>BSQZ01000009.1:9355751-9685751 GCA_033239005.1 Lamellibrachia satsuma
TAAAAGGTAGATAGAAAAAAGACGAAACGATGTATGCATATATGTATGTATGTATGTATGTATTTAAAAAAAATACTTAAATAGATATAGAGACAGACTAAAGGGTGTATGTGTGTATACTTGTATTTATGTATGTATGTATGTATGTATGCATGCATGCGTGCATGTATGTATGTATGTATGTATGTATGTATGTATGTATGTATGTATGTATGAATGTATGTATGTATGTATGTATGTATGTATGTATGTATGTATGCATGCATGTATGTATGTATGTATATATGTATTTATGTATGTACTTACGTGTGTATGTGTGCGTGCGTGCGTGCGTGCGTGCGTGCGTGCGTGCGTGCGTGTGTGCGGACAGATATACAGTAGGGAGTGGGTGCACCGAAACCTAGTAATCTAATATGTGCTACACTGAGTCGATGTATTACAAAAACAAAAACATTGGAAAGCAACTGGAGCCTCAGTAAACCTACATTCATTCTGCTTGATCGTAGACAGACAGCACTAAACAAGACCGTCCGTGAACAATAGTCTCCAGATAACAGCTCCAATGTCCAGTTCAGACAATTCCGCGCGCATGGTCGGAAACGTAAGACGTACACAGACCGAGCTACAGCGCTATTCGGCCTGACCCCGATACATTTCGTGATACTTTGTCCTTCTATTGTCTGTCGTACGTTGACTATGGACAAGCGAATAGTCTGGTCGTTGTCGACGTTACACTTTTTGTTTTTACATACGTGGCTAGTGACAACCCCGCTGTCACTATCGACTGGCGAACTGCGGATGATCACGATCTGCGTGAACCTTTAACATTGTTACAGAAAACGTAGCACATCATGTAATGTCAATCTAGCATGGGAGCCAATACAATTTTAAACAAGAAATAGGAAGGTTACTACTTGTTGCTATCCATACAAATTCAAGAACTATATCCCTATAAAACTCAAAGTCAGCATACATCACTGAAGTCCATCTGTCAATTAGGCAAAACTATAAAAGTAACAGCAATTTATCTTAATTCTTTTTAAATATAAATGTAATTTATTTTATTACAACCGCATCTCTCAACCGTATTTTTGTCAAGAGGTACGGCATAGACAAGAAGAAACGTAATATTTGTGGAGATATGTTATCTTGATTTGCATTCAATTGTTGTATTGGCTAATATGTATTGTATTATATTGTATTGATATACTACAAGCGTATATTGTAATCAAACATTCATTTTAGCGCAACGTGCTGGCAGCATGCGTCTGGGAACAAATCATAAAGGTGGCATACTCGGTGCGTCCTAAATAATAAGTTGACACATTGAATAAATTAACTGCACATACATACTACGGGGTGCAACGCCTACTAGTTCAACATACATACTACGGGGTGCAACGCCTACTAGTTCAACATACATACTACGGGGTGCAACGCCTACTAGTTCAACACACATACTACGGGGTGCAACGCCTACTAGTTCAACATACATACTACGGGGTACAACGCCTACTAGTTCAACACACATACTACGGGGTGCAACGCCTACTAGTTCAACATACATACTACGGGGTACAACGCCTACTAGTTCAACACACATACTACGGGGTACAACTCCTACCAGTTCAACACACGTCAAATCCATTTTGCAAGTTCAACAAATGTCACAAATGATTACGATAGATGGGAAAATAGATATCATGCCCTACATAACGTGTTGATCTTGAGTCGTAGTAACATGTGTATGTGCTGCGTTGATGACTATGTTAAAATAACACCATGTGAATTATTACATATATGCTAGTGTTACGCTAAACAATAATACTTATCTTACATTTAACTGAGTTTGGTAACAATATTACGCAAGGATAGCTAACTGTTGGTATTTTGTGTTCACTTATTTGAGTAGGTCATGTAATTTTACGTTTTAGAATAAAACGTTAATACGTTATACGTTAACGTTAAATAACATCCATGACATTGCACGCACGACGAAATCCATGTATTGGATTTTACATCGAATCCAGAAAGATACACATTTTCTTGGTACATCTGTATACAGTCTCCGGATTTAAGCTTACGATTACCACTTGACCTTCACAATAAGTAACGATGCCATTGTTGCGAGTGTGCGTGACCATGTTCGTGTCTCCTTTAATACTAATTACGTTATGATTGTGCTATCTAGCCACGAGTACGTTTACAGTTATATTAGTATTAATAATTACCAACATTCTTAATCAAAATGCAAAATAAATGGTTTACATGTTAGTTTAGATCATATGATGGTTAATGCCATTTTATCTGGTTAATAAGATCAAGCATGGGTTTGTTTAACATTGTACTAGTGTTTATGTTGGTCGAACATAATTGTTTAGTAAGATTCAGTCGATAATGCATTTGTGTGAACCGCGAAGTAGCTATTAAAAGAAATTCAACTGTTTAACTTCATACACCTCATATTCTCTGAAAGTAAATTATTGCCGAAATATAATTGTTTCTATGTTGTTAATACGCATAAACACTAACAAAGGCAATATGCATCATCACTAGTAGGCTAATAATAGTAATAATAATAAGAAGAAGAAGAGGAAGAAAAACAAGAAGACGAGGAAGATGAAGAAGAAGAAGAAATAGAATAAGAAGAAGAGGAAGAAGAAGAATAAGAGAAGAAATGGAAGAAGAAGAGGAAGAGGAAGAAGAAAAGGAAGAAAAAGAAGAAAAAGCATAATAAGAAGAGGAAGAAGAAGAATAAGAAAAAGAATAGGACGAGGAAGAGGAAGAATAAGAAGGAGGAGACGAAGGGGGAGTAGAAGAAGAAGAATCAACCTGTGAGTCGCCTTTCCTGAACTAACGTGCCGTTTTTGCCATAATAACTGTTTTGGATTAGATATCCAGCGAAGAGTTTCTTTTATTTCTTTTACCATGGCCACTGTCCCGCTTCCGTATATAAACTTTTGCATATAGGTATATATTTCTACGACGACCGATATATATGTGTATGCAAAACGGTTCGTATATAACGTTTTACTTAGAAAGAAGCGTTCTGCTTCACTGTCGTGTGCGTCCTACTGTGAATTGCTCGATGGCAAACCATTGAGTCACAATGGCTTCACGCTTCACGATGCATTCATGTTGAAATTAGGAAGTTAGTGAGTGTGATTTAACGAAATACTTCCTCCTGGCAATATTTTCAAACATGTCGTCCTGTACACACCAGTACCTGTTCAAATACATGGCCACACAGTTGAGTAAATGTGCTTCTTGTTTAACGTCATGGGGTCAAATAAAAACATTTTGTATTGTTTGTTGTGTATGATAATTGTGTTGTGCTATATTTAGATCAATATGTCATACTGTCTGGCTATGGATGTCGAAAACACAAACTGTTGCAGAAAAGCATTCGGAAAACTAATGATCATTGTTACAGTAATTGAAGTTTGAAGAACAATATGGATGATAATAATAATGATAATAATAATAATAATAATAAATAATAATAATAATAATAATAAAACTAATGACCATTGTTACAGTAATTGAAGTTTGAAGAACAATATGGATGATTTTAATAATAATAATAATAATAATAAGTATATTTTGAATCAAAACCATACAGACTGAATAATAAACGCACTGAAAAATTAAATGCAATAGATAAATAGAGCATTACATTGCATATCAATAAATAAATGAAATATATTATAAATAAACATTAAAGTGTATATAAATAAGTAAATGAAATTATAAATAAGCATTAAATTGTATATCAATAAATAAAATAAAATTAAATTATGCTCTCAGTTAAGTAAAACGTAGACAGTTAAGAACAAGTTCGTGCTTACTGGCAGTGGTCCATATGATAAATAAGAGTTCTTCAATATTCAGTTACACTGAATATTCAGTTAATATTCAGTTACACATTCACATTACTTAGTCTCAACATGTTTATGTATTCAATGTACTGTAGACATGTGTTAGTTGTAATTGTAAGTAACTATACGTTGTGAGATGACATTAGTGTTACCCTTCGTTTAACAATCATGTACTATGAAATGACATGCGATTGTAATTATAATATCTGTAAACAGGTGGTTATAACAAAATGAACTTAAGATACAAACTAAGAATTGCTTTATTTTGTTTTGCTTTACCTTCACTACAATACCAGAACGTTCCATTTGTTGAGACAAATTGAAAATAATATATTGAGTACCCATTAATGCGCTTCTAAGGATATCGTTCGCATAGTGGTCAGAATCATGTGAATAATAATATTGAAACTGTTAACGAGTATATTGTAATGCAATTGATTTGTATAATGTTGACAATAGTATTGAGTATACTAATTTGCATGAAGTTCAATGTTTTATTAATAATAATGTTAAAACACTAGTGGAAATGTTCTTACGCATACGATTGATGGATCTACTCATGTTATAACGGCTTAGAGTACTATTGAGTATATATGTTGGTAAATTACTGTATAATTTAATATTTGAGTACGTCTACGTCTCGGAACGAACGTACTATTGTTGAGAGTTCAACCAAAAGTGAGATACCCTGAACTTAATAGCCATTGGTAAATGTGCATATTTTGCTAATTTCGTTGAGGGCGAATTTCTTTCCGACCAGCGGCCCAGCCAACATGTCGATCACCGTCCTGAGACACCACGTGACAACGGTTGTACGTTCCACCAATGGCGAGCGGCGTCGTTGTGATAGGGCAATAGCTGGACGGCGGACGAAGGCAAAGACGTATAAAAGTCGAAGCGCCGGTCTCTGGGACAAGCTATTCCCGAGCAAAACGGAGAGAGGCTTCATTTGACTGCAGTTTGCCCTGAGGTAGGTTCGCCTTTCCACTCGGCTCTTCCGTTCGGTTTCGTTGGCGGTTCAACTGTTACGTATAAGGAATTTAATATTGTCTTGTAGTAATACTGGCCAACACTCATATGGAGTCAAACGGTCAGGGTATACTAATTTGCATGAGGTTCCATGTTTTATTGATAATAATGTTAAAACACTAGTGGAAATGTTCTTAAGCATACGATTGAAGGCACTGTCGTATCTACTCGTGTTATAACGGCTTAGAGTACTATTGAGTATATATGTTGGTAAATTACTATATAATTTAATATATGAGTACGTCTACGTCTCGGAAGGCACGTACTGTTGTTGAGCGTTCAACCAAATCTCATCTATAGGTGAAAGTCCGAAGATATCGGAAAGTTGTCGGAAATACCTCTGAAAGCCAAGCGTGTTACATTTTGCTGCTACCATTCGGGCCATTAATTATTTTATATTATGTCTAAAAATTTATGAATTACGATTCGTACACACACCGATTATTCTATGTTTGCGCAGTTAATGTATGCTGGAACATAGTAATGCCAGACAAATGTATGTATATTTCAGCCGAGTTAGGCGCATATCTGTAATTTGGTATAACTAATCATGGTGCGTTGTGTGTTTTCAGGTTGGAATCAACAAAATGAAATCCCTGATCGCCTTCATGTGCCTCCTGGCCGTGGCTTTTGCCTCCGAATGTGGACCACTGCAGCGCCTGAAGGTCAAGCGCCAGTGGGCTGAAGCATACGGTAGCGGAAATGGCAGGGAGGAATTCGGACACTTCATCTGGGCCAAGTGAGTAGACTCCCGTCTACACTTCCCCATCCCCATCCCCACTCCACCCCATCCGCACAACGCAGCCCCCGTCCTGAGTTATTCTCATGTTGATACAGTTTGCCCAAACGGCGTGTCTCTCGAGCCGATAGATGCCCTTTTGCCAGTGTTGTCCACTAGCATAGTTGTCGGCTCGTTCTTTGTTTGAAAATTTATAGTGGAACATTTTTGTGCAAATGTGAATAGTTATTTTTGGTACACTGCCTACGTTGTCTCTGGTGTTGGACAATATTGTTCTCCATCGTTGCACACTAGTGTCGCTTCCTGGTGGACTAAACTGAAGCATCCTGCATAATGTACAACTTAAAATGTTATCTCCTCGAGAGCGACTGCGAAAATCTTAGAGGATCCTCCTGATGATGTTTTGCTACGTAGGTCCTTCCATGGTTTTTGTTTATGCGTTATACACTCACGTTGTATAAAATTTTAATTTATTATTGATGTATGTCTTATTAGAATGTGCGTCACGTGGTCAAAATAAAACCATTCTTCGTCTTATTCTTCTAATGGAGGTGGTGTTTGATATGACGGGCATTCATTGCACCCTCTCTGTCGTTGTAGTGTCTTCAAGGTTGCCCCGAGTGCCCGCGATATGTTCAAGCGTGTGCGTGGTGACAACATCTACACCCCAGCGTTCAGGGCCCACGCCACCCGTGTGCTCGGTGGACTCGACATGTGCGTTGCCCTGCTCGACGACGAATCTGTTCTCAACACGCAGCTCGCTCACCTCGCCAGCCAGCACAGCTCCCGTGGCGTCTCAGCCGAACAATACAACGTGAGTACCATTTCTCGTTCGCGAAGACTCCACATCCGCCATGTACCAATTCTCTTTCGCGACGGATCCACATCCTCTCGCAGTAAATATATTTATGAAGGTCAACAGCACCTGCTTGGACTTTTATTCAATCCAGCTAATGTCCGCAGCAGTAGACGAGTGTCACTATGTCACAACATCAGCTTGCTATTTATTTACGGGTTTTATTCATATCCATTGCGATAAAATAATATAGTTGATTATGTTTTAATGCATTCATGTACTTATGTTTTAATGCATTTATATACCACGTGCATACACACACGACACGCACACGCACACACACACGCACGCGCACACACGCACGCACCCGCGCGCACACACACACACACACACACACACACACACACACACACACACACACACACACACACACACACACACACGTACATTAGGTATTTATGCAGCGAACAGGATATCTTTGGTCTTATTTTTAGTTTGTTTTGACCTACTAATAAGATGACTTGTTAATGCAATAATGATAGTTGGCAAAATTACATTTCTGCCGACTTCACGTTAACAATTCTGCGCGACGACGGTCAGCGTTACTTGCTAATGCTGATTCCCCTTCCTTGTATCAGTACCATATTTTGGACAAGGCCGAACAGCAATATACATGCTGCTAAATACCTGTCACACTGCATATTGAGAACGGCGAACATGTTGATATCAACAAGTCAATTCGCATCAGACAATAAACTTCTGTAGCAAATGCATCGTCTCTAGCTGTGCATCCTTCTCATCTCTACCATCTGCTTGCAGGTCGTTGAGCACGCCGTCATGATGGGTGTTGAGCATGAAATCGGACAGAACGTGTTCGACAAGGATGCCTGGCAGGCATGCCTCGATGTCATCACCTCTGGCATCCAGGGCAACTAGGAGCCGTCTCTCCTCGAAACGCAACGCAACCGAACTGTGACACTTGTCTCTGGCGAGATGTCTACGAAAAAAATAAACTCTTCAGTACAGTGTTCGCGAGCAGCCGAATTTGTCTAGTGGGACACAACTTGTATTCCACCTCAGGGCTGTTTAAATCAAAGGGAGGCTGCCGATTGCAATTTGGTTTTCCACTGTTTTTTGTCCCATGAGCGCTCGCCCCAGTGGTGAAGGCTGTTCGTTCGTGTAACACCACAGAACGACGAAATTCAAATGGCAACCGACCACCACCTCTTACACTTTTATCAGGTAGTTCCCTCTGGGTCAGGTTTGTAGGCTCGCGAACAACGAAACGGTTGTAAAGAATCGAATAAATGTGTGAAAAATGCATCTGATGTGTTTATTTCTACAGTTGCTTGTTGTCACGTGTTTTAAATGGAACAACGGCAGGATAGTCCACGGTGCTTTGAGGAATTACGAACTTCGACATCAACATTCTAAATTGTTGTGCATCCATAAAATCCTGCCGACCACGCAAACATGAATGACACAAATACTAGGGAATATCGTATGGTAACATATACGTCATTGCATTAACCCGGTACATAGGTATTTATTGAGAACACGAGGCTTGAATTATTTGAAAATAACCTTTCAATTACAATAGATATAATATAACTGCTGAGCATTAGTGGTTAAAAGGTCTCATTCAATATTAGAAATGTGATCAGAAAGTTGCCTACAATGACCTGTGTGACTAATATAGCTAGCATGCATCCGTACAGTTAAATGGTGGAAGGTGCTTATTCACTTAATATATTTACTTATAAAGCGGCACATGATACAGGAGGATCTTGAATATAGCAAGTAGTGTAGACAGTTACGTCGACATCCGATAGTGCCATGTACCCACAGGTACCTCTGGAAAATACAATAGCTCTGCTTCTTATACAAACAAGTTGGTTTTGCGAGTTTTAGGACAAAGAAACCTATCCAAAAACCTGTATCCCATTCAAAAAACATTATTCAAGTGTCATGCCTGTGCACGAGTAAAATAGCGTCGATTCAATCGGGCCGCTGATTTTTTTAATAAACATGAGCGATGCTATTGTTCGGAACTAGGGCAGTATTTCGAATAAGCGTGACACCAATACATTGAATAATAACAATGAAGGTCAATTACATTGATTTACTGTGCCAAGAATGGAACAACGTTTCTTCTTTTTCCCAGTATTGTTCCGTTTCTTTAATTAATGAAAAGGCAACATCCAATCGGAAACATTCATGTTTTTACTATCCCCGGAGACATATCTACATTTAATGACTTCATACCGATGACTTCGCCAGCGGGTGAAGTGTAAAGCGCTTTGAGCAGTCCCGAGATGTGGACGCCGCGCTGTATAACATCGTACGTTTTTTCGTTTACCTATAATTGAGCATTTTAGCCAAATAAATCTATCGGCGGTAGCGACCATAATTTCTACTTGTTGGTCGATTATAATATTATATCACAGGTCGTGTAGGCTATAGATAGGTCTTATATTGCGCTAAATGAATTTGAAATGAGACATTAAAACAGTAAAATAGTAAAACAACAGCCAGTTCTCCACTATGCAACCACAAACTTTAATTTCGGAAATGCATCATTAAATGGGCATTGTATATAACTATATATATATATATATATATACACACACACGCACGCAATATATATATATATATATATATATATATATATATATATATATATATATATATATAATTAATATTCAGTTTACATTTTATAAATATATATATATATATATATATATATATATATATATATATATATATATATATATATATATATATATATATATATATATATATATATATATATATGCAGTTTTTAAAATGTAAACTGAATATTAATTATTGATTTGAGTATGAAGTAATGAATGGTAATATATATATATATATATGTAATGCGACTTCTACTTGATTGAATTATATACACACGTACGCACTAACGCGCAAGAACATCCAAATTTCAATTAATCGTGCAATATTTATTAATTGCTTAAACAGGACTGTGCCTTAACAAGTTAACAAGATTGAACAGGATTGCCATCCAAGGCAAAACGCCAAGATGACAAGTGGACAAGGAAGACATTGGCTAATCGAGAGGCCAACACGTTTTCATCTATGTGTAATCCGTGTATGTTAATTTTGTTTGACACTGGTACATTTACAATACTGATTATAAACCAACACGCTAGGCTTCACAATTTAAATAAAGAGTTAACATGTGGTGGTTAAATAAATGTAATTTTTGCAGTCATTGTCAGTACATGATTCGTTTTCGCGAGCCGCCCGAGCATTGTTACAGTTGTAACAACTTGTCCCAATGCAATTGTAACAACTGGCCCCAAACACAAGCTTTGTAGTTGAACGCACTTAAGTTCTACTTGGCATACCCCTTTATTCGATATAGTAGACATGTTTCAAGTTTCATTCACGAAAACAGAGGCTGCATGAGATGATATTACGTGAGCACACCAAAAACAGTTTTAGGTTGTTCAAATGTCAGTTTTGTCCACACCTCTTTAATTTCGTCTTCTTATCTCCCGATTTTTAGATAGTGTGTCTGCTGGTGGACTTCCAACCAATTATTGTCGATGGTATATCCATGTGTGCGTAAAACGACTCTGTAACAACTAGCCCCTGTATACAACTAGCCCCAGTTGACACCTCAACTCTCTCCGTTGCCGACAAACGATTACTTGTGATTACTCTGTTTTAGCACAAGTGTATATCAATTAATAACTGTTTTAGCTAAATACATAATGCCACAATATACTGCTTGCATGATGATGATGTAAATATGTTTGATTGATTGATACTTTCTCTTCGTGACTCGTCCGGTCACGTATTTTCAGGGTTGCACCTTTGACGTAAATCGTATGTCATACTCGTAGGACAAGGTTCTGTCATGTGTTACCGCTAGGTAAACGGTTTTAGTGTAGTTGCCGACCTTCCTGTTGTCAACAAGCCCAGTCAATTCAACACAGCAAAACGATATTCTCTGTTTACAATTCAGCCACGACAGTCTAGGAACTAATGTGCGCCTTGTAGCACATAACCTGGTCTCTGCATAATGTCTAATGCATACTGCACTCCGTAAAATGCCAGGTTTTACTTGAGGCTGGTGGCGTCTCAGTCCATATATAAATTCGTGTTGCGCAGGGCAGTCCAGAACGACCAACGTCACAGTTATTCCGGTACAGTATACATAATTAATCAACATACGACAAAATATGTTGGAACAAGTCTTACGTTACGTACAAATCACCTTCCTCTATATGTGCCTTTCAAAACTGTCTTATTTGGTGTTTGTGATCACGGCGGCCACGTCTAAACATCAATATAAATACAGTCTTGTTATGTGGATTCACGAGGTACGAAAACATCTGCTTAAGCGGAACAACTTTCAAATCCCTGTTCTGGCATGCATCGTTTGCAGCCATGCAGCACACTAGCCGATTTTTTTGTCGGGAGACAAATACTCTTCAGTTGTTGGCTACTGACAGTGCTAGATCTCAGGACGTCCTGACGGGCCTTGTCGGCTCGTGTGCTGCAGACCCCGACAAATTGTCGGGGCTCGCGCGATTAGCGACCAATAGGAAGCGTCATTGCAGTCACGCGCACAAGCGTCATTGTAAACATGGCGGCCCCAGTGCCACGGCCACGATGACAAATGGGATGATGCCTCAGTTAGACTTCCTGGTGTGTTACACACGAATGTAGGGCACATTAATTTTAGATATGTGTAATTTAAAATCACCTCATTTGACACAACTGCATTTGTGCAGACACATTGTCAAGTTTGCTGCTAGAACATGTTGACAGTGTAACTGTGGATTTTTAGACGATTTCAATAGGCGGAGAGATTTTGTTTGTTTGCTTTTCTGCTTCTCCTTATCCTCCTTAGCATAATCAAGACGAACAAAACTAGCTTCTGTCTTCTTCTCCGCATCGCCGCCACGTGGGGTGTGAGCGTCGCCATGTTTGCTTTATTCCAAATTCGCCACTAGAGGCGTGCTGGTCGTGACAAAATATCGGCTAGTGTGCTGCGAGCTGATGGCCCGACAAAATTAATCCCGATGAAGAATATGCAGTCCTCCGACGAAAAATCGGCTAGTGTGCTGCGGGCTTAAAAAAGACTAATGGGAATAGGTCACATTCAAAGAAACAAATAAATTAAGTAACTTCAAATTGTCCATAGCTTAACCCTCGTAATTGTCACACGCGAAGGACACTGGGAGATTTCTTTTAAATCCAGACCAAATTTACTTAGCAGAAAGACGTAGTTGTGGTTTAAAACGGGTCTATCGATTAAGAAATAGATACAGCCCTACACTTAGCCAAACATCACGAGACGACCATCTGTCTCTGAAAGTGCACCCAAACATCTAACACCTTTGACCCTTTCCAAAACCCCAACCAGACAGAAAGACAACCCGAACATACAAGGGTAGTGTCTCGCGCAATGCACCCAACAACCGTCCAAGAAGACCAAGGTATGCATATGACAATAAGCTATATTTGACTGTATGGCGTATCGTCATTACTTTGCCTACACACTGTGTCGTTAATGTTTTGAAGCAACAACGCTTCTAGTTATTGATACGATAACGAAGGGCTGTCGACTTCGTAACATGAGATAAGCTACCCAGGACAGTATCACGTGTCAACACGGACAGTCTGCCCCACTTTAACAAGATTTAACAAGATTGCCATCCCAAACAACACGTTCCAGATGGCAAGTAGACAAGGAAGCCATTGGCTTATATAGAGTCCAACGATTTTCTCAACTATGTGTAGCCTGCCCTGTCAATTCTATTTTGAAACATATTCACACTACTAGAATTAACACAATCATTTGGCAGTTTGTTCCATTCATTTATCACCCTCTGTGAGAAAAAGTAGTTTCTCGTGTCCTACCTACACTGCTCCTTAACTAATGCTGCTTTGTGTCCTCTGGTTCTACCGCCTTCTTTAAGTTTGAAGAACATATTTCTATCAACATCCTCATAACCATTCACTATTTTAAACACTTCTATGTTGTCTCCTCTTAGTCTCCTGGTGTCTAGTGTTGTCAAACCACATTGTAATAAGCGATTTTCGTAACTAAGGTCTCTCAATTCTGGAATCATTTTAGTTGCTCTTCATTGTATTCTTTCTAGCTTGTCTATGTCCTTATTACGATATGGCCTCCGTGCTTGAATGCAATATTCCAAATGTGGTCTAACTATTGCTTTGTACATGGGTACAATTAGCTGTTTCTCCTTATACATGATAGTTCTCCTAATCAGCCCTAGAATTTGATTTCCTTTCGAAGCAGCAATCCCACATTGCTCTGAAACTTTCATATCAGCAATAAATATTACTACTAAGTCCTTTTCTTGTGTGGTTTTACCTAGTACAGCATCCCCCATTTTATATTCTTCGTCCATGTTTCCATGTCCTATGTGTATACATTTACACTTCCCAAAATGTAATAACATTTGTCATTTTTCTGACCATTTAACTAATTTATCTAGATCATCCTGTAAAGTTTGTTTATCTGTATAATTAGTAACCTTTCTGAATACTCTTGTGTCATCTGCAAATTTTAGTACTTTGCTAGATATGTCATCTTCAAATTATTTATATATATATATATATATATATATATATATATATATATATATATATATATATATATATATATATATATATATATATATATATATATATATATATATATATATATATATATATATATATATGTATGTATCTGTTTTCTGTCTGCGTAAGCCCCTTTTCTATCCAGTTGATTACATCATTACCTATGCCATGGGCTTTTAGCTTAAGTAACAATCTTTGATGTGGCACTTTATCGAAAGCTTTCTGAAAATCTAAGTAGACAACATCCACTAGTAACTGTAATTTTCTGGCTTGTTCCTCGATCCCTTCTTAAATAGCGGCGTAATGTTTGCCTCTTTCCATTCTGAAGGAACTATTCCTTCTTCTCGTGACAATTTAAACAATTTTGCAAGTGGTGTACTAATTTGCTCAACAATTTCCTTAAGCAGTTTTGGTGGTATCCCATCAACTCCAGGTGATTTAGTATCTTTCATCTTCTTAATTTGTTTGCTATCATTTCAGGAGTTACAAATAACTGCCTTAAATGGTCTGATGTATTGCCCTCAAATTTAGTAAATGGAACTGGAAGTGAGCTGATATCTTCTGTGGTAAAAACTGAGCTGAAATACTCATTCAGGACCTCTGCCATTTGAAACCCGTCTGAAATTATATTTCCCCTGTTGTTTTCCAGTGGTCCGACCTTTCTGTTTACTCCTTACATAAGCATAGAAACTCTTGCTGTAATTTTTTATATTACCTGCCAATTTGTTTTCAAAGGTTCTTTTAGATTTTCTAATTTCAGTTGTTGCTAAGTTAAGTGCCTCTTTGTAATTTGCATAGTCTTCATCCTTTCTGGTACGCCTATAAACCCTCCACATAGTTTGCTTAAACACTATTTGTCTGATAGCTTCTTTTGACAAGTGTTTCTTTCTAGACCGTTTTCCTTGTTTTTTTTCAAGGGAACAAATTTATCGATGATACTCCCAATTTCATATTTTAGAATATTCCAACTTTACCAGACAGCGACCGCGCATTTACTCACAGGACGAAAGCCGGCTACAGCAAAAACGCACAATACACTGGTTAAATAAACAAAGATATGTGAATCACTTGTCAAGGTTCTAACATTCACATACCAAGGTCATCGTAATCATTTCAACGTGCTTTAACTTTTCAGGGGAAGGGGGGCCAAGACCCACTCATCGGGGTAGTTCTATGATCCATAAAGCAGGCCAAGGTTAATCCTGGAACGTTGATAAAATCGTGCAAACTGATGGATTCCGAGCAAAAACAAAGCGGTTGTATTTGTTATTATTATATTTCATTATGCATGTATCTGGAGTTGGAATATGCCACAGCGGACAACTCGTAACAATAATAGACTCACATCGGGACAGTGAACTCGGCTTAATGTAACCTATAATCCCTTCGGGCCAGAACGGCGCATTTTATTACATCGGCAATAGGGAACGATTCCGTCCCAGTCAATCTATTTGATTCTACTAAACGGCTGATTATGTTATTCGCGTTTCTGCAAAGCAGAGTCTACTCTATGGGCTTCGTCTACACCCTACAAGCGTGTTTACATCACCCGAAAACCCCACCACCAGAGACAGGCACGCAAGTGGACTGAAAACGCGAAGACTCTCTCCATAAATCTCCTCCGAGTGCCACTCAATCGGCGAGCAAAAAAACGGCGTTGTTGACGGAGTGAGCGTTATCTACGATTGGGCCCAGCGCGGATAAGCAACGCCGGGAGCCAAGTACTGAGAACGGGTTCGATTTCGCGTCTGACTCGCTTTTTGCCGGCCGTTGATAACCATGGTGATAGCGCACGTGTTTGACTCGCTATAAAAGACACGACCCACCCTGACGGTCAAGTCTGGCTCCATCCTTCCGTGAGTAGTACTTCATCGCCTAGCCCTTGTACTCAGGTAAGTTTTGTTCTCCAGTTTCATCAATATTGACGAAGATAATAACGCCGATAACGATAATATTGGTAGGTCTTATTAAAATTGTTTTTGAAACTTGGTCAATATTATAAATGAGAATGATTATTGGGCACTCTGATTATTTGGCATGTCATCATCACTTGTGGAAGGTTCCAATTTATGTAAGCCAATTTTTTTCATGGAAACAATAAGGCATGGACGTTTTATAAATATTAATATTTAATTTTTTTGCAATTTGACGATTGCACCGAAGGTGTCTAAAACACCCATATAGTATAAAGTATATGCTTTGCGATCATTGTGATAATGTTGCAAAGAACTGGCAATAGCTGGGGGCAATGTTTACCAATATGCAAAAGTTCATAATAGACAGCACACATATGACGAGGATTGATAGCTCTAACGCTTTAGTCTAAGTAAATAAACATGCGCAATTAATAAACATACGCAGAACGCCTCATGCAAATGAATAAATATAAATATAATCCTCATAGTGATAACGACACATTTTTTATTTTAGTAAATTGTAATCATAATTACAATAGTAATAACAATTGTTATTATTAGTATTATTATTATTATTGCTTGTACTGCTGCTGTTGTTGTTGCCGTTATTATTGCTAAGACAACAACAATCCTAACAACAATGACGACGACAACAACTACTACAATAACAATTACTTTTACTACTACTACTACTACTACTACTACTACTACTACTACTACTACTGCTACTACTACTACTACTACTACTACTACTACTACTAGTACTGGTACTACTACTACTACTACTACTACTACTACTACTACTACTACTACTGCTACTACTACTACTGCTACTACTACTATTGCTACTACTACTACTTCACCACCACCACCACCACTACTACTACCACTGCTGCTTGCTAAGACAACAACAACAATAACAACAACGACAACGACGACAAGAACAACAACAACTACTACTACTACTACTACTATTACTGCTACTGCTACTACTACTAGTTCACCACTACCACCACCACCACCACGACGACGACCACCACCACCACTACTACAACAACAACTACTACTACTATTACTACTACTACTACTACTACTACATATGCTGCTGCTACTGCTATTAAAAAAAAAAATAATAATAATAATGTTAAGAAACAACAACACAATTCAAGTATCAAGATCTAAGTCAATACACTTTTGACAAAATGGAGTTAATACTACCACATTACGACTGAAGACTAAGTACACCTTCTGACGTCAAATTTAACATTAGTCACAATAATTATTTCCGCAGTGTAAGGCGATGGTTAAATTTATAGCCTCATTTTGCTACTCACGTGTCATCTTACACACTAGTTGGTGCATCAAGCCACTTAGTATTTCCGCCATTCCGTACGATGTTTAGCTGTGTTCTCCGCAATCTTCCAAGGACGCCATCCCAGTTGGTTTCTCTCTAGTCCAACAGTCCTTACAAAGCCAAAAGGAATGCCTCCTTTATACACCTTCCAGTGGTATCAATAAGTTATTTGAATGATAACATAATAACGATAGGCTACAGCAGTGCTGGCAAACAGGTCGTGTGTTCATCATGCATACTAGGTCTGAGTTTCCTTTAAAAAATAACGCACAATACTTAGTTTACTGTACAACTAGTTATGTTGAGGGAATGTTGTATAAATCACGTTTGTGAATAAACATGTTTCCATTATGAAATAATGTTGTTGTTCTCTGGATTTATACACAATGATTATTATTTTTAATAGCAGTTGACACGTATCTCAGGAGAGCGGGTGACACGTAGACGAGCGCTGGCGGACTCTCGATATGACAATGACTTCCTTGTCCACTTACCATATGGGCCTTTGGCTTGGATGGCAAATCTTGTTAAATCTTGTTAAACATGTCTAGTTACACGTCCTAGCATAAACAATACGTTTGCATCTGAAATGCGTTTGATTGGACATTTGTAAAATTTAATATTTGGGGGTCGCATTGAGTGCAAATACAAATATTTAGGGTACGCATTCAAATGAATACACCTTCAAATGCAAGCCTGTGTTGTAAACAACTATAGTAACAAATTATACCATATACAATGTAAAGGTTTACCAGTGTAAATACTCGTCACTTGTCAAATTAAATTACACACTACCGTAAAATGTGATTTAGCAGTTTAAATAACCTGAAATACAGCTGCTTTTGGTCAGCTATTAAACATGCCTTAACACAATATGAACATTTTGTTTTACTAGAGAAACTGTGCTTAAAGTGCTAACATTACTGGGCCATTGGTTTTACTATGCTTAAACATAGTGTCTACTATTCGTCGTGATGTCATCATATTAAATTATTTTCGTGAAGTCATCATATTATATGATTTTAAAATATACTTCGATTACAAAACTGGGTTTTACTCTGTTTGGATGTCCCGAAAAACATTCAAATTGCCGTATTGTGGTTATAAAGAAAGGTCTTCATACATCTGGGTGTCCCGAATAAAGATTGTCCGAAACACGCGACGATCAAAGTCCTCTTATGAAAACGTGCTGGGAACCATGTTGCGTGCGCAGGTCAAATAAGCTACGACGGAGATAACGCGGGGCAACAGTGGAAAAGAGTAATTGTCTGGCAGCGCAGTCTTTCTAGACGCATCCAGGTGCTTCAAGTCCAGTCCAAAGTTTCGACTGTTCGGAACCGAACCTCCATACACTCATGGCGAGTCACAACTGTGTCACGTTTCAAGAATGATAGTCAATTCAGCGTGTACACATGACTAGATTCGACGTTGTTTGTCTGCCCTTGATTGAATCGGACCAACTTTCTACCTGTCCTCTTCTTGTTGTTCGCCCAACGTTGCAGCTTTCTTTTAAAACATTTTTTTAACATTATTATTATTATTGCAATTGTAGTTGTAGTAGTCACATGTTTGCAAACTGTTTTTATCGTAGCAATCGTTGACTGTAGATACTCTTAAACTGGCTGTACTGCTCTCAGTGTTGTATGTATGTATGTATGTAGGTAGGTATGTATGCATACATGCATGCATGTATGTACGTACGTATGTATGTATGTATGTATGTATGTATGTATGTATGTATGTATGTATGTTTGCATGTGTGCATGTGTACATGTGTGCATGCGTTAAACTACTACTCGAGCATTAAGCCAATTGACATTTTGCTGAAACTATTAAAAAGTATGTAGATGTATGTCTTTGTAACAGCTGCACCATTAGCTTTCTGTGTAGCCATATACTAGCTATTACTAACACATGTTTCCTTGTATGAATCTTTGTATGAATTGTGTTGCCGTTATGCGATTCAACATCACCTGTTAGTTCCAAGCAATACGTATGTTTTAGTCAATGTTTTCATTCTCATTTAAATGTTTTATGTTGTAGTGTTCGTAACTTATTTTATAGTATATTTTACACTGTTCACAATTTAGTAGCGCTACTTAAATTTGTTGACACATGTCGGCACAATAACTCCAGACATAAGCCGCCACTTTCTTGCAAGCGACTGCGTAATCTGCTTTAACTACACAACAGGACTTCATGCTACTCATTATTTGAAGCCTTAAAGGAAATAAAAACAAGGCACTGGCTAAAATGCTTTTTCGGTGTGTACATAAAGTTTAATATTGTATGTACTGCATGCCAACAGAACATTTTTACATAAAATGTATTTAAAATTAAATGTTTAATGCGTTTAACTCGCAAAGCGCGAGTAATATTGGAAGTTTATGAGATGACGGATCACATGGTTTGATGACGTCACTAATGACATGGGTTTACATTCAGTCAATGCTTTCTACGCAATAGTTTCATAGTTTCACTCGAGTTATTATGGCGAGTTGTGGCGATGTCAATTTTGCAGAATAAAAAGTCAAGTGTTACGATTTCGAATCGCTAGCGGCAAGTGATCCCGCAGGAGACTTTGACTTCGATCTTATTTACTTTCTTATTTACGACCACATAGAGCCCCCAAACTTCTCTCCATATGTCTACCATACGCATACACATGTGACTTGGTCAAAACATTACTCTTACTTCCATATAAAGATAAATATTTACGGAGTTAGTCGTAGAAGACATGGCACGTTTTTGTTTATGTAACTTATCATCGTTACATGGAAGTAAGAGCAATGTTGACCACGTGACATGTGTATATGTATGGTATATATATGAGGAGAAGCTTAACGGCTCTAGATGGTCGTTTTCATGGTTAGTAAACGTCGCAATAGCATTAGTAGCTCTGATGGGTGGTAGTTATTTCGGCCCTCGGTGAATTCGGCCCAACTGCAACATGCATGAATCCGGTCACTTTATAATGGCGTGAATGGGAAATGGCCGATGTTATTTCGGCTTGGTGATTTCGGTGACTGAGGAGAATCAAAGATCATGTTTTACATTCAAAATGATCTAGCAAAAAACACTGTATAGATCAAAGATAATAATTATGCAGGTGGCTCTGTTGCATTCACAATACAATAATCGCTAATCACTGTCATTGCTCTGTATTCGATTTAATTTCTGATGAGGTGAAACGCCTGAAAACCTGAAAAAAATAGAAACAAGATTTTATGATAATTGTAATTTCGTTTATTTAAATTATTCAACTGTAAATAATAGTAAAGTTTTTGGTGTGATATGTTATATATTATAGTATATTATATGAATTGTAAGGTTATCAGACTTGCGGGCCGAAGTCGCCAAAGAATGTTTTCCGAATTCACCGGGCCGATTTCAACGTGGGCCGACATCACCTGTATCTGCGCTGACAACGCGCTGACAGCTCTTTCCTATCCTAGGCGGACCGTGGTCGTCGACGCCCGGGTCGCTGCCTGCGTTCTACAGATTGCTGGCATCAACATAGCTTCCACTACTGGCTAAGCCTGCTGTGTTTCGTCGGCTTGGAGTTTGCTTTTTTTAAAACGAAGTTGGCTCCGCAGGGAATTTAAACCAACTACACTTTACTCTGTTGTTACTATTGTTTGCATTACAATTGAATGCCGCACAATAAACCATTTAGACGCTCGCTTCTAACCAACCGCTATCGCAGTCAACTTGAACGAATAGAAAGTCCCAGTCTCGTAGCACTTCCGTGCCATCAGTGACGTCACATCGAAGCTTGCAGATAATCGCGGGGGAAATATGCAGAATCGAGGCAGGCCGTAAGAACAGAGCATTGTTTGAAATTATGAATTAAATGAATTTTAATGAATTTTTCGGTGTTGTGGAAATGGAAATGTACTACAGTGTGCAATATAATATGATTTCAAGCAATCGTTGTTTGTCTCCCCTTTAACCATAGTAAATGTTTACATTTCGTTTGTCCACTAGACAGCGCCCCGATGCACCTTTGATTGTCGCCAGCGGTTTGTTTGAGATGTACGGAATGTGGTCATCCACGTCTATCTCAGTTGTTATATGTTTTTTTCCACGCGAATGTAGATGATATTTTTAAAACTACTGCCCTGCATACAAACTCGAAAAGGCCTAACTATCGGGGGCATTTGGTCAGTATGCGATGTACATGGGAGACTAATCATGGTCTATGCCCACAGGTTACTGCCAACATGAAGGTTCCCGGCATGCTGCTCCTGCTGCTGGGTCTAGCGGCTTACGCCAGCGCTGATTGCAATATCTTGCAGCGACTGAAGGTTAAGATGCAGTGGGCCAAGGCGTACGGCTTTGGCACCGAACGTGCCAAGTTCGGCAACTCACTGTGGACCAGGTGAGCTCACCTGCTTCTTCTCCGCGCCGAGTCTTCTTCTCCTGTGCATCTTCCTCTTTCAGCATGCTAAACAGAAACGCAAACTAGAAAGTTCCACAATCGCCGACTAGAACCCCACAAATGGCCATGCGATAATTATTGGGGTGTGTTACTAAAAGAACACGCATAAATGGAGCTTGAATTCGACGCAAAGCAATACGTCGTATAGTCGGTAGGCCCCTATGAGTTATTTAATATCATTGCTGTCTTTATTGACATACTTTAATAATGGTGTTTATATATCGGTAGATCTTGGACGAACAACTAGAAAGCGAACTCCAACTCCAATAATGGACACGCTAATATCTATCGGCCATATCTCTCTTCTGCTCACTACGTTTTGCATTTACTTTATACATTATTATTTTTATATTTCATATAACATCATTAACAACTTTAGCCTAAACCAAAATGTGTTTGACTATATTAGCTATATTAATGTAGTTAAAATATATTATTATCATGCTTAGTTATATCTATTTAATGGTAAGCGGATAGAAATTCAACTATCATCGTCATCATCAACAATAACATCAATATCACATTGTCATTATTTTCGTTATCATTATTCCATCATCATTATTACCGTTATATTGTTGTAATCACTATGTTTGCTGTTACCATCACAATCATTGTCATCATCATCAACAACAACAACAACAACAACAACAACAACATTGTTGCTATTATTAGTATTAGCATTTTTTCGCTTCTTCGACAGCATCTTCAACTACGCGCCAGACGCCCGTGATCTGTTCAAGAGCGTCAAATCCGAAGACATGCGGTCGCCACAGTTCAAAGCCCACATCGCCCGAGTGATCGGAGGCCTCGATCGCGTCATCTCTATGTTCGACAACGAGGATGCGCTCAATGCCGATCTCGAACATCTGAAGTCGCAGCATGATCCGCGAGGGCTCGATGCGCTCAACTTCGTTGTAAGCAATAGTCAGCCGTCCCACGGCATACTTGCTGCCTCTGTCTCCTCGCTGCACATAACCTATTCTGTAGTTCAGTGTTTGTAGAGGGTCTACGTATAAAAATGTCCATATTCTATTTCGTTCATTGGAGCATTCCACGAGTTCACATGCACTGTACATTCGTAACGTCGTACGGCATCTTAAGTCTGGGGTGAGGCTGGCATCGATACCGGTCGTCGGGTGTTGTATCCCCTGCTCTTTCGTCACTTATTCCGATGTGATGTCTGTAAATATTCAGATGCCAGTATTACATGTGGAACTATTGATTAATTTCACATTCCTCGTTCATTTTTAATTATGGGTTAGCATGCGTTCCACGACGTTTCTCCGGAGAACAGTAATTGGTTTAGGCATTTGCATTGCGTCGACCACCATAGTGTATTTGTGTTCCAAGCGCCTCCCACCTTAGACCAGTTTACATGTCCATGCACTATCTAATGTCAGTGATACACAACCAAACTAGTTTAGTGTAGTCAACATTTATTTATCATAATTTAACATAATTTTTTTTATTTTTATACAGTCACGAATGAAATACACTTTTGTATTATGTGATGAATCAGCTCAAGATCCACTTCGTACACCTAGACTTTTAATTTTGAGTTCCCACAATATTCAACATAAACTTCAGCATACATTGTACTTTTAAATTCCGTCACCATACCAAACGTCACTTTCGACGACACCATCACAATCGTTAGTTCCGTCACCATCACAAAGACCAATATCATCACTACCACGGTCATCATCTACGTCGTTGTCACGAACGAGTATCAACTTAAAGCCAAATTACCATTGACTAGCAATTCAGATTAAACAGACACTGTAGTTTTGATAAATATAATATACTTACGGTTGATAGTATCCTAAGAAACAGCTACATTGTTTGTCTTCCGCTTGCTCCGCAGCGCCTCCTGGTGGGTGGTCTTTATTTTCTTGTCGTTGCTTGTAGGTGTTCGGGAAGGCATTGTTCGCGACCGTAGGAGGACAGTTTGGCGTCTGCTTCGACTTGCCAGCCTGGGAATCCTGCTACAAAGTTATCGCCATGGGCATCACCGGCAATGACATGTTCTCCTAAAATGTCTCTTTCGCAAGCAATATCTGCCGCTGTGTGGCGCTCCTCTCTACATGACCTACATTAAAGATCCCCCCCCCCCAATAGTTACAAGTGACACTAGTCGTCCATGTAAGCCTTCAACAGCAGTTCTGCCGAGCGCGGTTTGGTTTTCCACTACTTTTGTCCCATGAGCAAAGACAAGAATAAGAACAACAACAAGGGTGGTTGAAGAAGAAAAACCGACTTAGCACCTCGCCGTCCATAGGCAAATGGTGGACGACGAAATCTCTGAGATGTCGCTACTGCGGCTGCAACTGTTCTGTAGTGTGTTTGTTGCCGGCTCTCTATGTCATCATCTCTCTCGTGTCGGTCACCTTCATGTCAAATAAACCTGTTGGTACAAACTGCGTTGTCGCCTTCTTCGTAAGGCCGTGTCTATGCGAGGCGATGTTTCGCCGCGATATAGAAACGTCCGATTGTCGATTGTCGTAAAATCACGCATTAGATGTAACTATAGCCTAACATTAAGGAACGTCCGCACGTCCGTACCTAGAAGTGGGTGGGGTTGCAGTGGGCCATGCCCTCTTTGGTTTAATTTTTTTTCGTAATCAAACGTCAAGTTGTTCAATGTAGACCAACAACATCTACGTTAAGCTTTGGGCTACGTCATGCTTAGAATCCAGAAAGATAGGACAAATCCCCATGTTACACGACTTCTCACGTGTAGTTAGAGAATCGACTGATGAACTTCTTCCCATTTTTGTCACGCGTGGCATCGCTAAAGTCGTTAGTCGTTCCGGATAAATACAAAACTGGTTACATCTCGCCATTAATAAAGAAGGCTGGACTAAATACAGAATTAGTGCAAAAATATCTACCTTTCTCAAATCTAGCATTTATCTCTAAAGTAAGTGAGCGCGTCACAGTGAAGCGCCCACATAAGTGAATAATTTGCACGACCAGTCTCAGTCGGCTTATCGACAATATCATTCTTCTAAAACATCTCTGCTAAAAGAGCACAGTGACTTCTGTCTGCATACCATTGACCACGGCATTCTGTTGAGGAGATTCACTCACAGACTTGGTGTCACAGGCGCTGCCTTTGAGTGGTTCAGGTCTTACTTGTCCGGTCAACAATAGTTCTTTCATAATGAAAGTGACAAATCTTCCCAACGCCTATGCTGTTTGGTGTGTGTGTGTGCGTGCGTGCGTGCGTGCGTGCGTGCGTGCGTGCGTGCGTGCGTGCGTGCGTGCGTGCGTGCGTGTGCAGGCTGTAGACATTTTCCAATAACTTATTTTTTATTTATTGTCAATATACTTTAAGAAAACAGTAATATTCATGTTGTTCAGAACGAACAATATACTCGTTCTAGTGATGTTCATCTTATATATAAGTTAACATGTTGTGAACAGGTGTGTGGACGAGAAGATTGAATGAATGAATGAATGAATTAATTAATTAATTAATAACTTTATCTTGGCTACACATAAATTTTAACATACTTACAATATGATTTGAGTCACAGATCATACAAATAGCGAAGCAACCAAGGACATCCTCTAGAAACCCCGCGGGGCTTATGACGAAGACCACCCAGAAATAAATCAACATATTTTGGTTCCTTAGGCTTAAGCCAAAAACATATACTAAGCAACATTATTGTAAGTAAAATACAATATAATACAAAACAAATTGCTTAAATATGAACATACAAATTGTAATTAGAATTTTATGAACAAATCCTACACTAATAACCTCAATAATTATTTAGTAGCACATATCACTTAATTCTAATTTTATCTGTAAATAACAAGATGAGTTTGAAGCATTGTGATAATAGATTTTGATTCATCAACATCCGGTCCTCATGTGTGTATTGCATTCACTGGGAAACTTTGAATATTCTGCGGTCTTCTGATGTGCATTCAAATTTCGTATTTGTAAATCTCAAACTCGCCGCTCGTTTCTTGCTCCCTGCCGGTGTTCATAAATGGACCCCGTCGTAAATGGACCCCCGGTCCATTTTCCAATGTGAAATATGGACTCCCACCATGAAAAATGGACTGGGGTCCATTTACAACGTACGACCACCGTTGAAAATGGATCCCGGACCATTTTTCACGGTGGAAAATGGACCGTGGTAAATGGACCCCGGTCCATTTTTCACGGTGGAAAGTGGACCGTGGTAAATGGACCCCGGTCCATTTTACACTATAGAAAATGGATCCACGTAAAATGGACCCAATATGTTATTACTGTAACAAAGAAATCCATTTCAATCAATGAATTAAGTTTATTCACAAACAAACCTTAACAGATTACAATTCTTATCGGTATCATTGCGTGTCAAAACAAGCAAATAGGTCTCCATTTTGAAGTCACTACGTGTAAGTTGTACCTATTAGATGTATTTCTATTCAGGATTACTGCCTTTTCCTGCCGCGTCGCACATTGTCAGCCAGACAACAAGCCTACTTCTACCCTGCATGCGAACCCGCCAAGCACATCCGTTTTCCAATTTTCAATTTCCGATGATCAAAACGAAACGGGAAAAACCGTCTGATTTAAGTTTTTCTGTTTTAAAATTTTATGTTGCGAAAACGAAAAACAAAAACCAGCTTGATTTGCGTTTTACTATTGCAATAATACTAAACGAAAATATAAAAACGGCTAGTTTTCCCATTTATTTCACACAGTATTTAAAACGGTTTTCTAAATAATGGTAGGTACCGGGATTCGATATTGAAATCAAACTGTTTTTTCGACGAGAATCGAACATGCGCTGCTCACGTGGAAAACAAACATTCTACTGCTGAGCCATTAAATTTCACCCGATTACGTTATTGTTTGGGTGTATACTCATGTCGGTTTTGACCTACAGGTGGCGCAGTCCAAACTCGAGACAACGGGGAGTTTGTACAAACGCTACAGTACGTAGTTCGGCGGAAACCGCGAGAAATGCGCGATGATTGCCGATGATGCCATATTATGGGCTTCATACAAAATGTTACGGCCGCGTCGCAGTTGTAATTTATCAGCCAGACAACACGCCTACTAGTCCGCATGGGCGCCAGCCAAGCACTTTTAAAATTTTTAATTTTAGATTGCGAAAACGAAAGACGAAAAACCGTTTGATATCCGTTTTATAGGAAAACGGCTAGTTTTCCGATTTTTTATGCATTGTTTGAAACGGTTTTCTAAATAACGGTAGGTTCCGGGATTTACGCTTAATCATTTGTACTTGGTTCCACTTCCTGTCTTGGTCGACGGGTTTCTGGGAACTAGACGCACCCGCCCCCATTCTTCAAAGAGCGTTCCCACGAAATATTCATCATTATCCGGTTGACCAGCGACGACCGGGCCACTACCAACTGAAGTTAAGTTCGAGCGTCCACATTCCTATGGACGGTCGCTATTGGTTAATTCAGCAACACAAAATTCCACGTTTCAGCAGAGTTCTCTGCTAGGGATGCTAGTTTTGTCAGAAGCCTATGACGGCGTTGGTACATAACAAAATCTGCTGTATGCTTTAGTACATGAATACTGACAAAGGTGGATATGCAGAGGAGGTGGGCAGGCTCGTGTCATGCGCAGTAGATGTTTACATATTACGCTCCGTCTACTTGGTAAGTTTTATGGGCTCGTGTGTAATTGCTGCATGCTATGGATTTATAATGTTTTATATTGATTGGACAATTTGATTCATGCCACATTGCCTCAGCTGTATAAATGAGTACTTGCTTATAGACAGTGATATGTTAATGAATATTCTGTGGCGAAAGGCTTTCACAAAAGATAATTTTATTTTGCATTATTGTAAAATGTTCAAGGCTAAACACAATGAAACAGTTAACATGGAACAGTAGTTAAAACAAATGGAAACTCTCTTGACTGTCCTATGATGGTGCATTGTTTTAAAAAACAAGTTCTGACAAGTAAAAAGTCGTACTGGCGTCTTATAGGTGGCTTTATTTTCCCACAAATCAGTTCAACATATACATTTCAACAAAAGTGCATGTTTTGATAGTCTTATGCTACAATGCATAGGAGGATAATGTTGCTTAGTATTTAGAACCTATCAATCACAATGTTACACTACTGCATTGCATAATGCATAAACATGTATGGTATTCCCCTGAAATAATTATGTGTATGGGACAAGTTAACTGATATTTTATGAAGCATTTGAATCACATCCTTCTGAAGGTGTTTCAAATGATAAGCCCCAGGCAAGCTGACTTGCTTAACTTAACTACTCTAGATACTGCCATAGTTGCTGCCATTTTGAACCAAATGTTTTCATTAGAATGCTGCACACTAACATAACGGAAATATTATAGGAACATTGACAAGCTGAAAAGAATACAAACATGAGCAGCTAAGCTTATCCCAGAAGTTCAATTTTTTATCATGTCATATATGTAATGCTACTCTAGTCATCAATCCAGACATAGCATTGCTCATGATGGGTTGCGTCAGTTCAAGTAACTTGTTATTGTAGTATGGATCGATAACGTTACCGGTATGACAATTCTAATTACAAACCAATTACAGCATATCAATTCTAATTCCACCTCAAAAGTACTAATTTTAATTATCAGTTCCATATCGAAATAAAATAACAATAATTTGAGTCAAGACACAGGCTGACCTCATGACAATATTAACTGGTGTTCTCGCCCTTGGTATAATACATTTACAATTTAATATTGACATCAGTATAGTACTTCAATATTGACATCAGTATAGTACTTCAATATTAAAAAAATACAAATTTGAACTTACAAGCTGTAATGTTAGAATCATGGAAAGTGCATCACATGGATTTATGGAACCACAAACAACTGCAAGCAGTTTTTTAATTAAGCAATGCTGAATTTATGCAGCATAATAATGGACTAGAAACTTATACTGGACTTATACTGGACTGCCCCAATGTGACAGTGACTAGAATCTAGCCCCCACGATTAATTATTTTTTATCTGTACTTATTTATTTTAATATCTTTGTGATTTGTGTATTAGGTTTTCTAACGCGACTGCAATGGATAATACATAACTATTATCTGGTTTCAATGCGTTAGTTAAGCAGAGTAGTTGCTTTCTGTGCAATGAACATTTTGAGTAATCAAAAGTCTTGATAAGAAATTATGCAAGCTTAATTCACCTAAACGATGTTTATTCTTTACAAACAATTATAAATAACATACATAATTCTTGTGGTTATGTATTAAGCCATGTAAAAAGACGTTATGCTTGATATATTACTTGTTTTATGTTATTGAATTTCTTTGTGCTTACGAACATGTGCTGTACTACTGCTACCAAAGAGCGCTGTTACCGCCATGGGCCAATACAGACATAACAGATGCTGAATTAGGGTTGACAGGATACGTAATGTTTAGGAGAGATCGAATAGGAAGAAGGGGAGGGGGAGTTATTTTATATGTTAAAGAATTTATTCAGGCTTATGAAATGAAATTAGAAAGAGAAGCAGATTACGATGAAGCTGTTTGGTGCAAAATAGTTTCAGGAAATTCAAAATTAACTATTGGATTAGTTTACCGAAGTCCAAACGTAAACGAAGAGGATAACACAAAAATACAAAATGCTATTAAGGAAGTTAGTAAATGGGAATGTATCACAATGGGAGATTTTAACCATGGACACATACAATGGAAATCTCTAGAGAGTACAGGGAGTGAGGACTAACAATTTCTATTTTTAATTCAGGAGAGCTTCCTTACTCAGCACGTGCTAGAACCAACCGGGGAGAAAATGTATTAGATATAGTTTTATCATCACAAAAAGAATTAGTGGACAATGTAAAAATACATGAACCATTGGGTAACAGTGACCATAATCAAATACATTTTAACATCAATGTAAAATCAGAAAGTAAACATAAAAAACATAAAGGAGAAACTTCCACAAAGGTAACTATAAAGATATGAGAAAATACTTAGCAAAGCTAGATTGGAATATCATACTGATCAATAAGACCGCAATTGAATGTTGGAATATTATAAAATATGAAACTGAGAGTATCATCGAAAAATTTTTTCCCTTGAAAAAACAAGGAAAACGGTCTAGAAAGAAACACTTGTCAAAAGATCAAAAGAAGCTGTTAGAAAAATAGTGTTTAAACAAATTTTGTGGATGGTTTATATGCGTACCAGAAAGGATGAAGACTATGCAAATTACAAAGAGACACTTAACCTAGCTACAACTGAAATTAGAAAATCTAAAAGAACCTTTGAAAACAAATTGGCAGGTAATATAAAAAAAATACAGCAAGAGTTTCTATACTTATGTAAGGAGTAAACAGAAAGTTCGAGATAAGGTCGGACCACTGGAAAACAACAGGGGAAACATCATTTCAGACGGGTTTCAAATGGCAGAGGTCCTGAATGAGTATTTCAGCTCAGTTTTTACCACCGAAGATAACAGCTTACTTCCAGTTCCATTTACTAAATTTGAGGGCAATACATCAGAACATTTAGGGCAGTTATAATTCCTGAAATGATAGCAAAGAAAATTAAGAAGATGAAAGATAATAAATCACCTGGAGTTGATGGGATACCACAAAAACTGCTTAAGGAAATTGTTGAGCAAATTAGTACACCACTTGCAAAATTGTTTAACTTGTCACGAGAAGAAGGAAGTGCCACATCTAAGATTGTTACTTAAACTAAAAGTCCATGGCATAGGAAATGATGTAATCAACTGGATAGAAAAGTGGCTTACACACAGAAAGCAGAGAATAATAGTAGATGGTGAGATATCAAACTGGAAATCTGTTTTGAGTGGGGTACCACAGGGATTAGTATTAGGCCCTATACTCTTTTTAATATATATAAATGATTTGGAAGATGACATATCTAGCAAAGTACTCAAATTTGCAGATGACACAAAAGTATTCAGAAAGGTTATTAATTATACAGATAAACACAGTTTACAGGTTGATCTAGATAAATTTGTTAAATAGTCAGGAAAATGGCAAATGTTATTAAATTTGGGAAGTGTAAATGTATACACATAGGACATGGAAACATGTACGAAGAATATAAAATGGGGGGGGGGTGCTGTACTAGGTAGAACCACACAAGAAAAGGACTTAGGAGTAACATTTAGTGCTGACATGAAAGTTTGAGAGCAATGTGGGATTGCTGCTTCGAAAGGAAATCAAATTCTAGGGCTAATTAGGAGAACTATCATGTAAAAGGAGAAACAGCTAATTGTACCCCTGTACAAAGCAATAGTTAGACCACATTTGGAATATTGTATTCAGGCATGGAGGCCATATCGTAAAAAGGACATAGACAAGCTAGAAAGAATACAACGAAGAGCAACTAAAATGATTCCAGAATTGAGAGACCTTAGTTACGAAAATCGCTTATTAAAATGTGGTTTGACACCACTAGACACCAGGAGACTAAGAGGAGACAACATAGAAGTGTTTAAAATAGTGAACGGTTATGAGGATGTTGATAGGAATATGTTCTTCAAACTTAAAGAAGGCGGTAGAACCAGAGGACACAAAGCAGCATCAGTTAAGGAGCAGTGTATGTTGGACATGAGAAAGTACTCTTTCTCACAGAGGGTGATAAATGAATGGAACAAACTGCTAAATGATTGTGTTAATGCTAGTAGTGCGAATATGTTTAAAAATAGATTTGACAGATATTTCATAAGGACGGGCTACACATAGATGAGAAAATTGTTGTACTCTCGATAAGCCAATGGCTTCCTTGTCCACTTGCCATCTGGAACTTGTTGTTTGGGATGGCAATCTTGTTAAATCTTGTTAAACAAGGTACTACAACAACACTGTCACTGGCCCGTGGGGGCTGTTTTCGAGAAGGGAAATGCTTGTTAATTGAATGTCTTAAAATATAGAATACCAACAAATTGTCAAACGTTTTAATATTATAACGCATGAATGATTTTACAATCTCAGAGTAGTGATTTGTCTGAGATTACGGAATGAAGATCTACTTTCGCCGTCAAACGCTGTAAACAGACTCGCAACTTCCGGCGTTCACTAATATGACCCGAGTTTCGAGCATGTGCGGAGCCTGCCAACCTCCTCTGGTGGATATGTGTACGAATAACCTTCGCGTAGTAACTGCAGCTAAGCTGAATGCTTCCCAGAGACGTGAAGATCGCGTTGGAATGACGCGCCATTGCCTTTTCCGGATCCGAACTAGCACTTGCTATGACGTCACATGAGTCATACACTTCGCGGCGTCATGTCACTGTGAACGCGATGAGACTGTGATGTGTTCTATGAGACTGTGATGTGTTCTATGAGACTGTGATGTGTTCTATGAGACTGTGATGTGTTCTATGAGACTGTGAATGCTAACTTCTGGTTTACCTCTTCGTATAAGGTTCGTCATAACCAAATAATTGTGTATGCAAAGCTTAATAAAAACATATGTGTCTAATGGATGTGTCCTGACTTCGTCTCTGCCTAATTCGCATTACATGGGAACGTAAGAGCACATTGAAATATACTTTGAGAACACGACATTTTAGAAGAACCGTGGACGATAATCGGGGGTGGAGTGGTCGAGAAACGATCTACCTCACAGCCATCGTGTGTATGCAGCTTTAGGATTCGTTCTTAAGACATATATTGTATTTGTGTAACTAATGTGTAATCGTCTGCTGTTATTGTTCACTGTAATTCTTGCGTTAACCCCTTGTTAGTGTGTGTTCTTGTTAAGTGGTCCGAGACGCGGCCGGGGCCCGGGAATGAGACAATATGTAAAACTGATATATAACTACACAGCTAATGATACAGGGTTTACATCATTTATAATTTTAAACCGTTGACTGGTTTGTATATTACCTTGTTTAAATTTTTACATCCCAAGGTGTTTTAAATCTCGACTGTTGGACAATTATGTTACAGCCTAATTCTAGTATGTCCCCGCGAAAGAATGTCAAAGTGTCACGCCTGTATATCGAAGAATAAGCGTAATCACATGCCAGAAGAATATTCGTCTAAGAAACGAAATATTCACCTTCGTGGATGTTTCGCTTTGTGGACAATTAGAACCAGACACGCATACACGTTCTCATATTTTTATTAAAACGTCGACATTACAACAACAGCCGGGGCGAGACGCCACGCGCCGTGGTACGCAGACGAAGCCGCGACAGACGCCGACTTGGCGCAGATTGCGGGAAATCACCGATCACGATTTGACTTTCGTTCGTTCGTTTCGCTTGGATGTTACGTTTGTTTCGTTTCGTTACGTTTGTCGTTGTGCTCATGGGACAAAAGTAGTGGAAAACCAAATTGTGTTCGGCATAGATCCCTCGGAAAGCCCTGAGGTGGAACACGTTTACATCGCCGCGTCGCCGATGCCGCCAACTCCGCCTAGGCGGTGAGTACCGCGGTCATCGTGCCGTCAGCCCCCTTCCTGGTCATCTCATGCTTAGTGCCTGATGCCTTCGACGATCACGTCACAGCATGCATCCCAGGCGGAATGGTCGAAGCAGCGGCCGAGGGCAGCGGGGACGACGGCATGGAGGGCACGGATGAACACCTGCGGGAAAACGACACGTCACGTGAGCATGGGCGCCATCTTGGATTGTGTAAACGATTAATGTGTAAATGTTCTGTAAAGATATTAAGTCTGTATTCAGCTGAATATTACGACGTAGCTAAATATTACGACGTAGCCCCTATGTATGTTCATACATAAGTTTACAGTGATGTAATTATCGTGAATTTAACCTACACAAAGATGTAATGCTTTAACATAAGAATCAGTCTATTATTCATAACGGGTAATCCACGTGTTGATGAAATAAATGTTCACAAAGTTATTACAGTTGACCAGCAATTATGAAATAATAAACTTTCAGCATTATATTACAGTGTTCGGTTCATAAACACAGGAAATGCGACTACAGTCATTCTATCTGAAAATGTCATTTAGTAAATTTGCAAAACCCCAAACGTTACCATTTGATAAAAAATATATATAATATCACCAGAAGGGTCATGCACTGTTCTTGACGGAATTGGACCAAGTGGTAAAATGTTTAGTCTAGATACGATGCTATAAGCGTAGAAACGAGGTTGCAAGTGTAGAAACGAAGCTGCGAGTATACTCACATCATAGTAGTTGGAGGGGATTCCCCTCTCCTTGTGCTGGCCGTTCAAGTGGTTGAGCTCAGCCTTGAGGGTCGCGTCGTTGTCGAGAAGGGAGATGGCCATGTCGAGACCGCCATTCACACGGGCAATGTGGGCCTTGAAGGCTGGAGAGTGGACGTCATCACCACCGACACGCTTGAACAGAGCACGAGCCTGGGGTGCCAGGGCGAAGACGCTGTCGGGGGAGAGACAAGCACGAGTTAAGTAGTGATGGGGTCGGTTATATTTCCTATTTGTACAATTTCTTTCCTAGGATAAGATTACAACAAACACAGTTGGTGCATACAACTAAATAATTGCATAAAGTAAAACAATTCATAAATGAAGCTACCATTGTCAAACTCGCTTTTCTAATTTGAACTTACGAAACCTTTTGACATTTAACGATGTATTGCGTGGCGTGGTACAATTGCTTATCCTATATGATTAAGCACATTTTCTAACACGCCCCCCCCCCCCATCGATTACTACCCAACAATTCACATATCGTCTTTGAGGGGGTGTCATCTTGGGCATGGTCACAACCAATAAAAATGAAAGCCCAGCATAATATTATGAAAGGCTACTTAGCGATCTTTGTAGTTCATACTAGCATGTGGTGCCAGGACTTCAACTTTCTGTTACCTTAATAGAAGACCCGATATGTTAACACGGCTGATCTAGAAGTGGCCACACACTGCATTATACAACCCCATTGATGAATTGTACGTAGGAACCGTATCGGAACAGATCTAGGCAAATATCTGACGAGGCCAGTTGGCGAGTACTCACGCCTTCCAGATGGCCTCGCCGAAGTCCTCGCGGGCAATTCCGGAAGAGTAGACGCTGGCCCACTGCTGCTTCACCTTAATTCTCTGCAGCATGCCGCAATCCGTGGCGAACGCACAGGCAACAAAGCCCAGCAGGATTATCAGGGACTTCATGGTAGATGGTCTTGGCTATTCAACCTGCACACAGAACGGACGCGGTCAGCAACAGTTAATGGACTGACGTATGTTCATCAATTGGAATAAATATGGGTCAGTTTAGACATTAATGGCCTTCGCTGCAGAAGTGTCTCCGTTGAAGACGTTTATATTACTGATCAGCATTGACGAAAACTGTCATAACATTGTAATTCATTATTCAACAAGATGAGCCAGCAGCTCGTAATATAATCGCATGATATCATTATAACTGTCATAACATTATAATTCAATATTCAACTAGATGAGCCAGCAGCTCTGAACTGAACGAAGTTAATACAATCTATCTTCGCTGCATAGTTGCATGGCGTTTACAAATACAAGCTACCGCAAATTCAACGGTGCGACATGCTTAAGAGCTTACCTCAGGGCAAACCTCTGCTGAAGCGTCCAGGAAGGTCCGAGAGCTTGGTTTCTGTCAGGCACGGGTCAGCTTATATACAACCCCAGCGCGCGTCACCGCCTTGTTAGCTTGCGCATGCGCGTTTACTCCTTATCTTGACGGCTGGGGCACGCCAGCGGTTCTTGGGTCGGCCTTCTCCCGATGTGCTGTGGCCGTGACCATAAGCTAGCGGTAATCAGATACGTTCGGAGATTACATCCAAAGTCGACACACTGTCTTTAATCCGGTCTCTTGCATTTCCCGCTGTATCTATTTCCTCGTCGAACACATTCAAGTTAATAATCCGTGTTAATAATCTTCTTACATTCATACATGACGTTCTTATTTCCCAACATTGTAGTTCGACTGTAGTTGCAAGGCTCTTGTGGAGCAGGTAAACTTTCATTTGCTGGTTTCGTTTAAGGCTTAATAATGTGTTGGGTTCCGTTTCTTCGGTTGCTGCGTGGAGGACATTGTCCGGCCGCAGCGAGGTTGTTGCAAACACGTCGAGAAACTGGCTTCAAGGTTGGGCGTAGAAAGTATTTTCCGAAATAATTAATAAAGCATTGCCACAGGTCTCTAGCAACGACTCTGTTCCATGCTTTGAAATGTCGGTAGACATTCAGCAAGGTTTTCTATTTGTGCTTTTCCAAGTAAATTTCGTCACTCTCCCGATTGTTAACATGTCACACTGGCAATTACAAAATAATCGCTTGTATCAGCAGAACAATGTGATTGTTTTTACTAGTTAGTATATAGTATGTTCTTCTACGCTTCCCGATCTAACATTTTTGTTTCATAACATGTGTCACGCTACGTCCCTAACGATTCCGCGCCTGAATGAAATCTCCAATTCAATATGACTGAATCATTTAAATATAAGATTCTAGTCTTAAATAAAGAATAGTTGTTGCAAGTTGGCGGTTGTTTATACAAAGTAGCTTCATGAACCATATCCGTTAAATTTGAACTGGACATTTATCTATTGTGAATCATGAGTGTCCTATTTCTGTGGAAACGTGGATTGGTTTAATAATAAGTCGTAAGATGTGCAAAAACAGTTTCATCAGTGGTGTAACTAGCCATGCGCACACATTGTGTGGAAAATAGTAAAGTTATGGTGCAATTACAAATTGCGAGGGCGGTGTAACGTCGTTTTTTTTTATAGAATTGGCTATTTTTTATTTTAATTCAGCCATGTTAATGCTGTCTATGAATCCAGCGAGATTATTCTTGCCTGGAATAAACCGAGGGGTTTGTAAGACAGATTGGCTGATTTACTGACCCCATTCTGCGTAGGGACCAATAAATGGAGCACATCTGAGGGGCTTGTTCAGGCAGTAGCGATGCACATACTCGATTAAATTATTACATATGACTGGCTGTCAACTGTTACTTTTTCAGAACGTCACAGTGTTCTGTAAATGTGATTCGAGCATAATTATTTTATTTATTATATTTATTTTATTTTAATTATTTTATATGAGTTTAATATTACTATTATTACAGTAGCTACTGACATATGCCCTAAATATGTGTAATATCAACAGCAGGAACATGTGGATTCATGTGGTTTAAGAAATGTTTTTCTTCATAGATATTTTCCTTTTATTATAATGCAATCAATGATGTCATCAGCGTGCATGTATTGCAGCAGAATAACACAATCGCGATCATTTTCCCAGACACACGTTTGTGGCAAAATTAATATAACATTTGCAAATAAGCATTAATATACATTTAAGTCACACAAACTGTCTTGAGGATGGACAATATTCTAAAATTGATACATAACCGTTCTAGCAGGAAAAGTGTATACAAAACAAATGTTGTTGCGTTGCATCTATCATGTTTGCTTTTATTGTGTAACTTCAAATGTCAGGGGATTTAATGGTAGCCAGTCAAGGGTAACGATCTAAAGTGTACGTCACGATTATGCTCTCAAATATGCAAACATATGGCGCTACAAATCTCCAAACATATGGTATTACAATAGTTATCAATACGCATTAGTGAAATATAACCACACCCACCTCTAAAGCCAACACAGTGACTTGGAGATGAACTATATGTTGTCAATTGCCTCATAATCGTTCCAGCTACTTAATCATAACCACATGCAACGAATATCGTTGCGTTGCCTTTATCGTAATTGTTTTATTGTGTAACTTCAAATGCCAAGAGATTTAATGGATTTAATAGTCAGTCAATGGTAACCCTGTTCACCAACTATGGTGCGAAGAGGATAAGTAAGTAAGTAAATAAGTTAGTAAAGGGAACGATTTCAACAGGTATATGTCAAGATTATGACCACAAATCTCCAAACATATGTTTGACAAGAATCGTCTCGGTGTCTGTCCACAACCATATCTGTTGGAGAGCCCTGTGCCATCCACAACGACGTAGTCCCGCCACCCCAGGCCCCCTGTCCTTTGGACTTGGCTGGACGTCAACACACGACAATGCCGATTGTTCAACTAGCCTCCTGTAACCAATATTTAGATTCCCGGGCAGTTTGTCCGATCGAGTTTCACACCATCTGTCCCTGTGTGACCACTGCCAAGGCCGTGGCGAGAATCACCCACAAGCACTGCATAGGCGTCAATATTACCGCTTTCGGGCGGGAAATAACGCTTTTTTCCCTTAGTCTCACTTTCCCGCTTTTTGGGTGAAATTTCCGGTTTTTTTATATATATATATATATATATATATATATATATATATATATATATATATATATATATATATATATATATATATATATATATATATATATATATATATATATATATATATGTATGTATATATATATATATATATATATATATATATATATATATATATATATATATATATATATATATATACATAATATGACTTCTTTAAAGGTGTTGGTATAATTTTTTGGAAAGATTGCCCGCGATAATTATTATTAAGAAGTGACAAGAAGTTGAACAAATGGACGCATCGAATTGGATCTGGTTTAATGGGTTTCTGAAACGTCGTTTTTCGTAACGAACTGAAGACTGTTGTCATGAGAACGGCAGGGAAAGGAAAATGTAGTTATCGCGAAATACGAATTTCCTCTATGTTGAAAAACGTGATGAAATGTTTTAGTAAGGTCAGAATTGTTCAAATCAATGTCTATTTTCGAGGGAAGGGAATGAAAAATGTCCAGTGAAGAAGATGAAATGATCTATGGACGTTAATTTTATTATTTAATAATACCACACTCGGAAATTCTATGCAACGTCAGTTATATTTGAAGTGCATTGCTCTGAATTGTGAAAGTTAGTATCGTTGATGTAAACGCTATTAGTTCACATGAACCGTCAACAATAGAACATGTTGCGATCACACGATAGGACATAAGATGCGTAATGCGACCAAACGATTGGACATGAAAAGACATGATGTGACCAAACGACAAGACGTAGACTATAGTAATGTGAAATGATGGTATGTTCGAAGATAGGTTTTTTATTGGTATGGGTCTATGTTACTCTGTAATAACATTTCGAATGTCCCATACTCTCAAATGCAATGCTATCTTTGCGGCACGCGATTGAGACATCAATCAAAGTTGGTAAACAAACAAGATGGCGACGACGCGGATAGAACAATCGAGAACCCTCGGTGAACTTTGGTTGTTGGCGAGAAGGAAGGCGGTTTCGCTTACAAACAAAGATTGCCACATATCAATGGAAGTGTGTGTTACATAGCGGTCTGGAGGCAATCACAACCGTGTTGTAGGCCTACGTGTCGTACACCCTGTGCTGACTACTTGTCGTACACCCTGTGCTAACCACGTTCCACCGGCATCTGTTCCACATATTATCCTATCTAACTATCCTACCTTTGAACATACCATCATTTCACATAATTATCCTCTATGTCTTATCGTTTGGTCGCATCTTGTATTTTCATGTCCTATCGTGTGATTGCATCATGCATTTTATGTCCTATCATAAACGCACGCACGCATGCACGAAAATCAAGGGATTAAACTAGGCTGCCATACAAAGCTACAAACTCCAGATGGCCAATGGACAAGGAAGCTATTGGCTTATCGGCAGTCCAACACATTATTTTAATCGATGTATATCCCGAGAATTTCCAACCTGATTAAATATTTGCCAATTTTATTCATAACCAAACTGTCAGTATTAACACAATCATTAGAAAATGTGTTCCATTCATTTATCGTCCTCTTCTGTGAAAATGAATACTTTCTCATAACCATCCTACACTTCTGCTTTGTGCCCCCCCCCCGTTCTACTGGCTTCTTTGAAGTTTGAGGAAAACATTTCTATTAATCTTCATAATCATTCATTATTTTACAAAATTGTTTTTCTATGTGGTCTCCTCGTAATACTATGGCCTTTAGTGTTATCAACACACATTCTTTTAGGCAACTTTCATAACCAAGTTCTCGCAGTTCCGGAATGAGCTTAGTTGCTCTTCGTTGTATTAGTTCTAGCTTATCTATTAGTGCCCTGCGCGGGCCGAGCTTTGGGTCCAAGCCCGGCCCGGCCCGCCGGCTGCGGGCCGGGCCGGGCCGGGCCGGGCCGGGCCTGGGCCTACATACTGCGGGCCCGGGCCGGGCCTGGGCTGAAAACAATTTAAACACATCGGGCTTGGGCCGGGCCTGGGCCTAGTGTGAGCGGGCCGGGCCGGGCCGGGCCTGGGCTGGGCCTGGACATAATAAAAATATTCATAAAAAACACCGATTATTACTTTATTTTTTAATAAAAACTTATCATAATTTGTAATTCCGGTTAATGAAAGCTCAAAATTATTTCTTTAGTATTATATAGTTGCAAATTGAGATCTTGCATGGAATCTAATGGCCCCATAAGTTGACTTGGCTGGAAGTAGCCAGCCCCAAATGTTTACTTTAGAAATATTTGCAGAGGCAATCAAGCCATGATTAACCATCAACTTATCACCCTTTGACACTACCAGTGGACAGTCTGTTGTCTAGGTCTTCCATTCAAACTTTGCCTACCTGAATGCCCACTAGGCCACTAGCCCACTACCCAGTATCCAACCCAGTTGGTAGTTGGTATTTTTCCCCAGTCCTAATTTATTCACACTTGTACTAATTCACACATGTCTGAACCTGTCTGTCTCAGGCTAGTGACTGCAGGCCTGCTGGAAATGCCACTAGGTGTCAGTGCCAGTGGGTGACATTTAATTGAAATATCATATTAAATTATGTTAACTTAGTTGAGCTAATTCAATTAACAATATAAATTGGGGTTATGGCTTGCATATGGGCTAAGTCAGGGTTAGATAAACAAATCTCCTACCCTAACCATAAGCCAATACATTAAAGCCAAATATAACAAACGTTATCATATTTAAAAGTAATGACACTAAAAAGTGTTTCTTTATTTTTCTTCAGGATATTCGTAAGTTTGAAAAAGTTGGTGGTGCTGCATTTTTAGAACCCATCCAACACACTATGGACCTTAAGCATAAGAGTAGTACTCCACTAAGAGCTAATTAAGGATATTATGTCCCATCCCATATATGTGTGTTTGTGTGTGTGTGTGTGTGTGTGTGCGCGTGCGTGTGTGCGTGCGTGAGTGCGTGCGTGCGTGCGTGCGTGCGTGTGTGTGTTTATTTAATAAAACAATAAGTCTTTTTTGTCTTTGTTATAAGATTACAGGTTTATATTCTCTAAACTTAGCGGGCCGCGGGCTTGCGGGCCGCGGGCTTACCCATCTTTGGCCCGCGGGTATGGGCCGGGCCCAGGCCTGAAACTTGCGGGCCGGGCCGGGCCTGGGCCAAACATTCACGGTCTGGGTCGGGTCTGGGCCTAAATTCTAGTTTGCGGGCCTGAGCCGGGCCGGGCTTGAAAAATTATTGCGGGCCTGGGCCGGACCTGGACTCTAACTGCTAACTGCGGGCCGGGCTTGGGATCAAATTCTAGGCCCGCCCAGGGCACTATTATCTATGCCCTTTTTACGATTTGGCCTCCGTGCTTGTATGCGATGTTCCAAATGAGGCCGATAACTATAGCAGGACGGTACCTCTCAGAATTGTTGCCAGTCGTGTTATATATTAAATCTGCGGTGGATTTTATTCACCAAATGTTTATCATGGAGCAACCCACAATGACAATAACTATAAAACAGGTGTATTGTTATTTTCAGGACATCCCCTTTCGGCATAGAGAAAAATTAAACATTGACAAGTAATTAAATCAAAATACAATGAGGGAACCAGTTTATTCTAATGAATTTAAATGCATATCTTCATATTTATGATGTTGTAGTTTCATCAACTCTTATTTTGTTTTCTGCATGTTCGACTTGTGCAACTGCAAAGCACTGATATCAAAATAAAATGCATTTTACATTACAAGTACAATGATATTACAATGAGTCAGTCTTTACTCGTGAAAATTAGCATTGTGTAACATAGAAAATTAAATCACGTTTGACACTAAAAGGCATAATTTCGGCTAATATGCCGTTGCCCAGCTAAATATTTTAGTTTAAAAATAAGTACCTTAAAGTTAAATGGATATGCATGTCGGCGTTTCTCTCTCAGAAATAGTTTATTGTTGCAATGCAATAAATAACGCTTTATAGCTAGTGCGGTTAACTACAACACAATAAACATAATTAATAAAAAATCGTGTATATTTTAATAAAAAGAACATGCTGTTTTAATAAACAAGACTGTTAAAAGATATGCGTGTACAATTTTTCTAGGAATGGTAATAGAAAATGCGTAAGAATGCAGATTAGAACTGAGATAGTAATTAGTTTTCATTGACCAACCTCTTGTACCCGCACTGGGGTTTTAGCGTAAGTTAGAACATCATTAAACATTGCGTCTCTCTTCACAGCAGACGTGACGTGGAATCTAACAAGAAATAAAACCGTCGAAACAAACGAATCTACCTTGAGTGCAATGAACGTTGCGCATTTGTTCATTCATATAATGCAACATTTCTACGGGTAGAATAAAACCTACACCGTAGTACACGTTACGACTTCAATTCCACGAGTGCCTGTGGAATACCCTTTTCCTTGTCTTGATGTAGAACATAGATGCTGTGGTGAAAGTTCAACGCAGAACAACTGCGTCCATTTCAACTAATGCTTAACGTCATGCCTTATGAACTATAAAATACAATTGTTTTAGTTTGACTAATTTCAATTTCAATTTATTACACTACTAGCCGAGTTTCCCGGCGTTGCAAGGGAGAAAAAAGCAGCCAGTGCAACAGCTTTTAACTATAGCCATTCCAATTTTGGGGCAGAGCAATGCCAATGGCAACGATGGATCCACCTTCAAGCCCCAAAACTTATTTGAATATTTGACGTAGACCACGTAACTCGGAACAATCGTAGAAAACGTACGTAACGTGGCTAGCAATTGTTCGTAACGACGAGCTCGTATTTTTCCGTAACCTACGTCAAACGGCCACACAAGTTCCTTCGTAATATCTCCACGCTCCGGTGGAACGTCAATGTTATTCAACGTTCGAACCATCCCAGTGGCCCCCGATCACGCCAACAAAATGTCACCCACATACATGAGAAACTGACAGATATATGTTGGAACAGACAGACAAACAAACAAACAAACTACTTTGTAGAATAGCTGAGTTGCCCGGCGTTGCACGTGAGAAAAGTCAGCCACTGCAAGAACTTAATTACGACTACTTGCAGTGCCCAGTCAAGTTTTCGTAGGGCAATGCCCTTCATACCCTAAAACATGCCAAAGTTTGACGTTGTTCGCGTAACCCTGAACAAGTAATAATTTTTTATATGTCAAAATAACCGTTTCAACATGAAACCGAACAAATCTGGGAAATGTTCACTATTATAAGAGCAAATGTTTTCATCAGCATTGTTATTGTGATCATTGTCTTTACCATACATAATATATATTTGTAGTTTCCATTTCCCGTCCTCGGAACATTTGTAATTAATTCCTGCTCCTTCTGTCGAGTGTGTAATGATACCAGGCATGGTTAGATGAAAAGTTATAAATAAACACGTTATCTTCATCCGCGTGACGAATGCACGATATGTTATTAAACTTCCTCAGGGCTACTTATTAAAAAGATACTATTGAACGACCGAGTCATTATTAAAACCACCCGCGTGTCATTTTCTGTGACCTGAAAAACTGGTGGAAATTGGAGGTACAATAGCCACTTCCCGTGGCCACAATTGTCCAAACTGTGTTGAAAGGTGATCGAAAAAATCCTATTTTAACCATTTGTACCGATCGATTACACTGTCTTTATACCATAGCCTATGATGGTGAAATTCACAAGGCTTTACTGTTTTATGTCTGAAAAATATTCAAAAGTGGTTTCCCCTGAGCAGAGAATAAATGCGGTTCGCCATTCACATATAATGCGAGTTCCATATAATATTTTTTGAACATCTATGTATCGATGCAGTGACTGAAAGTTAAGTGGTGTTAAGTCGGTGTTGTTACTGGCGGCTTTTTGTTAAACAGTGGCGACATCTACTGTGGAGTATTACACTTGTCTGGATTTGCAGCGACGCCTGGTGTTCAAATAATAAATTTATATGGTCGTGAGTAGCAATCCAATTTAAGTTGTTCCTGTAACATAAAAATATAATGTACTCGCTTTAATAATCCTTTCCTCGCCCATGAAATATGTGTATAATAATGTGTGGTAAAATTACTGCATTCATAGCAATGACTACTTTAATATACTTTTTCAATTAGAAAATTATGTGTGGCATACAATAATGTGTTTAGTTTAGATTGTGCAATGAACCGAGGAATTGTATCGCTAGTTATGTTTGTGTCACGGGGATTACCCACCTGCAAAATGCTGATCAGGAAAAATGTGTATAGTTTTATGACGTGCATAGCTAAGTCGGGTAATGCAATATTACAAACTATTATGAATAGTGATGCATTATACATATCACCACTATGTCATCACTAGAGAAATATGCTATATATTAAATAGTTTTAGTCGTTATAGTCCAGTCTTTTATATGGATGTAATATTCCGGAATAAAGTTATTGAACTGAATTGAATACTGAAAAGTTAATCAAGTAAATAATGTAACTATTCCTTATTTTTACTGATTAGGATCCATTTTGTGATGCAAACACTGTTTGTTACGCCTTTTTTTCAGACACCTCCCATCTGACAGAGATACCTAGCACATTGTCTTTGCCTTGGATGCAATTTTGTTAAATCTTGTCTCTACTTATAATTCAAAACCACATTTAGGTTTCATGGTATCACAAACTTTATTCACCTGCACAACATAAATAATATTAATAATATATGCAATTCCACTGTTATATACACATATCTGTCACAAGTCTTTAAAAAAATATACAAATTCATGTCCTCCTAAACGTTGCCAAAAGCTGTATTTAGCACCGTTTTTGTCTAATACGTCGCAGACAAAATGTGTGAAATATTCAATAAACATAATAATATTAGCAGAACTGGTAAACATTTCTGTTAATGGTCTCCAAACTGCAACTGTACACAGGTTATGCACTCAAGATAAATATATTTGATCTGCTTCACACAAAGAAACTGTATTCAACAGTTTTCCTGTGTCATCTGATATTCCCATAGACATTACAAGAACTGCTTATTTCTTGATTATGACAGTGACCAAATATATGTATGTATCATTTGCCATTATTAAAGTAATTTTGTTTCAACTACTTTGGGGATTCAATGAAAGAACAGATATTGTGTCAAAGAAATATTAGTAACATAGTATACGACTCAAGTTTCACATAACCTTTGTGTTTGTGATAAAAAACTTCAATAAGCTACCACAAAAGTCCAGCTGTTATATACATATATGTTATATACATTCATAATGGGTTTTATCCTGTGGACAAGTTCAAACTTGCAATCCAAGGGTCAATATTACATAGAAGACCACCCATTTTTTAAAGCAGTTGAAGACTGTTTCATGTGTGTACAATTTGTCGATATTTATGTTATACTTTTATATGGAAATATAAATAATGCCAAAATCCCTAAAAGAAAATGGCATTATGATTTTGTTATGATGAAGGATGTAGGAGAAAATATGTTACTATTCCTTCAAGCAGTGATATATCTGCAGATTTTGGGCTCATACTTATGGCACTTTTCTTTTTTCAATGGTAGGGAAAATGGTAAATGGACTTGTAAATGGAGAAAACAAACATTATGCATGATGCTCCCTACCACATGTGTCTGACCACATATTATGGCTCTGTAAGGCTTCACAGCAGACAGTGTACATGCACAAGGCTATAACAAATACCCTGTTTCAATGTTCCACCATGTCTATGTGCCCTCCCTCTACCAGTTCTGCAATAATAAATAACAAGACACAACTATCGCAGCATTGTTGTGCGTGGCGGCGTCCGTTCACGAGACGAAGTGTAAGCTCTTGAATGATATGTTCATCAAATCGCTAGTGATTGTTGAGTCGTCATAGTTGCCGTCACTTGAGCTGACGACGCATGTTGAAATAGACACCTTTCGGAGAACGTTACAGATGCGTCATAACACATTCGACAATAGGTTCGATCTGGCATGGAGTAGATTTTTTTTATTCTTGCTGAAACTTGAAATGGTTATCAAATATTGCTTTCGACCACGTCGTCATCACAAACGTGAATTTTTGGCACTGCCGGTGTTTTTTGAGTCTCCCATGGCTGATAGATGTTTCGACTGTCGAGTGTCTTGCTGCCAACAAGTGGCGCCACCACTACCGCAGCTGCTGCACATTGTCTCTGTTTCAACAGTGAAGCTGCCTGCTGATTGTTCACCTTATTCTCCTGCCGTTGACTTTCAGTCGCCAGCATCGCATACTGCTCCTGCAACAAGGCAACACACACATCACAACTTCCAGGTACAGTAGGTGGTGCGCTATAGTCATCTTTAACAAGATTTAGTAAGATTGCCATCCAAGGCAAAAACATCCAGATGGCAAGTGGACAAGGAAGCCATTGGCTTAACGAGAGTCCAACAACTTTTCATCTATGTGTATTCTCGCTGCTAGCATTTACACAATCTGTAGATAATTTGTTCCTTTCATTTATTGTTCTCCATGAGAACCAGTACTTCCTGATATCCAATCTGCATCGATCCTTTACTAATGTTACCTCATGTCCTCTAGTTCTACTAACATTCTTAAGTTAAAAAAATATTTCCATCAATATTTTTTACCCATTCAATATCTTAAAAACTTCAATTTGATCTCATCTTAACCTCTGTGTCTCTAGGTTTGTTAAACCACAATCTTTTAGGCGTTTTGGTAAGTATTTTATATAAGTCTCGCAGTTCTGGAATAATTTTAGTTGCTCTCCTCTTTATTCGTTCTAGCATATCTATTATCCTTCTTACAATATTGTTTCTAATCTTGATTAAAGGTGCAACGTCTGATCGTTTTCACTATACAATTGTTACATATTTTAAATTATATATATCTAACATCCTGACTGCCCCCAAAAATCCTAAATTGGCATTAACAACAAATGGAACCACTGACAAATTATTTAAAAAAATTTAATTATTGTCTAATTCAACTATAGGTGGCGTCACCTACTGGACTGTTTAATACTACGTTTGGTCATTCTAAAGACAACAACTGAAGATGTTGTGAATAAAATGATGACTGGAATAATATGATGACTCTGGAATGTTAGGTAAACAGCTGACAACATCTGGGGCAATGATTGGCACCTACCTCATTCTTTTCAATGCCCCTGTGCAGTGGACGCACATCCGCATTGCTGGGGTCCGTGCGCACGCGTGTGTACGTGGGATTGGAGAAGGTCAAGGTTGGCGCTGTGGCTGCGGACCTCTCCCTGTTCCGATGGCGCCTGCCAAGAAAGACAACAGTTCAATGTCTGATGCATCGAAGGATGGAAAACTTCTCGCATACAACAATGTGGCAGAAAACTATCATTGTGTCGGTCATTGTATCTGTTGCTGAATATTTGTATTGTTAGTTTTACTTGATCAGAGATTAAAAAATCTCTCACTAAAGATGAATAATAGACACTAATATATCAAACAACAATGTACAAATGTTTTATTTTATTAAAATAAAACTTAATGAAATACACACAAACATATTTCTTCTATTTAGAAAGTTGCAATTTCAAATAACAAAATTATCCAGAATATGATGTGAGCGATTAAGTAGATAACCAATTTTTTGGGAAGGAGTTTGCATGTGCAAACAGGCTGTCTTCCAAAAAAAAAACATTAAGTAAAGCCCTGATTCACAAAGATTAAATCAAGAGGACAGAAATTGGTTCGAGAGAAGAGGAAGATGACCTCCACAGGAAGAAGATCAGAATGAAGACAAGGGTCATGACGAGAAGCAGTATCCCAGTGGTGATGAGCATCAGTCTCCGGCCAGATAACCCTCTCCTAGAGGGTGCCCCACATCGCCCTCTCTGCGCTGCGTCTTCCGAGCAACTACAACCAAGGGATTGTGTCAAAACGTACAAATATTACTCTTATAACCTTATGGATTACACTGGTCCTTCAGTATTGACAAAGTAAACAGGCATGGATTTAGGGGGCACCCAGTATGGACCCCCTAAATTTACCAAATTAACATATTTTTTTGTTGGAAAATAGCGTGTTCATTCTTATAATGAACAAATATGCTCCATTTTGAGTACACATTTAAATTTATTTGCTCTGATGCAAATAAGTTAATAGAATCCTTGTAGCCAAATCCATTTAACAAATCGTTCGTTGAACGTCTAACAAATTTCTATTATTTATTACGGACAATAATCTTGAATGATGGTCAGAATATCAAGATATGCACTCCGCTAGTAGCATTCACTTGACTTCATGTAAACGTGTATTTTGCAAAGATTTCTGAATAAAAAATTACAACATGCCTTAACTCTGTGGAACATTACAGAAGGTTCTTAGCTACCTATTAGTTAGTTACCAGAAATAATCCTACAAATACTTACTAAACATCGTCACGGTAGTCCTCGTCCTCACGATCAAACACCTCACCACCTGCAAAGAGGAATCAATGAAATAATAATTTAGCAGAATCATTGAATTAATATAGAAAGGATTCACAGTTTATAGTTAAATCATGAGCCGATGATGATGATGATGATGATGATGATGATGACGATGATGATGATGATGATGATGCTCATATATTTACTAATTTATGAGAATGTAGACATCCTTCAATCACAATGAATATTAGCAAAGCAGAAAGTTAATTCGACATAGGAAATGTTTATAAAGTGGAACTGTTTTATATGATCGGGACAGTGTATTGAGATGTGGTTTTACCTGGAATACAAGGCTTGGGGCCAGGGTGGGTAGGACAAGCGCACACGTAACTATGTGCACGTGCAAGACAAAGATGAGAACATCCTCCATTGCCAAGAGCACAGCCATTGCTGCCTGGAACAGTCAGTAACAAGTCTGGCTCAGTTGAAACAACAACAACAAACTGGTGAGCTAAGTTCACCGGGTTAAAGGTAGAGTCTGATGATTTTCATTGTAAAATCATATTGTATCAAGTGTTTATTGAAAAAAAAACATAATTTGACCGATATTTTTGATGAATATCGACTTGCCATTCAACATGCCATGTAAACAAGATATTTGGGTCTTTACATTCATATTAAAAGATAATGGGCAATTTATATCAAGTACAAAATTACCAGTCTTGCCATTTCAGAAACTTAACACAGATCTGTGGATCATTGGTATTAACATAAGAGCAGCCCTAAATCATATTACTTCTGCAGTGTGTGCTATCATTCTGCCCCAAGTTGTTACATGTCATTTTTGTGATAACTATCACAATCAGCTTCATCACCGTCGAGTTCTCACCTGTCTGTCTAGATGGCGCCACCATGTGTATGTCCATGAGTCCGTCCATGTTGCCGCGGACTAGCACCTTGCCTTTACCAGTCATCTTGCTGTAGCGTTCGATGGCTCGACTATGCCAGTCCGTCACGTAGATGTACTTGTCATACTGTCCGGGCAGAATAGAAATAACAGTGACTAATTTGTTTAAATAAAATAACACATTTTCTTGGGTCTCGAATGATTTACACCAAATAACCCATTGTTGGACTAATGCAGGAGTTTTGGTGGTTTATGTGAATGCACTGGGTGTATGAAATAATTAATTATTTAGTGTACAATTTAGTGCTGGTCAAAATTTTATTTGGTATTGCATAGACAATAATATGGGAGTAATTTTGGACATAAATGCTACTCCAACGACATGTCTCTAAGTTTCTTTGCCTTAACTGAAAAATAACCAAACAGCTATATAATTCTGCTTAGCAAAAATGGACACTACCAAAACTAAAAAAGACAATAAGTCTTCTACTGTAGAAGGCAGACAAATACAACTACCAATAAAACGCACACATGTCTGTTAGTAAATAATAAATGCCAATTATATCTTATTGGGTGAAAAGTGTCACATAGTGACAAATGATCAAAACTCCTTTATAAAAATTATATTACAAGTTTTGTAATGCTCACTTCCATGTTTAGATCAAAATATAATACAAACTAAAGATACAAGAAAGCAATGATAATGGAAAAAGGCAAGTTGGTATTGTCATCATCAGGGGCTTTCCAATTCCAATAAAAAATTATATGTGGGTGCATTTGGCAATGCAGGTAGAGTGCCTCCAATTTGTTTTGCTTTTTGGATAGCAGTGTGGGAGGTGGGGTCAATCTTATCCCAAGTTGGTAGGATTATTGGGATTTGTTTATTTACAAATCCTTTAGTTTCTATAGGGTCCTCACCACAGCGATGCCAAATGGGTGGTGCATTCGAGTGACCAACTGGACTCTGTGTCCACCGTCCAGGTCAGACCTCTCGATCCTGTCGAGTTTGGCATCCACCCAGTACATGCGTCCAGCCTCATAGTCTAATGCCAGTCCATTAGGCCAGCCTGAAACACAAGTGGTCAGTAGATTATGGATGTCTGGTCAACAGTTCTGTACATACTGACCAATCTTTCAAAATAAAACACTTGGCTTTTTACACATTAATGAGCAGATCTAATATAGTAGTTAATAGTAGTTATAGTAGGCGCTTAATCAATTCGATTTTTTGCTAGTCTCATTTCAAATTAATTTTGCGAAAACCCAAACCTATACCTAGAATCCACTGCAACATGCCAGCTTGTTTGTGCAACTTTTGTACTGTATGTAGTTTTTGTGAAATCATCAGACAAACTATTAAATTAGTTAATGCTTGTTCAAGTATTAACTAAAGTGAAAATCTAAATGCTGAAATATCATGATTTTGTTCCTTGTTGAAATGTTGTAACTTTGTCATGTGATCAGTGAGAGGATGGAAGTCATGTGATCAGTGAGAGGATGGAAGTCATGTGATCAGTGAGAGGATGGAAGTCATGTGATCAGTGAGGGGATGGAAGTCATGTGATCAGTGAGAGGATGGAAGTCATGTGATCAGTGAGAGGATGGAAGTCACGCCCATGATCAGCATTGACCCACACAGTGTTTAACATTTTGGATATCCACTACTTTGATCCTTACCAGATCTAACGACTAAAGTCAATTCTTTCGATGATTTGAAAAAAATATACACTTTTTATAAAACTGACAGTTATTGACTGCGGATGTTGTAAACTGTTCACACACTACATATTTGGACACCAGTGAACCGGATTTGCAATAGGCTAAATCAGTTGAGGGTGGAGTTTTAACCAAACTGCAACATTTTTTTATTAAATCTAAAATGGTATGTATCTTGCAGTAAATATAATGTAATCAAACCCCAAACCCCACTTCAACCCTATTTCAAAATCCTCATAACATATTTGTCACCCAAATTCCCAGACGTCTTCTTCCTAGGAGATATACATTGAAAGATCCCATACATTGGCATGTAAGAGGATTCTCGATTCGACTGACTGTTTTCATAGATACATTTTAAAGAGATTTTACAGAGTGTATTATTCGCATTGTATGTCCCAAATTACACCCAACATCCTAGTTAGGGTGTTAGCTGGGAAGGGTTGTATCGTGGGGTGAATCACTGACCCAGATCGGAGGTGACAATCGCCTTCCTGTCTGTGCCGTCGAGGAATGCCCTCTCAATGCGCGGGATCTTTCCCCAGTCTGTCCAAAACAGCAGTCTAAAAACACACAGACAGGTTACTAGAAATGTGTACGTGTGTGTGTGCATGCTTGTTGCTTTGACTGACAGCCTTGGTAAATCATGTCAAATATTCACACAAGTTCATGTCTTTTTTCATGTATGCATGTTCCTAATGCACGCACGCACATGCAATGACAAATGCACGTATGTGAATACATAACTGTATATATGGTCCACCCCTTGGTCAGTATGTATATATATATATATATATGTTCATGAATATGCATGACTACAAATGAATATGTATGACGACACCTATGAATGATGACAACTGGGAATATTAACAGTGGCATATCTAGGATCTAGCAAAGAGGGGGGCCAAGCTTAGTGACTCATTAGTTTACCATGCTACTATGTAATTACACAAGTTAGATAACACATTTTTTTAATTAACCCAAAGGGGGCCATGGCCCAATTACTCCCCTAAATATGCCACTGAGAATAATACTTAATACAAGACTTTCCAGGACAAGATCCGACAAGATATTTGCTTCCTCCCATATATAAATTCCCATCCTTCCTTCTATCCCAAACCACAACTCACCCCATTGCAGGGAAGACAGAAATGGCCCGGGGCTCATCAAGTCTTTCAGTGATTAGAATCTTCCGTGACTGGCCGTTCAGTCGGGACACCTCAATCACATCGCGACCTGTCCGAGAAGTGCACCCTCAATAACTAGTATTCAGGGGTCAAGGCAATGCAATTTTTTCAATATGTAATCGTGTTAAAGTTTTTCAATGTTATGTGCAAATATGCATTTTGAATAGAAAATTAAATTGGTACATTAATATGAACCCTTCATATTTTCATATATCTTCAACTCATACTTTATTTATATAAATGGACTTTTGTCTGAATTAAACATGTATAATTATTAATGGATATTTTGGACATACCACATGATTGCTTTATGAAATGCGAATTTATCCAGAATTAAATTTGTAGAGAATTATTTTTATTCCACATCTTTTTCCAACACCTTCAGACTTTCTTTCTCACACCAGTTCGTAGCTTCCAGGATTTTCTACACATGGCAGAGAATTTTCCAGATCCATTAGGTTGAAGAACTTTCAAGACTTGATAGTTTCTACAACAATCCATGTATCTCACCTGTATCCGTCCAGTAGAGATTCTGGGCCACCCAGTCAACTGAGATTCCATCAGCCGTTGTCAGATTTTTTGACACAATAGTCTCCATGTTGCTTCCGTCCAAATTTGCACGTCTACAAACATTACCAGAAAATCTAGCGAATGCCGCCTCGTTAGCAGAGCAATAATCAAGACATTAAGAATGATCTTAAGACATCAATGTAAGACACAAAATTGGTTTCATGGCTGGGGGGTTAGCCCCAGGTTCGCTTACATACATCGACTGATTTTTGTCAAAAATGTTGTTTATTTTTTTATCACAGTTTATAAGCATGCTGGCTTTAAGCGCGTGCAGGCAGTTTTGTGTTGTGACTGCTGAAGTGCCACCTGGTGAATATAATGTTGCTGAAGTTGCACAAATGGCGATGTAATTCAAACTTTCATGTAGAGGGGAGTGGGGTCTGAGATTAAAATACCTCAATTTTGCGTAGTGTCATATCTCAATTTTTGAGATCATTCCTTATGTTCAAGAAGAGAAACAAACCGAATCATGGTCTGACCCCTAAAGCATGTGTGTGGTGCCACCTGCCACCTGTCACATCATACGGATGTCCTGTCCCAGATTTGGGGAATTTTGTTGAGATATACGACCGTATACCATTTTTATACAGATAGACTCATATCCAACCAACCGCAGATCAATCCATAGTTTTGACTCGTCAACAGTGATATTTTCTTGTGTTCATCACATCACACAGGTATAAAATGGAATGAAAATTGTATAGCGGACAAAGCACAAACACTTTTGGTGCCTGGCAGATTTCCTGTGAAATCTACGAAATTCCGTTTGATGTATATTTCATAGCCTGATAGACGGTGACATTCAATTGGAAAAGGAATGCCATAGGCTATTTTAAAAAATTGTTATATGGATTTATATGGCTTTTATAGAATTTAGAGTAAAAATATAGATGTCAACCAAAAAAATGGCAGGTCTGCTAGTATCACATTGAAAGTTGTCATGTCAATGTCAGTCCAGTGACACGAAGTGACATACCTGATGACATCGAGGTAGACGTCAGTGTAGTAGATCTTGTTCCCAGTCACGTGGTAGTCAAGGGCAATGCTGTTGTACAGACTAGGCAGGGGCAGATAGATATCCGTATTGTCCGGCGTATCCATGGAGATGCGACGGATGCTCCCCCGACTCGCAAACAGCAAATACCTGCTCGGGACTGGAGAGTGGAAGACATGGATGAAGATGGTCGGAGAGAGTAAGAAACTGGTATTACGAAAAATGTTGTATTTTATAAGAGGTACAAAGTGTGAATAATAATAAATCATAAAATCATATTATATAGTATAACTATTATAGTTTAATATCTATTCTACATGTTGAATGTCCAAATGTGGTTTATCATATAATTTCATCGTTATCGTTTAATTTGCATGTTTCTATTTGAATATCATGTCTACATTGCGTGCTGAATGGCAAATATGACTTTCATAAGCCGATAACACTCAAAATTAATTATATTTGAAAATCGTGGTTCATAAAAAACAATTGGGTGATGAAGATGTCGAAACAGATGTAGTTTGTATGATATCACGATTTTATAATAACAATTATCATACTTTGTATCTTTAGAGCTAGTTACACCACTAATCATAAAAATACTGCAATCCAATCATAGTTCAGGTTATTTAAGATTTTATCATTTGAATGCAATGCAATCAAGTATTTGTACAGGAATTGTTGAAAGTCACACGCATTATTTTGTAAGAATCACAAGTCATTCACTTCCAAAAAGTGCACCTTTTTATGAATGTCAGACAAGGACGGAGTAAGAAATGTAAAGTACAAAGTGTTATTTAAAGCCCCCCCCCGCCTCAATTCAACTGTTTCACTCACCTCATCTCAGAATCAGGTTGTGAAACATCAAACTTTATCTAGTATCCACTACATACAAGCTCATTTGTGTAAATGCGTTATCCAAACTAATTGGGATAAAAACTGTAATTTCTTTTATAACATTTTTTTCACAGGGCCCAGTCGAAATTCGGCATAAAAGGGCAAAAGTTATTCCACCTCTGTACACTATGACATACGGCCATTCACACTTTTGCAACTTACCCGATTAAACAAGCAAAATTTATCGATTAATTTAATAATCCTAACAAAGGTAAGAACTCTTCTGTTAAACCAACTTTACACATCATCACAGATCTGAGATCTTTAAGAGGAAATCTGTAATTTTAGTTGGTTGATCAGCGACTTACATTTGGCGCAAGTCTTGCCATCCTTATGAAGGGTGAGGCCCGTCGGACAGGCACAGGAGTAGCCCTGGGGGCTGGCCAAACACAGGTGGCTACATCCCCCATTGTTGGACCCACATCGATTCTCCTCTGAACAAGAAAACAACATAGGTGATGATAGAAAACATGCCGGGTCCTGTTTCTAAAGATCAATCATGATACCAGCTGAATGCCATGAACAGGAATACATTCCGTAAACGGACTGTACAATGTTGTTTATTGGTTAACTGATATGAAGCCAATTGGGGGGTTTTGTATAATTAATATGCCCCAATTCTCACAATTCTAAATTAACAATACCTCATGTTTTAATCCTTATTGCTGCACCACATTTACCATCAGAAATTGTATAAAACAGACCAATAAATCTTCCAAAGAATACATTCATATTTCACCATTAAAGATGATGATGTACTGATCTGCCAATAAATCCTGTAAAGTGATCTCTATGTACCCACAGCATGTCATAAAAATGGCATATTTTATTTCATCACCCAGTCGAGATGATAGATCACAATAGAAACACGTGGAACAAAGAATGCGACCCCCACAATGCCCCAATATAACTAATTGGTTATAAAACTTGCATAATAAGAATAGTAACATATAGTTTGATAATAATAATAATAAAAGTATATATATATATATATATATATATATATATATATATATATATATATACATATATAAATAGCAGCCGATCAATCAAGATTACTCTCAGGCGCTTTACATACATGCAATTATAACTTATTAAAATATTAATTATATAAAAAAATTATATATTAAAATATATATTAATTATTTTAAAAACAATGTCAATAATAAATATTCTAAAACATAGTCCAAATAGTCCTACCATAAATGATATATAATAAATTTTTTTATGTATATTTGTAATAATAAAATAATAAATGCATATAAAAAAGTGTACAGCCTGTATCATAAAAAAGCTACTGTAAAAAAAGATGTGTTTTTAAAAGTGTTTTATACTGCGGCAGTGTCTTCTCTGTCCTCACTTTATTTTTAGCACAGCACATTGAGCAAAGGCACTGATACTTCTACGCAAAAGAGAAATGCCGAGGGCCGACGTACCAACATTACCCAACTGCACAGCGTGGATCGCCATGAGAGTGGGGAGGTCACCTCGAATGGTTGTCACCCTGTCACCCGTCAGCTTGTCTGCCCGTTGGATGGACGTCGTCCGCCAGTCCGTCCAGTAGATGTAGTCTCCAGCCACGGTCAAACCATATGGATGGGGCACCGCAGGGACCAGCAAACGTCGGTGGTTGCCGTACAGGTCAGAACACTCGATCACCTGCATGAAGAAATGGCACTGGTGAGGTGGAAGCTACTATCATTCACATAGACGTCGGGAGCTGTTGAATATTTGGGGAGGTCAAGGTTGATGGTAAGGGTCATGTGCCCCCATCGAATCCAAACATTGGGAAAATACTGAGGGTCAAACTATACTTCAGCAACCATAGAGAAATTATTGTGGGAGCCACTACCCTCCCCAGTCCCCTGTTCCAATGCCTATTATTCAATTTTTTTTAACTGCAATGCCAGTTTATATTGTTGGTTGGAACAACAAGGAAACTATTAAATCATACGCAGGTGATTTTCTCATGTGGAGCTGATGTGCCGTGTACATCTAATAAAAAATGCAAACACTTTACAAACACACCTCTTAAACTAATAATAAAAGCATATAACTGGAACTTGTTGTTTGGGATGGCAATCTTGTTAAATCTTGTTAAACATCTCCTGACCGGTAGGGAAGATTTTTCTCTCTCTGATGGGAGAGAATTTCAGGGATGAGTATATCTTAGCAACATGCAGAAATACTGTGTGTGTTTGGCAATCCTACAAGCAACCAGGAACACTGCTGCATTTATGTCTCCCACTCTTTGTGGTATTATTACTTTATATTAGCCAGGTTATTTGACGTCAGACATTTAATTTTATAAAAATTCATATATACCTCAATACGGGCATCGGCCCAGATGATACGAGCAGTTGAGTGGTCAACGCTGAGGCCGTTTGGCCAGCCCAAATTGCTACTGACCACCATCGTCCGGTTGCGGCCATCCATGTTTGCCCGCTCTATCTTGGGCACCTTACCCCAGTCCGTCCAGAACATGTACCTGCACAGTGTGGTTTGAGAGATCAGGAAAAGTGGCAGATTGAAACTGAAGCATAAAGAACTTACCCTGCCCCTTCCACTCACCCTGCCCTTCCCATTCACCCCACCCCTGTCACTCAACCTGCCTTTCCATTCACCCCACCCCTCCAACTCACCCTGTCCCTTCAACTCACTTTGCCCCTTCCACTAACTCCGCCCCTTCCACAAACCCCACTCCTTCCACTCACCCCACCCCTCTCACTCACCCAACCCCTTCCACTCATTTTTTCCTTTCCACTCACCCAGCCCCTTCCACGCACATGCCCCTTCCACTCACTCTGCCCTTTCCACTCACCCCTCCCACTCACACCTCCCCTTCCACTCACCCCACCCCCCCACTCACCCCACCCCTCCTACTCACCCCATCCCTCCTACTCACCCTGCCCCTCTCATGCACCCTGACCCTTCTACTTACCCCGACCCTTCCACTCACCCTGCCCCTTCCACTCACCCTGCCCCTTCCACTCACCCCGCCCCTTCCACTCACCCCAACCCTCCTACTTATCCCGTCCCTTCCACTCACACCGCCCCTCCCACTCACCCCGACCCTCCTACTTACCCTATCCCTTCTACTTATCCCACCCCTTCCACTCACCCCGCCCCTCCCACTCACCAAGACCCTTCTACTCACCCCGCCCCTTCCACTCAACCCGCTCCTCCTACTCACCCTGCGTCATAGTGCAGTACGATAGCTCGGGGTTTGTCTAAGTTCTTCCAGACAAGAACCTTGCGATGTTGTTTGTCCATTGAGATCACCTCAATGCGACTGTTTTCCGAGTCCGTCCAGTAGACGTTGCGTCCAGCCGAGTCGATGGCCAAGCCATCGGAAACGGCCAGTCCATCTGTGACCACGTCCTCAGTGGTTGAGCCATCCAGCGAGGCCCTCTGGATCTTACTGAGCAAGGTGTCAGACCAGTACACCATGCCTGCGACAGATAGGTTTTCGTGAATAACATCAACTTATTTATAAAGCGGAACATATATTCTGTTCAATTGCTGATAAAATGCAGCAATTTTTATATGTAATCAATATGACCAATTTAATTTATTTTTTTAATCAATAACCCACCCTATATTTTCTTGCAACTATTATGTCTTTTGTAAATAAATGCCTCCGTCATATTCCTCTTAGTGCCCCATGTAAACAAAATACTAATAGGTTGTATTCCCGTCTTGATGCTGCTTGAATTTTATTTTATTTGATCCTCATTAGACAGTAATGCTTGTCCTGTGTCCCTGAAAAAGTTCCCGCCATGACAAGCAATTGAGACATCACCTTCTTTCCGGTCAACGTCGACTGCTACCGTGTTCTGTAGTTCTCTAACAGGTAGAACCACATCTGCATAGTAGTCGACATCAAGGGAAATCACACGGATGTCGACCTTCTTCGCAAACACCAGGAAGTTTTTCATGCCTGAAAGACAGGCGCCTCATTTACCGGCAAGTGTGATTTAGGATGTATGGCACAGGATACTTCCTTGCCATTTCATCTCAGTTGTACATTGGTATTGCCTACACAACTGCATTTAACACTATTTATTGCATATATTGATGAAATTCTAAGTAAACGATTACAAATTAATATAGCACCAACACAATTTCTTCATACAAGTTAAACTAATTACAAAGTAGGTTTCGTTGATGTTTCAGTAGTTTTATTTGGTGAAGTTTGCAACAAATTTTCTGCTAGCATAACCTCTAGTACCTTTCATTTTTTTCTAAGCCAACATTTCACAAAACCCACCTTTCTCGCATGTCTTCCCATCCGGCTTTAGCAGAATCCCCGTGGGACACGCACATTTGTGACCCTCAGGGGGCGGGGCAATTAGACAGAGGTGACTACAACCCCCATTGTCAACATTGCAGGCGGTGCTCACTGGGGGGACAGAGAGGTTACACTGACACCAGGGTGACACCATATCATGTCTGACAGAACACACTTCAGTGTGTCATCTGACACCAGGGTGACACCATATCATGTCTGATAGAACACACTTCAATGTGTCATCTGACACGTGTAAATCAAAGTTTACTTTACAGTTTCATACAATACAGATCAATGCAATACAAAGAACTCTACTAAAACATTGTATAAGAAGACTTTATTACAGTTATTCACAAGGTGCACAATGATTTATGTCATAGCACATTACTTGTACACTATACAATAAACAGTGACGGTGGGTGATATGATGGGTGATATGATGGGTGATATGGCATAGCTTTGGGGCCAGCAGCTTTGGATCCATTTTTTTATTTACTTAGACAATTTTGGATCACACAGACATGCAAAGGCCCCATTTTTAGCAAACTGACCGAACCTAATTGTCACAAAATGATACTATCAGTATAACTTTTAGTATGAAATAAAAATGCATTCAAGCCAGCAGATCAAACAGACATCACTGAACATTTGAAGTACATTGGACTCTGTTTAACAGAATCACTTTGGGCCAGAGCAGTTTGATTCTATTAAGCAGCTGATTAATTTTAAGCGGCACATTTTAATACAGTAGGACTAGATTCCGTCCCAGCCAATACATTTGATTCTAGCAAGCAGCTGACTCTGGTATCTGCGATTAAGTTATGCAGACTCCATTGTATCACAGAAATATCTGACTGAGGTGTTCTGGATGCGGTCCACTCACCCTTATGGCGCTGTCTGTGGAACATGTGGATGTCCATCAAGTTGTTGAGGTTGCCCAGTAGAGTGCGCCGCTGACTGCCATCTACCTTGTTGGCCATCTGGATGGTCTTTGTCTGCCAGTCTGTCCAGTAGATCGTGTCCTCGTGAAGCATCAGGCCGAATGGGTGCGGCAGGTCCGATGATATCAGCACCTAGGAACAGTGACACAAGACATGTTTGACACTGGTGACATTACATTACACAATAGTGACATTAACTGATTAACATAGCATATAAATGATTCAAATAAAAACAGACATGGCATGCACTCAAGGCCAGCTTACATGATCGACTTGTGCCCCAGTTGGTTGGGTGACACTGTGTCACATGACAATGTGCAGCTAAAGTATGTGTGCATTTAGACAAGCAACATGTCTAAACACTACGACCTAGATTTTGACTTGCACCATTCCCGATTTGAGCTTTGAGCATCTGCTGGTAACTGCTGATTGGCCACTGCTTGAAAATTGCCACTGCCTGTTGGCCAAATTGGAACCAGCCCTAATTCCACCAAAACATTTATAGCCACAAATTGGCCTGGGCAGTGGGTCTCGCAAGGGTGTTTACAACAACACCAACACCAACACCAACAACAACAACAACGCATTATACATCAAAACGCAGTAATTTTTACAAACAGGTAGATAGACATAGGCACCAACCTTTCTGTTGCGACCGTCCAGATCAGAGAATTCAATCATGTGCGTGCCGCCATCGACCCAGTACAGTCGCTGGAGCTCATGGTCCACCACAAGACCATTGGGCCAAGTGACGTTATGTTGGTGCAGGACCTCGCGATGGGACCCATCCAGGCCGGCGCGTTCAATGCGCGGATGTTGACCCCAATCTGTCCAGTACATGTATCTGGGGAGGAAACAGGGGAATTCAACATTCAATCAGAGTTACCATATTCGACCTAATAAGCGTGCAGTATGCTTGAATAAAATGGGCCATGGAAATGTGTCAAGGAATTTCTTCTTATAAGCGTACACCAACATTTTTGCTCTGCAAATAAGGTATCTGTTTAACACTAGTGGTGTCATTTGGTGACTAGTGTAGAATAACTGTGGTGCCAACTACTTAACACCAGATGGCGACACTTTTCATTTGTTTCACACTAAACAAATTACAATAATTATGGATCCTACTCTTTAGAAAACGGGGTGTACGCTAATTAGGGCATGTACGCGTAACAGGTCAAATTCTGAATTATTATTTCAAAGTGTCATTGTAGTAATAATTACCGGTTTTGTGTGCGTGCGTGCGTGCGTGCGTGCGTGCGTGCGTGCGTGCGTGCATGCGAGTGGATTCGGAGATGATCATCTATAATCGTGCCTGTGGAACACGGACATGATCACTTACCCACTCACGGGATTGACAATGATGTCTCGTGGTCGTTCCATGTCTTCCCATATGAGCAGTGTCTGGTCAGTGCCATCAAGGTTGGCAACTTCTATTTGGTCAGTGCCTGCGTCCGTCCAGTATATCTTCCGACTGACCCAGTCAAGGGCAACTCCGGCTGGACTGTCCAGATTGGATATTATGACCTAAAATGACCACCGGCAAGTAGGTAAAGTCTTCATCTTGAACATTTCTTTGGTCGTGATGAAATACCATAGATTACCTAATATATGGACCCCATGCTCGAGCATTGAAATATAGTGCATGTTGACTGAGCTAAACAGGAGGATTGTTGTGTAAACATGATGTTGAACTCATAATCATATGTTAATTCTAATTACATTTGTGTTGCCTTACGGTACTTTCTTATTTACATTTCACTTATAAGGATCCATCACACAAAATTATTAACTAAATTATGTGTGCGTCTAGACACTGTGACTTGACTAGCGCCACTCTTGAATTAAGCTTTGATGAAAGGTTACGATGGGTGCACCTGCTGCGAGTCTCTGATTGGCCACATATTCTAAATCGGATTTAATTGTTTTGCATTAGCAATGTATGTAATTATACACTGCATATGTAATGTTGGAAATGAATGTGCCAATTTTTGCAGCGCAATATGATACCATGTCGGCCAACAAACTGGATAAAAATCGCTCATGTAAATTGGCCATTACTCTAATAAATAATTATGGCAAACTGCCCCTACACCCCTACACCACCTACACCCCCTACACCCCTACAGCACCCGCACCCCATGCACCCCATACATCCCCTACACCCCTACACCCCCTACATCCCCTACACCCCTACACCACCTACACCCCCTACACCCCTACAGCACCCGCACCCCATGCACCCCATACATCCCCTACACCCCTACACCCCCTACACCCCTACACCACCTACACCCCTACACCACCCGCACCCCATGCACCCCGTACACCCCCTACACCCTCTACACCCCATACCCCTATTTCCCTACCTCCTGCCCTGTGCCGTCCCAGCGAGCCCGACTGATGGTGTTTGCGCTGACGTCCCCCCAGTAGATGTAGTCTGTCATATCGTCCCAGTCGAGGTCTACTGCACTCTGTAGGCCGGTCAGCGGAATGACCACGTCCACTTTCTCTGGCGTGTCAAACGACACCCTTCTGATGTCCGTCCTTCGCGAGAACAGAATGAAACTGCTCAAATCTGCAAAGATGGGAAGGCACATTGTTCATATTTTTAACAACAGATTGGGGCACTAGCACAACGGTAGAGTGCACCCTTATGATTCTTAGTCAATCTTAGCTATACTGTCAATTTGGGGAATAGTTGCAAACTACAGTAGCATGACGTCAGAGGTATTGACGTATCCAGGGTTTTGCAAAGGGGGAGGCCAAGGGGGGTCCAACCCTAGTCAAATATTAGTTTACCATGTGCAACATATTACTTAGGAAAAATATCTTAACCAACGGCCCCCCTAAATAGTCCACTGGTTAGAAGCCTGGAGTTCTCTTGTTTCCATTCACAGCCTGGGTGGTTATGTTCACTCATCACACCACTTCACTCAGCTGAGTAGATGAGTACGTGGTGGTTGTCGCTGCAGGGCTAACCAGGTCAACCTGTGACTTGCAAGCATTATATCCACGAGGATCCCAAACTCTCATACGTTTCCATGTAGGTAACAGGGATTAGGCACAGGCTCTGACCAGTATGACCTAGAGTGATTGCATCTGCGTTCCATATTACTCCAAACAATGTCAATTGCTCTCCTGCAGCAACTGCCCAAACGAGCCCAGAACTGGCCACACGGGAGTAGATTGCTTATGTTGTTGAAACAGGGTTGAAAATAAATACTCCTCGTTAGATTGTATATATGCAGAAAAAAGCAAACAACAGGAATTTGTTCTAATTAGGAAATTGTCCGAGGCCACGTATTAAGCCATACTTACTCTCGGCACAGGCGCGCCCATTGGGCAGTAGGAGAAAACCTGTTGGGCAGGCACAGGAGTAGCCCTCGTTGAGACTGGGCAGACACAGATGGGAGCAGCCTCCGTTGTTCTCCCCACACTGATTCAGAGCTGCAACATGCCCAGACACATGAGACAAGGGGCATCTAATTCAGAGCTGCAACATGCCCAGACACATGAGACAAGGGGCATCTAATTCAGAGCTGCAACATGCCCAGACACATGAGACAAGGGGCATCTAATTCAGAGCTGCAACATGCCCAGACACATGAGACAAGGGGCATCTAATTCATCCAAATGAATGTTGATGATACACCATCTAGCCTTTAGCCAACTGTCAGTTGTCAATGTTATTGTGAATGACCAACTGTAAATTGCTGAACAACATCATCCCAGTAATGCTGAATCATCCCAGTAATGGTGCATTATCCCAGTAATGGTGCATCATCCCTGTACTGGTGCATCATCCCAGTAATGGTGCATCATCCCAGTAACATTGCATCATCCCAGTAATGGTGCATCATCCCAGTAAAGGTGAATCATAAAGCATACCAGTAATGGTGCATCATCCCTGTAATGGTGCATCATCCCAGTACTGGTGCATCATAGAGCATCCCAGTAATGGTGCATAATCTCAGTAATGGTGCATAATCCTAGTAATGGTGCATCACCCCAGTAATGGTGCATAATAAAGCATCCAAATAATGGTGCATCATCGCAGTAATGGTGCATCATCTCAGTAACAGTGTATCATCTTAGTAATGGTGCATCATCCCAGTAATGGTGCATCATCCTAGTAATGGTGCATTTTCCTAGTAATGGTGCATCACCCCTTAATGGTGCATCATCCCAGTGTAAAACACATGAAGGGGGTTGGATGCAGGGATGAAGAGATGAATGGAGTGAAAGAGAGCGGATGGGGAGAGGAAACGCTTGTGAGGGAGATGGAAGTTGTGGAGTAAGGATGGGAGTGAATGCCAGACAGACGGGCAGGAAGGCGGACGGATGGACGGACAGTGAGTTTAGCAGGCTTCTGTCATTACAGCATAAAACTGAGCCCACCCTCCCTCCCACCTCCCACAATCCAATGATCATCCCACTCACCAGGTGGCTGGAGCTGTGGGTGAAACGTGTGGATGTCCATAGGGAAGTGGAGGTGACTGTGTACGGTTACCACGGCGTTGCCATGGAGCTTGTTGGCCTTGTTGATGCTCTTCGTGTGCCAGTCTGTCCAGTAGAGCTCATCCTCGAAGAGGGTCAGTGCAAAAGGATGGGGCAGCCCTGTAAACATTTTGCCAGATATATACTTCTACACTTGTATATTCCTCAGTGATGTATTGATACAAAGAAATATGATATTTCATCAGATTAGCTGATGCACTGCATAGCTGAAAGAAAGTGATAGTCTCAAATGATGGAACATAACTTCAAAATTTTATTATTATTATTATCTTTCTTTTGGACTCAAAATCCATAAACATGTACATGACATTATGGGTCGTTCATGTTACAAAAATTACAATATGAGTGACCAATTATGAGTCAATTAATTTTTGTCCAAAAAAAATGGTAAAGGTTCAATCAAGTAATTAAGCATAATTACCATGTGTGTCAAAGAAAGAAAACAGGAAATGAGTAAGTAATAAGTAAAAATAATAAGTAAAAAGGATAGAATTGAAGGTGTCGAGACTTTTAAACAATATTATTTAGAAAAAACAGTTGCTAACATCCCTCCCCCATGTGAAACCAAATTTGGGAAGCTTCACGCATCGATCTTTCAAGATCATCCCTAAACAATCCATAGTTTATTAGCAAAATAGCAACATAACAGAAAAAACAACTACATTACAACAACAAGTAAGAAACAACTGCCCTTCCATATATGGATATATTTCCCTCTGCTGAACCTTCGTCTCACCCCTGCTTATAACAGTCTTTCTGTGCGACCCGTCCAGCTTGGCTGACTCAATGACATGATGTTTAGCATCAACCCAGTACAGTCGACTCGCTGCGTAGTCAATGGCAAGACCGTTTGGCCAAAACAGTGACGTATTCACAATGGTCAATCTCTCCTTGCCGTCCATCGATGACCGCTCAATCTTTGGTGTGCTGCCCCAGTCAGTCCAGTAGATGGTGCTGCATAGAAATATAACAAAACATTCAGAAATATTTGTATCATTATCCAGTAGTGTTTTACGCCTCCTTCCTCAGAAATGTTTGACATACATAATCAACTCTCATATTCTGTTCTCCTCCCTACTCTTCTGGGTGTAGTCTACCCCTGGGGGGGAATTGCCATACCAAAACGGTGGGGGTGTGCCACCAGAGCCCCATGGAGCACATGGAGAGAGATAGAGAAATCAAGAAATTTAGGGTCACCAAGAGAGAATTATTGAACAATTTATGTAATATCTATAAGTGTAAGGTAAGCCCAGGCGGAATGTTTTCATTGGGAAATTTCCTCTTCGATGAAAGAGAGAATTATCAGATTTAAATGGGGCACAAAAAGAGAAAATTTACCTTTATTCTTCGGACAGAGAGAAAAAATGGCCAAAAACAGGGGCATTTGCACGGCACATATATGTATACCTCAGTATAGGGAGTACCCCCCCCCGGGAGTCTACCCGGATATTATAGGTATGTTGGCTTTATCAGAATGAAATAAGACAAAAGCGCATTAGATAATCTCCTGTATACAACCTTTATTATGACCCAGCCCCCAACAAAAAAAAATAGACCACCCCCATCTCTTTCACTTTAGGCTATACCCAGTACGTTAAACTCAACGATTGCACATCCATGGCCAACATCCTGGTGACTGCTTAAAACTCAATACAAAACCTGCTCCAACAAAGGCGTATTATTGGGAGACTCAGGGATCACCTACCCTTGGGCTGGGTATGCAGCTATGGCACGGGGTTTCTCTATATTCTCCCAGAGCAGCACCTTCCGCATGGATCCATCCAGCTCTGAAACTTCGATCCGAGATGTCCCGGAGTCCGTCCAGAACAGTTTGTTGTGGATCCAGTCAATGGCAATGCCGCCTGCACACAACATACAAATCAGATTATGAACATGTACAATACACTATTATGCAAATACAATCAATACATTATGACATCTCGTATCTACATTCTATGCAGATGACATTAAAAATTTTATTTTTACCATTTTATTAAATATATTTTATTAACATTTTCATTTCTTTTGATATACAGCATCTATTTCCCAAATAACCATTGTGATTAGCCAATCACATCAGATAAACCTGGTGAAATAATTTTTTTTATTTAGACAACATTAAAATGTTTTGTTTGTGTGTGTGTTATTTTAATATTTTAAGTGTTATTAAATATAATTTTTTTTTTAATTTAACTAAAATTTATAAATATAATTTATACAATTTAACTTGTAAAATTGTGTTGATGACATTTAATTTCTAAAATTAAATAAAAAAATACTTTATACAATTAAATTTATTAAATTTAATTAACTAATTAATCTTATAAATTGCCCTTTGGACCCCACCTCGTACGCACCTGGGTTCTGTAGTCCTGTGATGACAATCTCCCGTACCCCGCTGCCATTGAGGTATGCCCTCTTGATGCGGTCAAGCGTGACGTCTGACCAGAAGATGAGTCCTTGCTCATGGTGCAGATCGAGGGCAATGGCGTTCTCCAGGCCCTGGAGGATGGACGTGTACTCGGCTTCACTTGGTAGAATCTTGCGGATATCAACGCGATTCGCAAAGATGAGGTAAGGTTCAACTCCACCTGCCAGACAGAGCAGAACTACTGTAGAGGACGGATTTTCCAAATTGCGTCTCCTAAATCCTTGGCGTTCTCTGGCACCGATGGTGATATATGCACATCCCACTTCATGATATAGAAGTTTTTTTATTATTACTATTATTATTAATACACAGATCTAGTTTGCAATGTGTCACCTCATCACAATGTGTCACCTCGTCACAATGCGTCACCTCGTCACAATGCATCAATGTTCATGTAATGTACAAATAACGTGTACTTTTATAATGTGAACACACACGTCATTGTATTGTTTGCAGTTTTCATTACATATAAAGTATTAACTAGTCTATTTTGACAATAGGAAATAGATACACAAATATTGCTGGATTAGCGTGGTGATAGAAAAAAGACATACCCAAAGCCTTGCAACCGCGCCCATCAGATTTGAGCATGTAGCCCTTGACGCAGGAGCACTTGTAAGACCCCTCCATGTTGTGGCACTTCTGGCTGCATGTACTGTCTAGCTTACACTCATCAAAGTCTGCAAATCCAAACAAATACATCGTACTGAATACAAATGCTATTATTTCAGGTAGGAAAACCAAATGCAAATATGCATTAAATAAATTTGTTAAAAATAAATATAAATAAAAAATAAGCTTACAAAATAACTAGCCAAATAAGTTAATAATATAAAGACATTATATACATATATATATATATATATATATATATATATATATATATATATATATATAAATGGGATATAAAATCACTATTGTACACAATAAAATGCTCGTACCCATCTAAACCACCTGGGTTCATTAACAATATTAATAATTGATCACGCATTTTATAAATCATTTCCACTGTCATAAACCTAAAGCCATAAATATTCTTGCATAATAGAACGTCAAAGTTATCGATGGAATTTTTAACAAACATATTAACATTCTATTGCCTTATTTTGTATTTTGGCCTTTGATATTATGCCTAGAATGTTGGCAAAACACTTCTGCAGTGAAGATAGATTATCCACAAGGTGGCACCACTGAGGAGTGTAGTTGCTACAACCATTGATTACGCCAAGAGTCCGTGTAGAGTTCATATCACTGTCAACAACACAATCTTATCAGTGCATCTTGTTTAACACAACTAATAACTACTACACATATTTGTACTGCACCGAGTTTCACCAAATCTTTCAAGTGAATGCTAGTGCTTTGTTGTTTTACCCACATTTAACATTACTAATTTACTAGCCACGATTGCTAGTAAATTATTTGAATCCTTGATATTATCCAGGGTTTCTACTTTTTTATCTACATGTGTAAACCAATTTGGATTAAAAAAGCATCACTCACCTGAAATGCTCATATTTTTATTAAAAGAACTCTTTTGACACTACATAGCGAATGGCTCATCTATGTATGTTACTATGCTGGATGCCTCTAAGGCCTATGACAAAGTCAATCATAGTAAGCTATTCACCAAACTAATTGACCAGGGATGTCCTTCTTTTATTGTGCGCATTCTTTATTACTGGTACAGAACCCAGACATTCACTGTCAGAGGGTGTTGTAGCTTGTTGTGCCAAGTACGGCAATATGTTTGATATAACATACAATGCCAACAAATCTTTCTGTATGGTTATTGATAAGAAACCTAGTGACAAGAAAAATATTCATCCTGCTGTTATCAATAACCATGCACTACCTTATACTGAGGAATGTAAATACCTTGGCCATATTATAAACAATAACGTTACTGATGATGACGATATTGCCAGGCAGAAAAGATGTATCTACTAGCTATGCACAGGCAAATGCTTTAGCCAGAAAATTTTACTTATGCAACAGTTCCATTAAAACAACTTTATTCAATTCATACTGTGGTTCAATGTACACCTCAAGTCTTTGGTGTAATTTAAAAAGTCGGAAAGGTATTACTGTTGCTTATACCAACAGTTTTAGAATTATACACAACTTGTCACCCCACTGTAGTGCAATTCATATGTTCGCTACTAATTATGTTAAATCCTTTAATGAACGCACTCACTCATCAATTTTTAGCCTTTAGCCTTTTATGCCGGTTGGAAAAATCTGACAATATACTTTTTGTGAATTATTTTAACACTTTTATTTATTATCGAAGTCCATTGATTAAACATTGGATTGATCAATTGTATGCTTTTAATTCATGACGTTTGTACTTTTATACAAATATATTTTTTATCCTGACTTATTTTATATATATTTTTACTACACGTCATGTGTATATATATATATATATATATATATATATATATATATATATATATATATATATATATATATATATATATATATATATATATATATATTTCTCACTACATGTACCTCTATTGTTCATCATGTGTGTATATTTATGTTTTTTTTACTTGTATGTATATATAATATTATGGGCTCTTGCCTGAAATAAAACATTATTAAGTTTGATTTCCATGAAACATTCACTTAAAACCCTTTAGATTTGTCACAGGCTCATTTTTCTTGTTTTAAATATTTCAGTCAAATCTGCTGTTGCAGTTATGGCAAACAAGGCACATCTTAAATTCCTGGCTAAAAGACAGTCCTTGTCCTAATATTGACGTTTTGTTTTGAACGGTCCTAAGAATTGGATACAATGCAACATAACATAAAACAGTTCACCTCCAGTAAAGATGTTGCTCGTGTGGTCAAGTACTGAGTTGTGCCGTTAAATTAAAACACAAATGACACATCAACTGATTGCATAATTTAACTTTCAACCGATGTAATAATCCTGTTTATTACATGGGTAATTTCATCGTCTATGGTGACACGCTGTCCTGCTCGGTGCGACGTCCAATGCAATAAAAACCCCAAAGAATTAATTTAAATGGTTCTTGAGAATCGCTAGTAAATTACTGTTTTATTGCGTCAAATGTGCTGAATGTTATGATTCCATAATATAATAAATACCTTATTGTATGATAATGGGTTTATACACTCGCTGTTTCAGAACGTTGTATTGGTCTCGCAAGCTCATACAATACAACATTCTGAAGCAACTCGTGCGTAAACCCCAGTATCGTTCAATAAGTTATGCTACTACAAATGCCGCGCCAACGGAATACATAATTTTTTTCAAACAATGAAACAATTCCTGTTATTTAAAATGAACACCGACTCACCGACACAGGTCTTCCTATCCTCCAGCAGCTCATAGCCGACAGCACAGGAGCACATGGTGCCATTGTGCGTGTTGGTGCACTTGTAGGAACAGCCGCCATTGTCCACCGAACAACTGTTGGCTGAATCTAGAGATGACAAGGTACATTTCTCACACAGTGCAGCATCTACCATTTTACATTCATCATTTTGCTAAAGTGATCATATTACATGCATTTTATTGTCTGCTGTCATACAGAATAAACAATATCCACAAAACGTATGATGCCTGTTGGCTAAGGATAATGAACTGGTGGTCATGAAAATCTAGTGTGGTCGCTCAGTCGTCTGCACATTAAGTGTCACAAAAAATTATAAAATGCATTTTTTACACTCAAAATGTTTAATAATTAATTTTAAACAATCAACACATTGCTATGCATTTGACCATTGTACACATGATTGATGAACGTATTGTATCATTATAATGACATAAACGAGGGATTGCCCAAAATGAGGTGGGCCCGGAATCTACAAAAGTGCCTGTCACTGTGACTTACTACACATGCTCTCATCGCTAGCGTCCCCGCATTCATCCTTCCCGTTGCAAACCTTCCTCACGGGAATGCACCGTTTGTTGGCGCAGTGGAATTCTCCCAGACTGCACTGGGTCACCTCTGTGTAGCAGTCGAGTTCATCACTGTTGTCGACGCAGTCAAACTGTCCATCGCATCGCCAACTCTTGTTTATGCACTTTCCTGAGTTGCAGCGAAACTCCCTGGATGCACATCGGATCGAGACTGAAAACCGGAACACGTGTATGAGATGGATTGATGAAATAACCTTCTAGTTATATATAACACTGACTTATCTAAAAAACAAAGCAAAATAAAATCAAACTTGAAAGCCATTGTGTTATACAATTTTGTAAGCGTGTGGGTCTAAATTGGTTTAAAATGTTGTACTGAAGTATTTACTGAGATAAGCTAACAAAGCTGTAGGTGGTTAAAATGATACAAAAATATTTTGTTTGTTTAATAGAAATATGTGTTTGATGTAGTTCTCTCTTTGCAATAGTATTTAATAATTACCTCCAATTAATTAGCAACAATGTCATTATTGTCTGGTTTGGAAGTAAAAGTAACGTCCTGCGGTCACATCGTGCCAGTGGACATGGTGGTTTAATTAGCTTTAATCAGTTTAATCAGTGTGTTGCATGAAATACTGTTTGGCAGTTGGTTGTTGTTGGGAATGAAATAATGATGTTTCAATAACTCGTCAGCCATATTTAAAAGAGGAAAACAAAACAAAATTATGCATAAAACTAACATCTCTGAGCACAAAACTATTATTTCATAAATGTAAAATAAATGTCATTATGAAAACCACAAATAGCACTAGTTAATACAGCCATTCATAACTGTCAACATTTACCTAATCATACAAAGCATACTCATTCTCATACCCCTCCCCTCACCGAATTAGTACATTAACCCATTAGACCCCACAACGGCCGCGGCCGGCCGCTCTGTGCAGTCCTGGAACAGCTGCCGCTGGTCGCATACAGGACCCTCTATTAAAAAAAATCCTGGCGAATAACTACTGAATTAAACGCTACCAAATGTTGCCACACCCTAGCGGATACATTTTGCAACAACAACAGCTCATTACGTGATTGTGTTGCCCTTTCGGAAATCTTGATTTTCATCGGTTTTGTTCACCCTATCTCGAAATGTTTTATTTCTTATTTGTCATGATAAAATATGGTGTAACCTGAAAAATAACCGTCAGAATTTGATGTTTTCAGTGGTGCAAAGCTAACACTTATAGCTACATTTTCGTCACTGAGTTGTATAGGGTTGTAGCATGGGATCATTGTCAAATGTCAGTCGCAACTTTCAAAGTTTTAACAAATGTACTATTTTGTATTTGCAAATTGTGACCAAATGTCAACATTTTATTAATATATCCTATTTCTATGTATACATGCATGTGGAGAAATTACTACTTTTCAAAATAAACACAACTTGTAATTGTCAATATTGAATAGTTTTTTCTACAGATTTTTTAACACAAGGAGGTAAAATCGCTTGAAAGTTGCCAGAAATCCTGGGAACAGGGGAGCATGTTTTAATAAAATCCTGGGGCCTAATGGGTTAACGTGTTAATAATTGTCCAGACTGAAAAATATATCAATGTAATTTATATCACATTGCATGTATGTAGAACATAATATAATAACCATCAGGATATGTTTATAAACATATTATGTAAATTTCCCAGATGTCAGACTGTATCACAGCGCTGCGCCATGACCAGTTACATGACTTCACAGTTCACCATGTGGTGCTGCACGAAGCAAAAATTAGTAGGCGGGCTTTGACACCCTTTTATACAAATAGACATTTTGTGAATGGCCCCTTAGTGGCTGGTGACTCACCGCATCCCGCTTCGTCTGAGCCGTCTTCACAATCTGACTCCCCGTCACATTTCCAGGCAATGTTGATACACATGCCGTTGTCTTCACATTGAAACTCGTTGTTACGACAACTCGGCAGTGGTGCTGGTGACACAAACATGTAACAATGTCACACCTCCTAGCATGATGTCATGGCATGACAAGCATGGCAGTTTTGTCACAAAAATAGTTGTCACAAAAATATTTGTCAGAAAAATCTTTAAAAATTACTCTACTTCCGATAACTTTGATTATTATCATTGTTGTAAAAGTGTAATTAATTACAATTAAAATGCCATTTGACAGAACGCTGGTGAAATATATTCTAATTGTAATTAATTACACTTTTACAATAATGATAACAATCAAAGTTATTGGAAGCAGAATCATTTTTACCAAAAAAATTTACAACTTTTTTGCAACAAATATATTTTGGTGACAAAAACGTTTGTGATAAGTGTTGTCACAAAAATGTTTGTCACAAAAATCTTTAAGAATTACTCTACTTCTGATAAAAGCGTAATTAATTACAATTAGAATGCTATTTGACAGGGTTCCTATATGTCACCAACTTTTATGCTAAAGAACTTTTCCAATACAAATTATTTTTAGCGACATATGGCTCCTTGCTGGTAGGCTGCATGCATGTGCATGTGTGTGTGCGTGCGTGCGTGCGTGCGTGCGTGCATGAGTGAGTGAGTGAGTGAGTGAGAGAGAGAGAGAGTGTGTGAGTGAGTGAGTGAGTGAGTGAGTGAGTGAGTGAGTGAGTGAGTGAGTGAGTGAGTGAGTGAGTGAGTGAGTGAGTGAGTGAGTGAGTGAGTGAGTGAGTGAGTGAGTGAGAGTACTGACAGTCACAATTCTGTTCGTCACTCCAGTCCCCACAGTCATTCGTGCCATCGCACAGCAGCGTGCGTTCGATGCAGTGGTGGCCGTGCTCACACATGTGTTCCGTCTCCTTGCACGTCTTTTCATGAGTCGCTGCAGACAACACCCGAGTCAGTGAAACACAAACCAACACAACACAACACAACACACACAACACCCGAGTCAGTGAAACACACACCAACACAAACCAACACAACACAACACAACATAACACACACAACACCCGAGTCAGTGAAACACAAACCAACACAAACCAACACAACACAACACACACAACACCCAAGTCAGTGAAACACAAACCAACATAAACCAACACAACACAACACACACAACACCCGAGTCAGTGAAACACAAACCAACACAACACAACACAACACAACACACACAACACCCGAGTCAGTTAAACACAAACCAACACAAACCAACACAAACCAACACAACACAACACACACAACACCCGAGTCAGTGAAACACAAACCAAGAGAGTGCAAATTTGAGTCACTGCAGACAAAAGTCAACGCAATGGCAGACAACAATCAAGCATGAAAGTGGCGTATAACAATACAATACAATATAGCACAATACAAAGTCTTCTATTGAACATAAATCCTCAGAAAACTGAAGGCAATCTCAGAATCGACATACAATGATAACATTGTCAAAACACTAAAATTCTGAGGAGGCTAAGCAAGGTTAAAAAGATAAATCTTCAGATCAAGGCGAAATTGGAAGTTTCTTACTGACTGAACACTAACAGAGAGCGAATTCCAAAGACTTGGTGGGAGACTTCAGACAGCATCAATAGAGTACTTATTTCACTAAAATTTAGTTTTTCTTTATAACTCACTGTCTGGTAGATGGGTTTAAACAAACCAATTGCAATGTTTAAAAATTTTTTTGGAAAATATGTTCTAATCTGTTGACTTTATTTGAAGTACTGAGCATGCAGTGACAACGTGTTTGCATTGACAACATGGTTATCATTGAGCGAGCAGGATCCAGTTACTTGAGGGAGCTGTCATAGGCAATTCGCCATGTAAGCCATCTTGTTTTAGAAGACGCTGTAAACTTATAATTATAGTAACGATATCTTCTTATTTCCAGCCATGGATCACAAACTACAGTGATGATTTAATGGTAGAAATACTGTGGTTATTCCATCTCAGAAATCTGGCAAAATCTTTTCCTAAAATGACCCACCATTCTTGGCAAATATGCTGAAATAACATGACAATTTTTGGAAGTTCTGCAGTAGAACTCTTCTTTCGAGCTTGTCACAGACCAAGAATGTACTTACTACAGTTATCTTCATCAGAGCCATCAGCGCAGTCAATGTCAAGGTCACAGCGCCATGCCAATGACAAGCAGCTCCTTCCATCGCGACATGCGAACTCCCCCGTACTGCATGTTCTATGTGCTGCGAAAGAAATGTAACAATTTTACACACCAATTAACATAGCGGAAGCATGCAAAAAAACATTCAAATGCATAAAAATTATCCAAAATATCCGAGCATGTAACACAGGCTTCTTTATTTTGCACGTGCCATTTTACCTATTAATCAAATTCTAATGCGTGTCTATCCAACGTCACACTACTTCTGAGAAATCCCTTGCTTTCAACACCTTGAAATTCAGCAAACAAAATTAATGTCCACATTTTCACAGATACTTCAACCAGATCTGGAGTATATGATGTTTGTATATGTGACCGACATGGTTCATGAAAACCAGCTGTTAAATCATTATCGACTGATGACAGTGCATTTTCTTATGTTGCTGCTCACAAATGATTCTTAAAAAAACTACTATCACTCAAACTTATCTCTTGATCACAAATCCTACAGCAAATAATGTCTACAAAATTATGAAATGAAAAACTGCATTCCATTGATTGCTGTAGTCAAGTAATGTGCTACATTAAGTAACATGTAAGCACTTGTCAATTGAAGGGTGTGCGATGTCAACATATATCAAGTGTTACACTCACACCACAGGCGTGAAACACTCAACAACACCTGTGGAAGATGAAATTATTGCCAGACAATGAGTGTCACAAGCGATGCATGAAACAAGATTTGAGTGGCAGAGTTCTCACATCTGTGACAATTCCGAATTCAGAAAAGTTCAAGGGGCGCAAATTCACCCCGCCCAGCTAATGTAGCACTCCGGCCCTCATTGCCATGCCCCACAAAGTAAACAACACCCATGGCCTTGACATGAAAGGACTTCAGAAGTACTTGAAGAGTTCTTCTGTACAACTTGAGTGTACTGTAAACACGAATGCTACTTCGCTGAAACCTGCTTCCTCAAATGGTTCAGCCTATCGTGAATCCATTTATGTCCAGATGTGTAGTGTGTGACTAGTTTAAGTAATGTACGCAGTCTGTTTAATAATAAAAATGCCTATTTTTGTTCAAATTATTGAAAGAATTGGCTTCAGTCGTTAGATCTGGTAAGGATTAAAATAGTGGATATCCAAAATGGTAAACACTGTGCAAGTCAATGCCGATCATGGGCATGAATTCAATCCTCTTGCCAATCACATGACAAAGTTACGAAATTTAATCAAGGAAAAAAAATTGAGGAGGCACATTTAAAGCAAAGACGACAGCTGCAATAGTCATGAGTCAGTTTCCCTTTGACCAGGTTATTCTGGCCTGAAAGTGGCTGTAGATTGCAATACTCGCAATATATTTCTTCCTCTTCCTTTCCAGCACTCAGCACATTCTGTTAACTGTCTACATGTTTGTCGTGATTACCAGAATCTGATGGCCTCATGAGGCCTTATGAGGCTGTATTCAACATGTCAGCCTTTTTCAGAACCTTGCGCCTAGCTGGCCTTTCTATGCTGGCACGGAGGGGGTCACAGTCAAGGTCACTGCCAAGTGCATGGTTGCATATCATCGTTAGTGTGTCTTTTGCATCCCCAATTAAAAAGAATTTAGAGAAATATAGTAAGAATCCAGGACATAAACCTGTCTAGACAAACCCCCCAGACATATTAACTGAAACACTGCATATTCAGATGAATGCTAGGTCTAAAACCATACTGATGTCTGGAGAGGTTTTGTCCATATTTATATTAAAATGAGGGTTTTTCGTCCAGAGGGATTTTTCAGGAAGGGGTTACATCCAGAGATGGTTTGTCCAGATGGGGCTATGTCCAGAGGGGTTATATCCGATGGGGTTATGTCCGAGGGGTTTACGTCCAAGGGGGTTTTGTATAGAGGGGATTATGACTTGCTACCACATAATGTACATAGTATATTTTGTTATGCTCATACAGTGACTGAGTGACAAGGTGCCCAGTGACACCCACCGATGTGAATGATATATCGATGACAGAAGTGACAGAGGGTCGTGTGAAATAGGGAAGGATCAATGGAAAGATACAGGGACCACTAGGGCAGGGAAGACATGTGGCAGCTACACGCAGTGGGGCGTGGCGGCATATGGCTAGAACATCAGACTCTCAATCGAAAGAACTTGGTTTCAAGTTGGTTTCAAAACCCTTGCTGTCACAATTGGAACAGGGAACGATGTTTAGTTTTTAGTGTACCACAACCTGTCTGTCTTTATATTCAGCGTGAACTTGGTTTTATGGAGGGGCGACTAAGTCTATTGGGGATACTTTTACTGCTGTGATAGTACTGCAATAGCTGTATTACTATTGTAATACCATTGCGATAGTTTCATAATTATTGAAATAACATTGTGATAGTATCATGGAATAGTGAATAGCCAGAAAAGCTGTCCCAAACCATAATTGATGGATGGTGGCACTGCGTGGCCTTGAAGGCAGTTGATTCAAGATGGTAAATTCATGAATGAAGCTGCTCTGGTCGATGATTCTTGATGTTAGGTCATTAAATAAGTAAAATTACAATATACAGTTGAAAAAGCCTGTTTATGAACTGTATTACATTGACAAGTAGCCCTGCTGATTTGTTTTGCCAACTGTCGTTACCATCGATAGTTCAGCGTATCATCAATGATAACTATCGATGGTTAACTTTATTATCGATAGTATTGCATCGTCACATCAACAGACTATTGCAATCCATTGATAGTTCAATGTATTGCTACATCGCTAGTTCTGAGGTTACGATAAGCTGCAGCCATGACCTGATGAAGGTGCAGTAAGCTGCAGTCATAACCTGACGGAGGTGTGGTAAGCTGCAGCCAAGAACTGATAGAGGTGTGGTAAGCTGGAGCCATGATCTGACGGAGGTGTGGTAAGCTGCAACCATGACCTGATGGAGGTGTGGTAAGACACAGCCATGAACTGATGGAGGTGTGGTAAGTTGCAGCCATGACCTGATGGAGGTGTGGTAAGCTGCAGCCATGACCTGATGGAGGTGTGGTAAGCTGCAGCCATGACCTGATGGAGGTGTGATAAGCTGTAGCCATGAATTGATGGAGGTGTGGTAAGCTGCAGCCATGATCTGACAGAAGTGTGGTACTCCATCAGTGATGTGCAAGTACTCACGACAGTCTTCATCAGAGTTATCTCCGCAGTCATCGTCTCCGTCGCACTGCCAGCGTTGGAGGATGCAGCGACTGTTGGTACAGCGGAACTCTTCCCCTGTGCAGTTCTTTATTGCTGCAAGTCACAAATAATAATTAATACAGCTTATGGTAGTTAAACCACTAATCAATATAAATTACAGAGGATAATATTTAATCAACCGCGAAGAATTTAGCAGAACTGACTGAGCTGCATCATGAACACTTCTGCAGTGACTCAAGAGAGATGGGGTCCACAGCAGGTTGCACATTTACCCCCTGTGTGGGATTGTTTACTTTCCATGGAACAGACACCAAGTAGAAGGAACTAATGGGTTATAGTTAGTGTCTCTTCCAAAAGACAATGAAGTTGACTTAGCTTTGAAACATTAGTCCCAGTCCACTCAACTGACAGTCCTGTGCTCTAAAAGCTGAGGTACTGTGCCTTCACTGTGCAACTACTAACCCACGGGGCCTCCATCAAGTGGAGACTGTCAGCCTCTGAGATACTTACGACACTCGAGCTCATCGGAATCATCCTCGCAGTCGTTCTCTCCGTCACACACCCACTCGCTCTCAATGCACTTGAGATTGTCGCACTGGAACTGGTTTGGTGCACATGTCAAATCTGAAACAAAGACGGGCACTCTGAGATACTGTCAGGTCATCCAAGGTCATCCAAGGTTCACTCAGATTTACAGCAGTTACCTGGGAAAGATTTAATCAGATTTAACCAGATTTAACAAGGTTTAACAAGGTTTAACAAGACTTAACCAGATTTAACAAGGTTTAATGTATCATACGATCAATGAATACACCACATGAGGAAATACTCTTTGCCCAACTTGGGACAAAACATCAGCATTCGAAAATTTACAAAATGTCACAACCGGATATAGACAGATATACATACAGTATCCAGATCTGGTAGTACCTATTTACATCTCAAGACTCTGACCAGATAGTAGCCACTCAGACTTGTGTCAACTACTCCCTCAATTCTACATACACAAACATTCTCAGAGGCAATTAGTAGCAACTCCTGTGAAAACACACAGCTGCAGGGATGTCCAGTATTTACACAGCAAGACCCTGGTCTCTTCCCCACCAGAGATTTCTTCCCCAAGGAACATAAGGCCACACTGTTTAATTTCCATAACAACCCCACCCTTTTGGCAGTACTTCAGTGGCCTGTCAAAAACACTGCACAAAAGGTTTTGTGCAGAAACAAAATGACAGTGAGCTGCCAAATAGCTAGATAGTCCATATTATAACATATTACATTTTGCTACAATGTCACCTGCCTGAATTGTCTATTAAATATATATACATACATGCATGCATGCATGCATGCATGCATGCATGCATGCATACATACATACATACATACATACATACATACATACATACATATGGTCTCTACTAAATATAACCACAACTGCCAACTGGGGGCATGGAGTGCGTATGATTATTATTATAATATCTACTGTATATGGTTTAAGTATGTGTGTACGTGCTAAGTCTACCATGTTATATCTATTATGGTTTAAGTATGTGTGTACATGCCAAGTATACCTTGTTATATCTATATTCGCGTGTACTATGTGTGTATTTGTGTGCATGTGTGGAAGTGTGTGTGCATATGTGTGTGTAGATGTGTAAGTGTATGTATGCGTGTGTGTGTGCGGGTGTGTGTGGGTGGGTGTGCGGGTGTGTGTGTGTGTGTGTGTGTGTGTGTGTGTGTGTGTGTGTGCGGTGGGTGTGCAGGTGTGTGTGTGGGGATAGATGTTTATAATAATAATGTGTGGTCTTATATAATATAGCAACAGTATCTCACAGTGTTTACTCCATTATCAGAGCTAGTTAGTTTATAGACAGCAGCTGATGCAGGCATCTCCTCTATTGGTCTTTGTAGATCGAGAATTGCGAATCCACAACAGTTCTTCTCCATTTCCCTGTGTGGGATCTTTTACTTCCCCTGTCATAGAAAACAGGTAGATGGGATCAACGGCTTTTAGTGTCTCTTCTGAAAGACATGGGTGAAGTGGAGTGAACGAAATTGCCCAAGTTTCGAAATGGCAGCAGGTTGACTCGAACTGCAGTCATCTCAACTGACAGCCCAATGCTGTAACCACTGAGTCACCATACCCCACATATATACATGCACGTGCATGTGTGTGTGTTTATATTCATTGTATATGTGTACACACGTGCACACATATACGCATACATACGTGTACACATATGTACACACGCACACACACCCACATGCACACTCACCCACATGCACACACAAACACACACTCACACGCAAACACACACACACATACACAGTATCAGTATCTGCAGTTACAGCGCAGTGATTTGATGGTAAAACTTCCACAGTTACTCATCCAAAAAAACAAGAAAAAAAGATGATACCACCATGGAAGGTGGTGTTTAGTGGGAAGATAAGAGACTACACCATCTCAGTCAGCAGGTATATTTATATGTGGGCCTTCAATGGACATTCCTCTGATAGATGCTGTCAGAAACATACAGTGATTGCATCCTTCAGTGGAGCTGGCACTTTGTCCAGGCTCACAGCTCTATCATCCCCGCAGCAGGAGTGTTTCACAGCCGTCCAGTTCATGTGAACTGGTAGTGTACCAGGCCACCTTAGACTGTGTACTTCAGTGTTGTACACTACTTCTAGTGTCAGTGTTGTACAATGTTAGTGTCAGTGTTCCTAGTGCATACCCACAAGCCAGTGACATATAGGCTTCCAACCCTTCCCTGTCTGCTCAATCTCCTAACCCACACGATTCCCATATTTCTTCCAGGAATATCTTTTTGGCTTCATGTCTTGCACCCTTCCTATTTCCTGCTGTCCACAAGTCGCCCCCTACAGGTCAGCCCCCTACAGGTTGCAACCTACAGGTCACCCACTACAGGTTACCCCCTATATGTCACTCACTACTACAGGTCACCCATAGAGGTCACTCCTACAGGTCACGCCTATAGGTCATCCCCACAAATCACCCCCTACAGGTCACCCCCACAGGTTGCCCCCAACATGTTGCCCACTATAAGTCGCCCCTGCAGGTCGCCCCCCTCTACAGGTTGCCCTCCTCTACAGATCGCCCCCCTCTACAGGTCGCCCCACCAGTCACCCCTACAGGTCGCCCTCTACAGGTCACCCCTTCTGTCTTCTCTAACTAACTTCAAACCATGCTCCCTTGAGAATAGATCCAACCCCTGTTCACCTCCCTATCACCATGACGACTGTCCCCTTTTTCATCCTGCCCACTCCATCCCCACACCTTCATTACTTTCTCACTGATCAGATCAATTACCAAAATATATGATACACTTTTCTGCAGAAAGGCCATTGTGTCATCAGTGTTTTCGAATATCTCTCCTTCAAAAAAGAACTACTCAGTACTATTGTACTTATGTGTGTTTTTGTGCCAACTTGTTTATTCATAATTACGCATACATGTCTGCACATGATTATATACATTTTATATACATACATACATCCATGCATACATATTGTAATTATGTAATTATATATATATATATATATATATATATATATATATATATATATATATATGTATGTATGTATATATATATATATATATATATATATATATATATATATATATATATATATATATATATTTATATATATATATATATAATATACTATATATATAATATATATATAGTATATATATACTATATATAGTATATAATATAATTATATATAATCATACATATACTGAACGCACGCACGCACGCACGCACGCACGCACACACACACATTGTGTCTGTACTTTGCCTCCCCACATAGTTAGTTACCGACACCCTACCCCCAGGCATTGATGTCAACAGAACTACACTAAAGCATGACAGGGTGGTTTTAAATAAAAACTGGAGTGCACATTAATGGGAGTATAGAGAAGAAGTGATGTGACATACGACTTGTCACTGACTTCTAACACACTGTGGTTAGCACCAACAAAAGATTGAGTTTGTAACATTGAACAATTAATCACCCCAACCCAACTGTGCCTACACAGTTGTGCAATTGGGTAGAACCAGGAGGTTAAACCAGTACTGTCCCAACAAAGAAGTGAGGTCACTGAGTCGGGGTGAAAGTGGTCTGACCCCCAACATTCAACCGCACAACACACGAAATTGGTCTTACACCCAACATTCAAAAACACAACACACGAAACTGGTCTGACTTAAACATTCAAACGCATAACACACAAAAGTCGTCTGACCCCCAATATTCAAACGCACAACACATGAAAGTCGTCTGACCCCCAACATTCAAACACACAACACATGAAAGTCGTCTGACCCCCAACATTCAAATGCACAACACACATGGAAGGGCTTTAAGGGTTTTCAACTTAAACCAATGTCAGATGCTGTTAACTAGCAATTTTAATTGCTTACGTGAACAGTAGTCTAACATACATAGCTGGCTTAAAATAAACACATATAAAAACAAACAACCGTGGGAATAGTTGCTCATGTTTAACGCACCTACAGATCTACACTCAGCCATTCATATCCAGCATGTTACCTTAAAAATTACCTGGCAACGGCATTATGTATACATCAACCTCCCTGATACTTATCTATGCATGGATCATATGCCCACTTTAGCAAACATGTGACACCGACCCCCAAACCCCAAACATTCACACAGAACATAACCCTCACAGCACTGGACAATTTGCTCTCTATCGCACAGACGCAAGGCGCACCCGTCAACTAATTTGGCGCCTCGGCAAAATGAGAGGGTAGATGAACAGACAGTGTCAGGTGAACACTGGTGAATGAGGGTTAATGACAGGGTCCTTCTGTGAACAGACACCTACAACTGGGGGTACCTATCGAAAACATCCTCTTTCTCATGTGCTACACATTCACGCTGAAGAAAAACACTTTCCGTTGACAATGCGGCTGCGTTTTTTAACCTCGCCGTGCGCTTATCGCTTATCTGACAAGCAGATATGGCTGTACTTCTCACCGATATGCACGTTGTGATTGGCTACCTGGCACCAACAAGTTGATCTTTGCCATAGATTACAGATAACTGCCTTCGTATTCAAGCTCCGTTTGCCTCATTAACGTTACAGTCACTCAGCACCATCCGCGTCTAATGCCATGCCACCGCTACGATTGTTACTCTGCACCGTTCTGTCTAACTCAGGGGGCACTGATTCACTTGTCCACATTTCAGCCAATTCATACGTGGAAAGAAAAACCAACGAAGTAACACCTGGATTTAGTTTTGGCCTTGTACGAAATATTACACGGGTTAATAAGGGGATTTCCATAAAGTACATTATGCTAGTGCATCACACGTGTGATGCACACACAGGCCCTGGGCTAACCAGGCTGGATCGCACATGCACCATGCACGAGATTATGTTGATTTTGCATCAGTGAATAAGTGCTTGAACAGACTGTCCACAAACACAGACATGAAGTTGAGTGATTGAGCATTAATGCCATGTTCATTCTATCCACTGCAGGTCACTTGAGCTAAGCAATTACTGCAATTATTTTTATTGCTGTAACTAATGTTGCTTGCCACAGCTTTCTATCACTGCTAGCACCAGCAATCACAAATCACCACCATTTGCTTAGTGCATGTCACCATTAGCAACCACAACTTACTGGCAACCAAAATGCACCATTAATGATCATGACTATTGGCACAACCTCAACCCATTGGTTTCCTAACTGTTGCCACTAGCAACCAAATTTCACTGTGTGTCTGACTGTTGCCACTAGCAACCAAAATGCACTATGTGCCTGACTGTTGCCACTAGTAACCAACAATGCCAACTTACCACAGTTCTCTTCATCGTTGCCCTTTTCACAGTCCTTGTCCCGGTCACACACCCAGTATTTGGGGATACAGGTGCACTCCGCCTTCCCTGTAGGGCGGCACTGGAAGAGGTTCTTTGGGCAGACACAAGGCAGCTCAGTCTCCACGCCTAAAACAGACAGCAGGGTTAGTTGATGGAGGTGGTGGTGGTGATGGTGGTGGTGGTGGTGGTGGTGGTGTAGGTGATGGTGGTGGTGGTCATGGTGGTCGTATGGTTATGGTGGTGATAGTGGTGGTGGTGTTGGTGGTGGTGGTGGAGGTGGTGATGGTGGCGGCAGTGGTGGTGGTAGTAGTGGTGGTGGTGGTGGTGGTAGTAGTGGTGATGGTGGCGGCAGTGGTGGTGGTGGTGGTGGTGGTGGTGGTGGTGGTAGTGGTGGTAACAGTGTGATGCAAAATATCATTCACATGAAACAAGAAAGCCACACAGGCATCAAACAAAACTCAAAACTCTTTCAACTGGCAATACTTAGTCAAATTTTCAACTTGCTTGAAAAATAATGATTATGATTACCATACGACATCCTTAATGCTCTCCTTCTAGTATCATGATAAATGTGCATCTATGCAGTATATACGGTAATCACATCAGTACAGTGTGAATCACCACGCTGACACACAAGTTATAGCAGAATAACAACATCCCATAAAGTGTTCTTGCGTGCATTCCAAATGGAACACCAACATCATATTATGTCAATAGGAGAAGCAAATACCAGGGGATATCTCGAGATACAAATCACTCAGGCTAAGATTTGGATGCTATAAATAACTGTGGGTATCATTGACTGACTGTGCTGATGTCTCCTAGAGCAGTCTGGGTGGATCCATAACCAACTTCATATTCACTCTCCTTGCAGTCAACTTTCCAAGTCTGTACAGTATCCTACTGGGTTTCCAATTGAAACCAAAGCTAAAATTCCACACATTCCTGCACACATGATTATGATTTGGTATTAAATAACATCGGCACGCACTACTTTCTGCCTGGTCGACTGACCATCAGTAGTGTTTTCTCCAAATCCCACAACTTTATTTTTTAGAAAATTGGTCCTCCAAATAAACTGAATTGTGCCCTTTTCCCTGTTTGTAGACAATTTAGTTTAGAGTGCAAGAAACTCCTCGAAAGGCAGTACTGTCGGAAAATTTCTGGCAGTTTATTTGTCAACCATCAACCATGACGTAAATTTATGATTTGTTTTTACATGGATGGCGCTTGCCTAGGACACAACAGCCCATCGATAGAACATCAACCTCATGACGTCCGGCATACAAATCCTCTTGCTTCGATTACAAAGCTTGGACAATTTAATTCACACTCAGCATTATAGAAACATGACTGTTAAACTTGCACCAGAAATTAAGTTGACTCCTTTAAAAAAATGAGCATAATCTAAACTGACAGATGAGGACCAACGAATGGGACCAACAGTCAAAAGAGGATCCAAGTAATGAACAAATGACAGAAGAGGATCCATTAATGGGATTGACAGTCAGAATGTGATCCAAGTAATACAGAAACGACAGAAGAAGACCAATGAACAGAACCAACAGGAAAGAGACAATATATTGTCCAACTCTCTATGCCTGTGTAGATGTCCTGTTAGCAGCACTCAGTATCAAGATCCCACTGTTTCCAAACCACTTTTTATATATCCAAAAAGCCAATACATCACAAGCCTTGACAGCAGTTTCACCCTTATCTCACACCCCAATTTAACTTTTGATTTCCCCATGCTGTAGCTGTCAACCATACTGTCACCGCAGCACAGTTAGACCTCTCCATTAGAGTTTATGAGCATGGAAGCATTGAGCAGAATGTCACCATGGTAACACATATTCACTAATGACAGACTGACATATCAGTGAAGTCTTCCTGGCATTTTTTCAAAGTGATTTTTTTCTTTGTAGAATTAAACTGTGGGAAACTTCTGGTAATTGCCTCAAATAAAGGTAAAGGCATGTTCTCGTGTTTCTGGTCTTAAGAATCGCTCACTCCTGTTGACTCGAACACCAGTGCAATTTTTTCTAGGAAGAATTCAGCCACACTACAATTACTGCAAGAAAATTACCACAATCCCCAACCAGTGTATGTAGCATCATAATCAATCGCATGTTATTTGTCTACCATAATAATTATATGTTTCCTTCACAGTGGTTAGACACTAGACACAGAGGCACCAGTTCAAGAGCCCCTCCTGTACTATTAGGACCTGGCAATTTCTGGCAGTGCCTCAGTTCAATCAGCTGTAATTTTGAGTACCTAACATTTTTGTTAATGATTGCTGACAGGTAGAATAAAGCAGTTGTTTGGGGTTTCAGACCCTGAAGTATAACAGGTTGTCTAATAACGCCAAGCAGCTGATGTTGACACATTATGAAAACCCAGTAACCGAGAATGAATAACGATATTGTGAGACAAAATGGCAATATGTGAGAGAGAATGTTGATATCATAAGACAGAATGGCAATATGTGAGAATGTTGATATTGTGAGATTTGCACTGTACTCTTTGAGCATCAAAGGGTACAGTGTAAATCTGACATCCACTGATGCCACGGAAACTGATTTATGACGAGGCAATGATAAGCCAATAAATAATTTGTTTTCAATATTATGCGAATGTCAAAAATGTTGGGGTGTGGTGGTTTTGTGGTAGAGCATCAGACTTTTGGTCGAGGGACCAGGGTTTGAATCCACCTGCAGCCATTTCGAACCTTGGGCAATTTCGTTTACCCCACATTGCCTGTGTCTTTCGGAAGATACACTAAAGGCCGCTGGTCCCTTCTATATGGTGTCTATGCCATGGGAAGTAAAAGATCCCACACAAGCCTGTTGTGGACTCAGGCCACCTAACAGAGCTGGTCTTCTCGATCTCTAAACTACCTCCCAGTTTAGCTGTAAACGGAGTATCATATCAAACATCAAGTGAGCGTCAGTCGTTGTGACCACACTGAGTAAATGATTTGAAGAGGCACAATTTTATCCTGCAACTGTGTCGAATAATACAATATAACATGCCATGCCACAAGGAAACTGTAATCAATGTCTCCTATACATTACACGTAAGACCGCCAAGTTTTAGAAAACCTGTCAGATTTATGAGTAAAGATTAAATGGTAACAGTTGATATATATTTGCAGTACCACAAACAGCAGGCGTTGGATGTTTACTTGTGAAGTGTCAGTGTGGTAGGTTAAGGCAAGTTAAGAGGAAGAGAGTTAGTCCACTGTTGAGATGTGAAGATTGCTACACCTGTCACACCTGCATACCCTTGACCACATAGCTGGACAGTGGCCAAGAGGGCAAGGCAGGTGTAAACACCACTCTGAAGAAAGTAGGTCTATGGACAGTGATTCACTGAGAAAGAAGATATGAGTAAAATCAGTATTGAAATAAACTTGGCTGTAGAATGTGACAGTAATTAATTAAGTATGAGCCGCATAGAATAGATACAGCGAGAAAATGGAGAAAAAAATGGATGCTAAAAATTGGATTATGGAATGTACTGGAACATTGTGTTGGAACAATGTACTGGAACGTTGTGCTGGGACAATGTACTGGAACAATGTGTTGGAACAATGTACTGGAACATTGTGCTGGAACAATGTATTGGAACGTTGTGTTGGAACAATGTACTGGAACGTTGTGCTGGGACAATGTACTGGAACATTGTGTTGGAACAATGTACTGGAACATTGTGTTGGAACAATGTACTGGAACATTGTGTTGGAACAATGTACTGGAACATTGTGTTGGAACAATGTACTGGAACGTTGTGCTGGGACAATGTACTGGAACGTTGTGTTGGAACAATGTACTGGAACGTTGTGCTGGGACAATGTACTGGAACGTTGTGTTGGAACAATGTACTGGAACGTTGTGCTGGAACAATGTACTGGAACATTGTGCTGGGACAATGTACTGGAACATTGTGCTGGGACAATGTACTGGAACAATGTGTTGTAACAATGTACTGGAACATTGTGCTGGGACAATGTACTGGAACAATGTGTTGTAACAATGTACTGGAACATTGTGCTGGGACAATGTACTAGAACATTGTGCTGGGACAATGTACTGGAACATTGTGCTGGGACAATGTAATGGAACATTGTGCTGGGACAATGTACTGGAACATTGTGCTGGGACAATGTACTGGAACATTGTGCTGGGACAATGTACTGGAACATTGTGCTGGGACAATGTACTGGAACATTGTGCTGGGACAATGTAATAGAACATTGTGCTGGGACAATGTAATTGAACATTGTGCTGGGACAATGTACTGGAACATTGTGCTGGGACAATGTACTGGAACATTGTGCTGGGACAATGTACTGGAACATTGTGCTGGGACAATGTAATAGAACATTGTGCTGGGACAATGTACTGGAACATTGTGCTGGGACAATGTACTGGAACATTGTGCTGGGACAATGTACTGGAACATTGTGCTGGGACAATGTACTGGAACATTGTGCTGGGACAATGTACTGGAACATTGTGCTGGGACAATGTAATAGAACATTGTGCTGGGACAATGTACTGGAACATTGTGCTGGGACAATGTACTGGAACATTGTGCTGGGATAATGTACTGGAACATTGTGCTGGGACAATGTACTGGAACATTGTGCTGGGACAATGTACTGGAACATTGTGCTGGGACAATGTACTGGAACAACGACACAATTATGAATAGAATAGACAATGGATGATAACTAATATTATTAATAAAATGACAGATAGAAGATGGATAAATTTTTAATAGAATATAATGATTTGTAATGTAGTATAAAGAATAGATGTTAAGACAATATCAGGATCATTGGATCAATATCGTATAAGGAAGGAGCACACAGCAGATCAAGAATAAAATATTGCGAAGATCCTCATCCAGCAGTTGACAGTTGACTACAAAATATGACAGCACTTATTCAAACACAAAATATGCAGCACTTATTCAAACACAAAATATGCAGCACTTATTCAAACACAAAATATGCAGCACTTATTCAAACACAAAATATGACTGTACTTATTCAAACACAAAATATGCAGCACTTATTCAAACACAAAATATGCAGCACTTATTCAAACACAAAATATGACTGCGCTTATTCAAACACAAAATATGACTGCACTTATTCAAATACAAAATATAACAGCACTTATTCATATACAAAATATTACTGCACTTATTCAAACACAAAATATGATAGCACTTATTCAAACACAAAATATGACAGCACTTATTCAAACACAAAATATGACTGCACTTATTCAAATACAAAATATAACAGCACTTATTCATACACAAAATATGACTACAGATGGGACAGTCCTGATGAAATACACATTATAGACATTTAGTTTCACTACACTGTGACTTTGCTAAGACAAATGCTGGTGTTGAGTCATACAAGAAACCAAGACCTTATTGTCCCAATGGCCCCACCATAAATTACAATTTTACACACACATTAAACATATTGAAATACCCTAAAAAAGTTCCCTGACTCTCAGTGGAATTCACTGACTGCTCCCTGATCATGAGAAAATTATTCTCCCTGACTTTCTTGAATACAGACACAAAATATATAATTACTGAAAGGTTGATTGGCATCGTCTATGACCTAGCACCAGTTTGCAGCTGTCGTGGTTGCACAACAGGAATGCCTTCAAGGCAGGATGCCTTTTATGGGGTGTAAAACACACAGAAAACACTTGCCTAGGGTGAAAGACATAAAGAAAATACCACCTGCTGTTGGGAAGTTTCACTTCTGTTAGACAGGTAGAATACAGCAGCTGTTTTGGGTTTCAGACCCTGAAGTATAACAGGCTGTCTAATAATGCCAAGCAGCTGATGTTGACACATTATGAAAACTCAGTAACCAAGAATGAATAATGATATCGTGAGACAAAATGGCAATATGTGAGACAGAATGTTGATATCATAAGACAGAATAGCAATATGTGAGGGAGAATATTGATATCGTGAGACAGATTGGCAATATGTGAGAGAGAATGTTGATATTGTAAGGCAGAATGGCAATATGTTAGAGAGAATGTTGATATCGTGAGAAAGGATGGCAATATGTGAGAGAGAATGTTGATATCGTAAGGCAGAATGGCAATATGTGAGAGAGAATGTTGATATCATGAGACAGAGAGAATGTTGATATCATGAGTCAGAATGGCAATATGTGAGAGAGAATGTTGATATCATGAGACAGAGAGAATGTTGATATCATGAGTCAGGATGGCAATATGTGAAAGAGAGAATGCATGTTGATATCATGAGAGATTACTGTAGATATTTTTGCCATTTCAATATGTCCTGTCTTCATCCACTCACCCTCTCACCCGCACACCTAATTAGGGCTGTTTTCACCCTCCACCAACCCACTTCCCCATCTATGTAGGGCTGTCTTCACCCACCCACCCACACACTTAAGTAGGGCTCTCTTCACCCTCCACCAACACACCCACCCATTCACCTAAGTGGGGCTGTGTTCACCCACCCACCTATTCCTGGATTCCTTGTAGAGGGAACTATGAGTGAGTCTGACTCAACATGACTATTGAGGTAATTGTATCAAAGGTGTTGATTGTTGCCTGGGGGTTGTTGATTGTTGCCTGGGGGGGTTCTGTTGATCACCAAGTTCTCACCAGACAAAACAAACCCACAGCTGGGAATCTATTCCATGTGTCCCTTTCCCACAAACACTGATATTCCCTGAGCGCTGAACCTTTATTGGCGTGGCATGGCATACCCCATCACGCTAAATAACACAAAAAGCAATCATTTTACGGTTAATAAAAACGAAAAGCAATCGTTTTACGGTTAATAAAACGAAAAGCAATAACGTTAGGAGCAAAACACCATCAGTAGCGGAGACCCTGGATTCTGTTACACTTGCATAAATTATTCACCAGGTCAGTAACATTTCAGGCCTTGGGAAAAATTGCAACTGCACATTACAAATGGAGATTATGCAAATCCCAGTCAGCTATTGATAATTAATTTACCTGGATGAAGTTTAATCTACAGGGAGCATCATTTCATGTGACAGAGGAGATGTTTGACAACTGAGTTGTCTGTCATTAATGTGACCATCAGGTGGTCCTATACGCACAGAAACAAAATCAACATTTCCATGGCAACATGACGTTAAGCATGATGGTAAACTGCTTGCCTGGCATGAAATTTCAAAAGAAATGGCCCGTAATGCAGCAAATTGATGATGAGGAGGAAATCAGTCGAGATGCAAGCACATGATTAACATCATGTTAGCATGCAATATTTTCTTGTTCTTGACTAGGGCGAAAATTAAACATGTTTTACATGCACAGTCCATATAATGTTGTAAAGATGAGAATAGGTATAAAATAAATGTGATTGCGTTCAACACAGATATGTCTAGATATTTCTAAAACAGCAAATCAAAGGCCAAGCTTATTTGCTGGTTATACCTGTAATGCAATACGCATTATCTGTGATATAACAGGGGTATCCGCATCTTAAACAGATTGTAACAATGTGTCTTTGCTCTATAACCAAACAATTGTACAATGTTTTTTAATTGATAAGAATATATTGTAATGATGACACGGGCATATTAATGTGTCCAATGAAAATGGATCCCCTGGAAAGTTATATAAAGATATATTATTATTATTATTATTATTATTACAATGAGCATATACCACATCCCCCAACTATGCCCCGTGTTCTGATAGTCAATTCCTAGCTTATGAGAATCTGACATTGATCTACAAGACAGACCTCAAAAATTAATCATAAAAAATGGGTTTCCACGAAACTTCTTTTTTTATTTTTTCCATTTAAAGACTATCCACCCACAGGATTAATCAATTTAGATATTACATCTACATAGCCAATGGGAATAACCATTCTGAGTATAGTAATCCCCTGGACGGCCCACTGCCAAATCATTGTCATCAGTGTCTGCAGCGGCTGTGTCATCAGTCCAGCAGCACACAATCATCCATCATGGCCTTAACTACCAGCACATCCTACACACACACACACACACTGCCTGTGATTTCCAATTCTTCTTCTTCTTCTATTCACACACAGGATTAATCAATTTAAATATTACATCTACACTGCCAATGGGAATAAATATTCTGAGTAAAATAATCCCCCTGGAGGGCCCATGGATAGCATCACTGGAGGAAATCCTCTAAATAAAAAATATATTATATTTATTTACTGATGTTAGAATTTATAGACTCATGTTATTTGTCCGTTTCATAAAATTGCCTGAATGTTACTGGCTTTAGCCTTTTAGCATATAGGCAATTTGTGACAACATTTTTACCAGCTATTTGTGACTACATTTCCTGATACCAACTTTCCTACACATCTGTCAACTGCCTTTTATTTAACACACCTGTGCACCAAACCTTAAATTTCCCCTTCCTAATTCCGTTTCTTTTCTCTTCCGTTCCTTACTCTCAAATACATCTTAACCACAAACTTACACACCCTGTCAAAACCCCCATTCAAAACATTCCCTGAGCCCTTTCCCAAACCCCCTCTTCCCCAACCTACAAAATCCAACCCCAATTCCACCCCACCCAGCACCTTTCCCAGCAACACACCACAATTTTCCCCAACCACTGGACTAACCGAAACTGAACACACAGAACTAGAAACATCTCTCTTCAATTACTGTCACTGTCACACTGCCAAATCATTGTCATCAGTGTCTGCAGCGGCTGTGTCAACAGTCCAGCAGCACACAATCATCCATCATGGCCTACCAGCACATCCTGCACACACACACTGCCTGTGATTTCCAATTACTGGTCCATTCAGTGGCATTGCAACATCTGCAACAAGTCTTCCTCCTGTTTGTATAACTGTTGTACACTCATTGTGACAGCACCACTACATAACTGAATAGTCCCAGTCCTGGTGGTTTCTTCTGGCACAAACCAGAGCCGGTGGGACAAAAAAACCCTTCAATTAAATCCCAATGAAACGTTGTTTAGTTAAGCACACACAACAGGCCCAGGTGCCAGGGCCCACCCAATACATCGCTGAAGAATACCACATGGTTATATTCCTGGTACGCTTCAACGTGACAAAAGAAAACTGCACCAAGGATGTAGAACAAACCAAATATCATCTGGACTATGTCCTGCCTGAAAAGGCTTTGATGGGTTTTTACCACACCCATTGATAACAACTTGAGTGCTTTCTGCTTCATGTGACAATTTATTTATTAACAGATGTCACTGATTTGTTCTTCTCTCCATAGGAAATGCAATATCAATAAATATTTAATTTTCGACAACCACTTTTGCCACTGTTTACAAATAGCTATGTGTTCAGAATTGTCAAAACTAACGAAAGAACATCTAAAAAATTATTTTGTAGATTTATTCATGTGTGACAATTTATTTACTAACAAATGTCACTTTAATCTTTGTGTTTCTTATTAAACATTGTTCAGTGTTAATAAAATTAATATTCCAGGACTGGATTGTTTCAAACCAGTTAGCAGTCAGAATTGTCAGTGCCACATAAAGGGCAGTTCATACAATCTAAATATTGATTTTTGTAGATGTACATTTCATTGGTATCTAATCAAAATTGACGACAGATGCCATGTCTAACCAAATATTCATAAAATGCATTTGTCTAACACATGGTGATGACTTCATAAGAACTGGAATTGCTTGAAAGGGAATAAAACTGGAAATGATCAAACCTAAATGGAATTGAATGATTGTTAAAAGGAACGGGAAATTATACATTCATTCAAGGAAACTGCGCTCTGACTTCATTAGAATGAATTGAAAGCAATTTCCCTTGGAACTTATTTAAAGTACTGATATTGACCTTGATGTAATTCACAAGGTTGTATATGGTCTCCAACTGTGGCAGTCTGTATTTCGCTGTTCTGGCAATTTCGGTCTAGTTGTACAATGCTTGAGAGAGTGCCGTGAGCAGGATTCAAGGTTCAATGATGTAATTTTGCCTAAGTCATATGACTGAACACATTATCCAAGTCGACAATTCATAGACGATAAATTCAATGGAATGGTGTTATCACAGTAATGTAAAACTCATGAGGAAGTTGTGAAAGTTATCTTGACACGTTTTTGCCATCCACGAAAGAAAAGCAATAAATGCTGTAAGTAATACTTGCCAGCATGAATAAATATGAAATTTGAGCTCTAAATTGTAGCTCAACCAGTCTGTGAAATATGGCCATTTAGTGTGAAAGTGGCTGATGTAAGTTTTTTTTACATCTGACAGCTGTTAATGTTTGGCAAGTCACATGGTCCCATAACCGAGCTATTACTATTCATGCATAAAATTCATATGTCACACGCTGGTTAAATGTGATATGTACCTTTACACATCCAATAAAACATAAGCCTTCAATCATAAACGTAAATGTTTGTAAACAATCAAACATTTTACACCTGCGTTCACTCAGCCAGTAAAGTTCTTTATATCTGAACACCTCAATCTTGTCAGATCCTGAAGTCCATTCAGTTGGTGTCATATTGTTACAATCTTACTTTAGTTACATGTTTAGATACAATTGTAAAATGGGTAAATCAGTAATCAAAGTAATTTTGTTATAATCTGGAATTGTATTATGGAAGTTTTATGTAGAAAATCAGGCTTCTTCATTTACAGCTATGCAATCGATAGTTTTCCATACATGTTTCATATGGATTACCCATATTCAACCCAGATTTGTTTCAAAATTATGGACAGAATTGGTTGGCATAATTCCAGTGAAACTTAGTGGTTCTTGTTTGATATAGGAATCTTTCATAGAAGTAAGCAGCAAGCTAAGCAGATTTCCAACAAAACCTAGCAGGTTTTGTAGGTATATTTTGTAGCCTGAATGATGGATTCAACACAAAAAAAACAGCACGTCTGGTTATAGGCCGATTACCCAATAAAAAATACAGATAAATATGGATTTATACATAATTTTCATGCCAAAAATACATGTTTCAAACAAAGCAAAATGGCATGGCTGGTTTTCTACCTCCTACGCTGCACTGCTTAGATCCAGGCACCAATTAATTTGTTTGTTCTTTCAAACACACATGTAGGCCCAATGCCAGGCTTTTACTTTGTAGACATGTTTTTGTGTCTACGGCTTCAAGCCTGGACTAAATGATTATAGGTAATCTTTGTATGTCATATCTATCAACTATCCAACCACATTTTCCCAGGGCATGAGTCCAAGAAATTGGATCTTACCTGCCAAAATAAGTTTTTCAACGAATCCGGTTATTATCAGAAAGGCGCTTCAACGACAACTATAAGGTGGTACATACCACTTGAATGCATCCAATTATCATTAGACTGACATTAGGTATTAAGAAGATTAGCGTAAACATTAACTTAGTTAATTTAATATCATAACACAATCATGTCTGCTTGCATGCCACGTGAAGCAAGATTTACTGATCGTTACTGTCCATTAAGATGCACTTAAGAGAGACCCAGTAACACCACTGTAACACCACTGTAATGCCACTGTAACGCCATTGTAATGATGTCTATTCACTTGTCTGGATGGGCACAGGTCACTATTTTATTTCTGCCTTGATGATATGAAAGGGATTTCTTGTGCAATGAAAATATTTTTCAGACTGTGAATTTGTCATATTTATGGATGGTGAATCAATGATAGCAGGGCAGTGCACATACTGTAATTTCTACTCTAAAAGGCTGGCCATCAATGTATGACTGGCATTGGTAGGATACACTCTACACAAATTCTAGTTATTGCATGTGATGACTGACAGAAGACATTTTCTTAAAAAGATTAAATATGACAATTTCACAATGCAGCACACAACATGTACTAATTAATATGCATGATTTTCAGAAAATTCCTTTCACAACTTGGCTAAAATATAGTGAAAAAAGAAACATTTTGTTGCAATTCATATCATTAGAAAAATTATACTATTAATACTATAAAACAATATGAATCATTCGTTAAGATTCGTGAACACTGATAAATTGAAAAACCACCTGTATAAAATCAATACTGTCAATGTGACTGTCACACACAACAGAGTCTGACTGTGACCACTACTGCATCTAGGATTCCAGACAGCCAAGCAAGGGCCAAGCCTCAAAGGACGACATTTTGTATGACAAGATTACAAGGCAGACATTCAGAAGCCTTGATAGAAAAAGCATTATCACAACACATACATGGACAATCACAATGTTATTGGGAGACAGTGGGAGTTTGTGATGTATCTGAAATCACATTTTCTGTCTGGGTGAATTGTGTATTTTCCATTGTAATGTGCACTTCCTGTGGGATCCCCAATCATTGGCAGCAGGTGTAGACTAACTGCCTGAGAGGGGCTAGACCACCACTTTACATTAGTCACCATTATAGTGTTCCCTGTGCTCAATGCAAAATTTTTCCACTGAGTTTATTTAAACTATCACAGCACATTAAACATCAATTACCCGACCTCATGTGTGATACTCAATAAAATTACATCTCTCGTTTTTAAGAAAAAAATGCACCCAAAGCCAATACCCCTTAACTTTGACCCAGCCCGGTAAATGATTTTGAAATTTCTGCAGAATAGCCAGTGTAGTGATATGTTAGCAGTCAGCATCTTTATTTCAATCAAGTGAAAGATCTAATGCAGTAGCACAGACGTCAGTAACTTTGCTTGGGAAAAAATCATTCATCACGTGCAATCCTCCTCCCTTTCCCAGTGACTCTTTATGAGAGTAATGGCAGACGGATCCTAACAGTGGTCTGTAGCTGATAGGAATCACCATTGGTACAGCCCTCTGTGAGTCCTGCTGTTAACATGATCAGAGTGGCAACAGTTACATCAGTGCAATCAATAGATGGGCTGGATATAGCAGGATGCTCACAGCATACCTATAATGAGCACAAAGAAGACAATATGTTCACAAGCTTGTGTCATTAAAGTAACACCATTGAGTGAGAGTCTCACGAGGAAGCTGGTGAGTGAGAGTCTCACGAGGAAGCTGGTGAGGAACCAGCTAAAGTGGGCTGGACACATGGAAAGATTATAAGGGGAACGGTTGACGAGGAGAGCGGATGCACTGCGGTTGTGGAGGGTAGAAGTAGAAGAGGAAGACCGAGACCGAGACTGAGATGGGAGGACTGTGTGAAGAGAGATTTAGTGGGAGTGGGAGGGGAATGGAGAATGAGGGCGAGGGATAGAGGGGAGTGGAGAATGAGGGCAAGGGATAGAGGGGAGATGGAGAATGAGGGCAAGGGATAGAGGGGAGTGGAGAATGAGGGCGAGGGATAGAGGGGAGATGGAGAATGAGGGCAAGGGATAGAGGGGAGTGGAGAATGAGGGCGAGGGATAGAGGGGAGTGGAGAATGAGGGCAAGGGATAGAGGGGAGATGGAGAATGAGGGCAAGGGATAGAGGGGAGTGGAGAATGAGGGCGAGGGATAGAGGGGAGATGGAGAATGAGGGCGAGGGATAGAGGGGAGTGGAGAATGAGGGCGAGGGATAGAGGGGAGTGGAGACGGTTGATGGAGACGGCAGTGAAGCAGAACTAATAACAAGGAAGAAAGGGAAACATAGCTCGATGACCAGTGCCAGCCTCACCCTGGACTACATAGATAAAGAGGAGAGCAACAACATAGTTGAGCCATTCTTGGTGATGTCTAACCAGATTTAACAACATTGCCACCAAAAGCAACAAGCAACAGATGACAAGTGGACAAGGAAGCCACTTAGGAACAGTCGAACAATTTTCCATCTCTTATATGTTTCACATGTACGTCCATTAAATCTCAACACTGCAAAAGAAATAAATTATTATTTCTAACAATGATAAAAAATATGTGTCACCTACCCATATCAGATTGAAACATCAGTTCCTTCTACAGTGAATTTCTCATAAAATAATTTCACACCAGAGATAAATGGCAAATGTGTGGAACTAGCTTTGGGTGCATTTTTTCGGAGAAATGAGGTATGCAATTCTCATGAGGTTCGCAGACGAGGTCAGTTAATGGACGTTTAATGTGCTGTGAAAGTTTAAAGAAAATTGTACGGCACATTTTTGCACTGAGCACAGGGAACGGCTCAATGCTATAATGGTGACTACAGTAAAGTAAAATCAAATGGTGGTCTAACTCCTCTCTGGCTGGTGTGTTCAAATTAGTATTACCGACCTGCTGAGACACTTCCAATGTATTACACTAAATACCCACTTCAGCAAATATATCTGAGACAAAATACTTCAAAGCTAAAAGCAAAAACTTCAGTTTCATTTGGAACCGACATGGTGGATCACATGGGGTCTACATGAGTGCGACTTCACAACGCTTAATCCAAAATGAAATGTTGGCCATATACTGACAATCTAGACAACATGTAGAATCTTGACAAAGTTATATGCCTGCTCTAAATGGAACAGACAGTCAAAATGAACAGGCAGCTGCTCGAACCAAGTGGCAGTTTAGTTACCTCCGACAACATCGCTTTACATTACTTTTCATATCCATGCATCTTCGGCATGAAGCAGTAGTAAAAAAGCTGTTCGACATGGCGCACTGATCTTGCCACAGGCGCAGAGAAATCTTGGGTGTAACTGTGTGAAAAATAAAAATAAACAAGTGCGGGCTTGCTCCGAAAATCTCCTTTATAATTGGCAAAAAGTGTGCTTGATAAGACGTTGTAATGTGAATATCATAGATACGCAATCTTGCCTATTATTTACAGCATGCCAAGTATGCTATCAATACCTGGATTCATAACTCCAGTTGACGGATTATTTGTTTTGCCCCTCTTGTGAACCAGGGGTTGCCGCAACATCAGTGAAAAACTTATGAAATATATCAGAAACATTTGGGTGAGGTTTGATACTGGTTAGTTGCATCAAACAGAAATGTCAGAAGGTAAATGGATAAGACCGATATATGTTTATCCTTAATTACATCAAAGATCAAAATGAATGCACAAGAGTTACCATGGAAAAGCATGCTCTGGCACAGCATGCAATTATGTTGCACCAGGTCTCCTGTTATGCCCAAATCCTCAGGAACCTTTTATCTCAAAATCGGTATACAATTGTTTTCCGACTACTTCCTACTAAGTGTTAGTGGAAATACTTAGCTAAAGGCAATATAGGTAATCCCCAAAGTAGTAATTTCCATAAAGGGGGAATTGAAATATGAGACCGTCAATAGAGCTGTAAAGGGGTGATTGGGATCAGGCCATAATGTCAACAAGTGTCCAGATATCTATTCATCAGAAAGTGATTCAATCAATCACATCACAAATCTATCAACACTTCTGTTCTGTCTTCTATTGTAACCCTGTCAACCCTGGTTTGGGGTCCTGTCTCTATCATCCTTACAAAGCCATCACCAGCCAGCACAGCCAGTCTGTACCTAGTCAGTCAGTCTGTACTGAGGCCTGGCAGTAACACAATGATGGATGTGTTTGTTTAGATGGAGTTCAACTCCAAGTACCTGGTAGCATCCAACCCTGAGTCAACTCCAAGTACCTGGTAGCATCCAACCCTGAGTCAACTCCAAGTACCTGGTAGCATCCAACCCTGAGTCAACTCCAAGTACCTGGTAGCATCCAACCCCGAGTCACAAATACGCTGTAAAGTGATTCTTATTTTGGAAGCTGTACATGTACCTACTGCTGCAAGACCGTACATAGTACTACAGTGGAACTCCTCTAACCGGACCACCCAAGTGACTGAGATAAAGTGGCCTGATTAAAGTGTGGCTGAATTACAGAAGCTGCTCAAATATACAGATGGGGGAAAAACAGGTTGTGATACAGTGGGTGTTTTCAAGGGGTGGCTGTTTCCAATGGGTGGGCTCTTTGAGGGGTTCTACTGCATGCATTATTATTATTAAAGAACGAAATTATGATTAGCAAATTATTTATGCAATTCATCACTTGGTACCTCAGCCCTAACACAAATAATTTAAAATGCAATTCTTGCACTCTATGATCTCTTGGGTGTCGACTTTAGTAACCATCAAGACATTTGTGCCAGCTTTGAATGGCATTCCTCCAGCGGTTTTTTCTGCAGCCAGGGGAAAAAGAACCAAGAAAAATTATGAAGGAATTCCCAGTAAACTAATACCTTTAACAAAAGAAAGTTTGCAATGCTAATAATAGGTTATCGGGTACATTACCAACAAGCTATCAAAAAATACACTAAAGTACCATATCTGTTTGCAAACATTATGCAAGTTTGTACAGATGACAGAAATATTAGACCAGCCAGTGAAGATCACAGAAAGTCAAAAGCCACTGATTGGTTAATATTGTGTTGGTGCATGCAGTGCCACCTATTACTAGTTATTACCCCTGGGACAGTGTGATAAGTCATGTTTGTTCTAGATTTGAAACACATCCCATCCTACTTTTGTTCTGTCTCTTTGCAAATATCTGGTATTTTCAGAACAAGGTACTTTGACATGAATAACACACAGTTCTGTGGCGCCATACACATGACAGTGCAGAGCAAGGCATTGAAACCTTTAAATGTATGGACTCTAGATAAGCCACTGGCTTCCTTGTCCACTTGCCATCTGGGCGTTTGCCTTGGATGGCAATTTTGTTAAATCTATGCCTCCTGGTTTGCCGTGCATGCTCCAAAGTGCAAACTGGGATATTTATTAATTGGATATAATGAGACTTTGGCATTTCCGACAACATACAGCTAAAATGTTCCCTGAGAGTTGTTATTTGAACATGTTTTGAACTGATGATTTGATGACCTGATGAACTGTTACAATATTGTAAAAAATAAACAAAACCTTAAAGAATGTCTGATATGCCCGTAAGGCAGTACAGTTTTCAAAAATCAATAAGAGTAAAGGGTAAACCGTAATCGTACACATTTTTATTACAAGCCTTGCAGGATGGCAATGCTGTGTTTGAATTAATTGTGGTATTCTGGGCATGCAGGCAACATTCTTGAGACATCACCCAGAAGGCATTGGGGTCTTGGGGGATGACCCGAATGTCATTATTTAGAATGCTAGTAATGTACCATGTAAGTCTCTTGGCTTATGCAAGATAGAACCAACAGACATGTTGAGTAAACATTGCGAAACAAAAATAATTACCAGCCAGCCAATCTGGCCTGTCAAGAGACTTTCTAAACCTAACAAGTGGTAATTTTTAATATAACATGGGCCAACAGAACCAAGTCACATGACTTGTGGTTAACTGACTTAGAACAATTTTGGGAGGTTAAGTAAAAAACACCATATCACGTCACAAAAACTATGAACATGCCAACTGGCTTAGTAACTAGCTGGGAATAAAAAAATACAATTGATAAAGTATGTGGTAACTGAAACTGAAAATACAAGATCTGATTGCCACTAACTCTGACTGTCACCAAAACATAAAAAGTGTCAACTATATTACCATATAACGGAGCTACAATCAGCTAGAATTGTACAGTCACTGAATTACCAAGTACATAACTGCTTGTTTACAGTCAAATTACATCACCACTTATTTGAGGATTCACCATTAGCCAGGGCATCATAAAATAAAGATCACATTATAAGGTATACATCTAAATATAGACACATACCTAACAACACTACATTTAGACCCCCCAGGAGTCCGTGCATCATTCATTTACATCATTCATTTACATCATTCATTTACATCATTCATTTACATCATTCATTTACATCATTCATTTACATCATTCATTTACATCATTCATTTACATCATTCATTTACATCATTCATTTACATCATTCATTTACATCATTCATTTACATCATTCATTTACATCATTCATTTACATCATTCATTTACATCCCTGCCCTGGTTTTTGTAAGAAATGTACACCAGTTAAAAACAAAACAATGCATCAGTCAGTAATATTTATGCATGCAAGCTGATACAGAGACACATACAAATAGCATACAGAGACACATACAAATAGCATACACAGACACATATCATAAGGAACCAAGATAAGAACTCAAGCACCGTACATCAAAAGTCTGGTGTCCTGTCTGTCAACATAAAAGGTTTTTGCCAGCTTTTGAACTTACTGCTATGATTTTGAATGTGAATGCAGTTTCTAAGGTATAACAATTATATAAAAAACACATTGCACCATCAATCTACACTCATCTGTGAAAATCTTACGTGAAATATTAATCCAGGTGTAAAAGTTTCAGCAAAAATGTATCTTCGTATGTTATTGCATCAAATAACATGTGACATTGCATTAAAAATATCATACTATCATATCACCTTTTCAATGTGTTTGTATGTTACAGCTAATTAATGTTTCCATGTCATAAGAAAATGTGATGATTTTTTATTACATCACATGAAATGTCATTAGTAGAGCTATTGTGTTAATAAGCTTATCCTGGTAATCTATGGTATCAAAGTATCCAGAGCAACTATTTTACCCACCTGCCAGAGGGGCATTGTTCAATAAGTTCACTATTTTACTTCTACATTAATGATTTGTAAATGGAGTGTCAGCTATTTTGAGAATATGTAGCATTTTTAAACATTTAGAAAATCAAAATGGACACCTTTTCAGATGATACATCCATTATGGCATTCCCAACTAAGGAAAGATAACACATTGCTGTGATTCCATCTTAAAGAAATATACAGGAGTTGGAGAGTGGTCATGGTCAGGTCGGGTTTTACCACCTGCAATGGAAACATGGGAATTTCATCAAAGGCAAAATGTAAATTTAAGCACACAACAAAAACAGAACTCAGATGAAGCAAACCCTCCCCATGGAGTAATGGTCACACACTGCTGTCAGCTTCTGATCATTCACATGGTTGATCTTTCACACACAGTCTCTTCTAAGCTACCATGTATGATGAGGAGATATAATTGGGGCTAGATCATTATTTTACTTCCAGGTTCATGGCATATGCATAAAGTAACAGTAATATTGAGATGAAAGCCCCTTTCAAGGATGTTTTGCACCCTGAAAACTAGTTTTGAATAGTGAAAGGGCATATTTGTGGTCTGCATACAGGTTTAAAACACTAGTGGCTGGTTAGCTAATATATATATATATATATATATATATATATATATATATATATATATATATATATATATATATATATATATATATATATACACTATATATATATATATATATACATTTTATTTATTTAACTATATATATATATATATAATTTTATTATATATGCGCACACCGTTGAACTGCCCGACTTATTTTAGTATTGGACTCAATGAAAAGAATACTGGTGGTCTTACATCAACTGCCTCCCTATGAAGGTATTGGGTTTCAGTCCCCACCTCTCACTTGTAACTACTTTTTCTTTCCCTTAATTGCCTCAGTTCGAATGTTGACAGCCCAGACCAATTAGTAAATATAACTTTCAGCATCACTTATAAAATTTCACATTAAGACACACATAGGAGATGACTTTCATACAGCAAGACAAAGCTGTATAGAGAAACCGGTTAGTACTACTATAATTATGTAACATAGTTTTCAAAGTGGGGCCTATATAAAAAGTTGACGTTTGATACTAAATGAATCTGATTTAATTGGATAGGGGTTAGGAGCCGTTTCATTTAGTTCCCCACACTCACATATTTTTCCAAAAAAAATCATTACATTTTTTCTGATCCCAGTTCATAAGGGTGCAGATGGTTTGTTTACATTTCCTGTTTCAATGATATGTAACCCCACAGCACCTTTCTCATTACCCTTGGGTAGGGTAATGAGTACTCTGGGGTGGTAACCCATTGGTATGGGGCCCAGCTATAATTCAACAGGTTCCTGGGTTCAATCCTAGTCGGTGCCCCCCCCCGCCACCCACCCAGGCATTTCCTAACAACTTACTATAGGGGAAGTTGTAATTATGCTTCACTGAGGAGACTAAGCTATGTGTGCCCACTGCCTGGTGTGAGACCCCTATTTTTTTTCCATTGAAACCATCCAACTCTACATTGTGTGTACAATTATGATTCAATTATGATTCAATTATGATTCAATTATGATTCAATTATGATTCAATTATGATTCGGTTGATTTTCGTCTTGTCACCAATTTTCAGAAGCGTTTTCATCAAATCCTACAATTTTGCTTTGGAGAAAAACAACATGGAAGATGCTCTCATCATTTGTCACCCAAAGAAACCAGATTCTGTTGGGGGGGGGCCTTCTGTCACTGACCTGGCCATATGCTGCCAACCAGCAGCTAGAAATTAAAACCACGAACAGTGCAAGTGTTGCAGTCACAAATCTGCCCTTTTCCCTGTTCATAACTATTTTTTCAGGATGCAAAAAATCCTTGATGGGAGGGACCATCTCAAAATAACTGGCACTCTGTTTGTATGACATGGACCCAGAATTAAAACAATGACCTGTCCCCTTCAGGGGGAGTAGAAAGGTGGACTCCCTCATTCTGTCGGCTCTACATCAAGTCCACCAAAGTCACAACGGAAGCCGTACATAAATCTTCAGGATGTGGCTCAGGAAATGATGTTCCCACCTTGCATGAAGATGTGAATGACTTATTACTCATAAGTCAAGCATAGTGGTAAGTAGAACATGTTTTAGAGATAGGGTTGACTGGCATACACTTTAAACTATTATCTATTCTAACATCTCGACTGCCCAAATCTGTTTTCATGAACCACGATTTGTTAAATACAATTTGACTGCCATCTGTCTACGAATATCAACCTTGCTGGTCAGCATGCAAAGCAAACATGATTTTCACTCAGAACTATTCAAACTGAACATATTATAATGATAAAATAAATTTGTAAAATGTGGTTCATTAAATATAATATTTTTATAGATACATTTTATACTATATAATTATATATAACATAATATGATAACAATTATCAGGCTGCGTCTTAAAAATAAAACATGTGAAATAGATGCACAAAGTTGTTTTCTGCTCCAACTATCCCAGGATCCATTTACTCTTCAAAACACAAGCCTGACTGCACTAAACCCTTCCTCCCTTATTTACTACCAGGGGGCAACTCATTATTATGCCACATTCTCCAGAGTGATATGGGCACTTACTGTTTGTTTTATGGAGACAAAGAATTCTTTGTCCCCCCAGTCTTGTTAAATGTCTCAGTCTAAGAGCTCTCCACAGTAGGTGAGGAGAAGGAGAGATCAGATTTAATGGATGTTGATGGAGAGAAGGCTGTTACAGCTCAGGTTGGATTAAGTTCTAGATAAGGTGTAGTGTCATAGCAATGTATCAGGAGCCCAATACACCCACTTTAAGAGAATGGGTGGCAACAGGCCACTATTTTTGTCAGACCACTATTTTTGGTTTTCAATGGTGGGCACAACACTGCATAATATATAGGATGTCGCTAAAATTATAAATGTTTATAAAAATCCAGTCAGTGACTGAAAAGTGACTTGTATTTTATTTGTGTAATAAATGCAGACATGGTATAGTGAATTGTCACCAGATCTGCATAATGGATGTTGTAAATTTGGTTAATAATAATACATCAAAGTCAACCCCTTACAATAGTTAGACATTATGTTGGTCCACAAATTATATAACTTTAGTCCCTATGTTGTCTGTCTACCTAGGCTCCATTATACTGAGAAACTGCAACTTCAAATGTCAAGCATGAGTGATTTTGAGTAATCATTCACTGGAAGGCACCCAGAAGTGAAGACCATTAATTTTGGCAAGTAATTAATTCCAGGGCATTGCTAGAGTCACAAAGCATTATAGTGCTTGCAGGTGGAAAAACTACACACTGGTCTTTCTTCTCCAGTGCAACTTTAAATGTCGCGCATGAGTGATTTTGACCAATCAGTCACCATAAAGTCACTGGAATTGAGAGCATTTAACAAGTAATTAATTCGAAGGCATTGCAAGAGTCACATATGTTATACTGTTTGCAGGTGGAAAAACTACACGCTGGTCTGTGCCTCGAAAAAACAGGGGTCTACTCCTACAGGTACTAATGTGTAAAGTCACTGTCCTAGGACAGATGGGTGACAGGGACATTGTCACCAGAAGTGATGGGTGTATACATTGTAGAGTGCGACAGATGAGGACACAATAAAAGGAGACAATGGCTAAATAGCCTGGAGGTCCAGCTAACACTGACCACACACACTGGCCTCTGTCTGAGGCCAATGGGCCAGATAGTGACTGGCCGCAGGCAATGGCTGACAAAAGAGGATGTCTGAATGACAGAAATAAATTGTGTATTTTTCTGTTGGTTTACAGTTTCACACAGGCATGATGTATGTGTCTGTGTTGTATGACTACACATGATTTGACATGGGTAAAATAAATTTGTATTTGGGTCAATGCTCTCTCAGACCCTTGATGTAGTTTTGCTAGCACCTGACTGTTAATTGCACTTATCAGACCACCTTCTGATTTGTAGACTATGTACAGAGCCATGATATGTTCACTACAAAACACTTACCAAGAACATGTTGTGCAACTGGATTCACAAATTAGACAATGTAAATGTAGGTTTACTCTGCATAGTACACAATATGAGGCTTATTAATTACATATACTAAAATATGGTATTAATTAATATATCATAAGCAACAACATAAAACAGTACATCAGGTGCATAATCTAACAATAATAATTTATTTATTATAATAAAAACATAATCATTAGACAAGAACTTTAGCAGACTGCATGTATTGGTCTCGCCCCATGATTACCTAAGTAATCAATGTATTGAGTCTACTAGTGAGAAGATTTGGCCAAACTGGAACAAAGGAGTTGTCTATTAATTTGCTGTGTGACTTGAGTCACCATAGAAATAGACTCAGCTAGTTCCAAACACTGTCCCTTGTAGGAGCAACAAAGGCATTTTATGGCTAACTGATGAATGGCCCTTTCATTATGGACTTCCTGGCTTAATTAAACAAACACAAGGATCTGAACTGGTTACTAACATAACTGTTTGCTTAAGACTAACTATGGGTTTCTGACTGGGAAAAGAAGCTTTAGTGAAACCTTTAGTTAATTTTGTTATATCAATAAGAAATGATATATTTGAACATTTCAGATATTTGATGGAAGTATTTAAATAAAAATATTTTCATTCTGTTAACTACAAATACTTGATAAAACTGTATGGAAATTAAAATCATAAATAATTATCACAGTATCGTATTAAAAACGTACTCAGATATACTCGTAAAATCTGAGTACATGGAGTATGAGTACATGAGTACTGAGTACATCGGTCCCAGGTCTGTATTATATAAATTACATTTGTTGTAAATAAGTACAATTTAAAGTAACAAAAGTATAATTTAAAGTATCATTCAATAAATGTCTTATTAAAAAAAGTCTTCAAGCCAATTGTGCACCGTTCCTTTGATGGCAGAATACTCTTGCAAGTAATGCCTTGGCAAAGACAACAAGAATCTGAACTGTTACATTGAAAGACAAATAGTGTGCATGTATTTCTGTGATAATGAAGACTGACAAGAATCTGTATACTATTTACTATCAGAGAAATTAATTAACTAAGCCATTTTCTTAACGGTGCTAGACTATGCAAACCACCTCAAACTTGTGCATGTAGAGACTCACACAGAACATGTAGACACTCACACAGAACATGTAGACACTCACACAGAACATGTAGACACTCACACAGAACACATAGACACTCACACAGAACACGTAGACACTCACACAGAACACGTAGACACTCACACAGAACATGTAGACACTCACACAGAACATGTAGACACACAGAACATGTAGACACTCACACAGAACATGTAGAAACTCACACAGAACATGTAGACACCCACACATAACATGCGGTTATTCTGAGTTTTCCAAATAGTTCGCATACTTGGGAGGAAGTCATTATCCAGTCAATTTGACGGTGCACTGATACAGAAGGAACGATGAGAGAAACAGAAGCATCCGCCACTGCTGTAGGTCTAGTCTAGTTCCATGCGCAGTAGCAGATGCTGAAATGACTGGCAACTGACACTGAAACTCTGTTTTTTCTCCACAATATATATCGCCATCCAGAGAATGTGTTTTTCAGGACAGCTTTCATCAACACGGTTTTTCTCAACATAATTTTATCAACATGACTTAGTTTTCAAGATGTGGGTTTTTGTGTAATTGTCTTGCCATCCATCCATCCTTATGATAAATTTTGCAATATATTTGATTTTAGGATATTATGTTTAATTAGTGGTAAGAAGTGAGGCAAAAAATTAGTGGACTGCTAAGGTGATATTGGTAGCCATGTGACGAAGATATCAAAAATTGCAATCAGGTTCACGAAGTAAAATGTGATACACCAATCTTTTATACAATAGATGGTTTTCAAAACAATTTAGTCAGTTCATAGTGATTGGTCAACATGCGCAGTGCCACCTACTGCCAGAGGCAGATCAAGTGTATTCAATTACTTTTCAGTAATTATCTTGGCACATGTTGACAAACTACTGCATTAATTTCTTACAACATGAAAAGAACACAGATCATAACTTGAAATAATTACCACAGAGAGACATTTAATGGGGTATTATTCATTTACATAAAGAGGAAGTCAGCTCTGTCTCATGTATCCAAACAAGACTGATTGTGAGATGATGGCACGCATGGTAAATTACTATCTATTTAGAGTCAAATATGAGCATGACATATATTACTTTGACATATAATAATGATAATAATAACAAATATATCATAATAATGTGTATTAATAACAATAACTACTAAATATCTGATATATAAATATTATATATACTGATACACACATATATATATATATATATATATATATATATATATATATATATATATATATATATATATATATATATATATATATATATCATATATATAATTTTTTTATTTATAATAGATTTATAACATATCTATAAAATAAAATTCTACATAACATGCAAATACGTACATTTGTTATTATTACTTAATAATAACAAATATACGTATTTGCATGTATGTAGAATTTTATTTTATAGATATGTACACTGTTATTATTAAGTATATATAATTTTATATATATATATATATATATATATATATATATATATATATATATATATATATATATATATATATATATAATAAATTATATATACTTAATAATAACAAATGTACATATTTGCATGTATGTAGAATTTTATTTTATAGATATGTTATAAATCTATTATAAATAAAAAAAAATATATATATATATATATATATATATATATATATATATATATATATATATATATATATATATATATATATATATAAAGAACTAAACAATATAAATTATCCACTATTAAAATAGAAACGCCATATTGGAATCTCGGTGAAGACTACATTGATGAAAGCCAGATTTACCAGACAAACTAAGCTAACTAAAAAGTGCACATGAAACCTTGCATAAGAGCATTCCCATGGCGACAGTGAGTCGGTGATGAGATACGTGATGTCTTCTCCAGCCCAGGGAGACAGCTATGATATGTGATGTCCTCCCCAGCGTGGGGAGACGGCTCATCAAATGAGACCCAGACCCAGGCTCCCCATACATCATGCGCTGGGGTCATTCCTTCAGGCCTCAACTAACACGTGATTTCTCATGTACATCAGTGTTTAATTGCACCCACAGACAGAAGACGAAAACACCAAACGATTCGAATTTCATCACAGTGGCACACGTTGCTTGTCTTGTCAATGACCTGCGTAGAGTTTTTGTCATATCAACCCATTTTTTTCTTAAGAAAATCAACATAACAGATGCTCCCCATCAGATGTCACCAAAAACAAGAAAACTCAAACTCTGTCCACATACACAGGGGATCTTTCCGGCACTGACAGGGATCCCTCAATCACTGACAGGGATCCTTTCATCATCGACAAGGATCCTTCCATCACTGACAGTTCCATATTATGCTAATTAGCAAATAAAATGTTATCCAGTACGCAGCAGAAGTGTCATAATCTACAAATGTACCTTTTCCCTGTGTGAAACTATTTTTCCAAGGTGCAAAAATCCTTGAAGGTGCCATCTCAAAATCACTGGCACAAGATTCATAAGCCATGGACCCGGAAGTGAACCTGTGATCTATCCCCATGGACCCAGAAGTGAAACAGTGATCTAACCCCACCGCCCTGGAAGTGAGACAGTGATCTATCCCCTTGGACCTGGAAGCAAAACAGTGATCTATCCTCATGGACATGGAAGGGAAACAGTGATCTATACTCACTTACAACACATGGCGGATATAACTTTCTGCCAGGAAATGTCAGACACCAGATTCTTCAAGGAAATGCTGCGGCCGTATCATCATGGCAACTAGGCGAAAACAAACATCTGATTTCAGCTGTTACAACGTAAAATGTCAATGTTGGTGAAGGAATGACTGACGTTTCATGTCAGGTTAGACATGTTTGTTGTATGTCTGAGGTAATAGCACCAGTGAGGCTATAAATACCCAGAAGTGATCCTTTTTTCCCATGCAGATCAACCGATATACGCGCATGTCATTCTGACTCCTAAGTTCATGGTAATGGGGGAAGTTCTTGGCCGTCAAGTAGCAGTCTTAAACACTGGACCAAGTAGCATTACCAATTCTACATGTCAGTAGCAAGATATTCTGCAGGAATACCTTCTTAATTTGATCTGGTCAGTTGTCTCATTTTAGCTTCATTTTGCCAAAAATATTCCCTCTCGATTACACTACTACATTCATTTAGTTTAGGTGAAATCGTTGGATGAACAATTAAATTATTTTTACCAGGTCCGGTCAAAATTAGACAAAAAAAGGGCAAACGTAACCTGGATCTAGAGGCTCTAACATACTATAGCATAAGTCACATCGGCCCTAACAATAAAGGTCAATTATTTTGATTATTTTACGCGGTCTTTTATTAAACCAACTGCGCACAATGCTGAAACTATTCACACACTATAGATGAACAACAACGGAACCTGATTCATGGTGGGCTAAATCGTTTGAGGAAGGAGTTTTAATGTCAGAACATAATAATATTGTAACAAAAAGAACAGAAATGTCTCATAAAAGGTTGTGATCACATTTTGCGTTTTGAGATATCATTTTGAGGTATCATTTTGAGATATCATCATACAATGTACAGAACAGCAAGTTATGTATATGAATTAGCAAGTTCAATGTCTTCATTTAACATTAATTATGTGTGGCTCGTGAGATATTGTGAAGTCTTTGAAGTTAGACATCACACATAAACACAGATCTTACCGATAATAAATTTTGGTTTACAATTTCAGTCCTATCCTTTGGTACAATAAAAGGCACCCCCAGAGGGTTGTTGATCACAGTTGACACATGTGAATTAGGTTAACCTGCAGTAACATGTAAACCTGCATTTATCCTACTAACTGATCAGAATCAACTGTTTGGATAACAAGCTTCATAAAATGTTTACCAGCGTGTTGTTTTACAATGATTCCTTTATCATCAAAGTCCATCATCTTTTTGTCACAGTCTTTTATTGAGGATTATTATCTTGAAACTTCCTGTAATTCTAAACAGACCGCCCATAAAGGCAGCAGCAGCAGTTATAATGACATATGCCCAACCTGTCAAGCCTACGGGCACGTACACATTTCTGAGAACATCATAAACTAAATAATAAGCAGTTACATCTATTTTTAGCATCTTTTTTATTGAGCGAACACTCACTGAATGGGCGGCATGCCACGGCAATTTGAATCTGCAGACAATCCTAAACTTTGCGCCATCGTCACCATGTAGTTTCCATCAGGGAAAGAAATTGTGGGAGGTTTGTGGGAGGCGTAACTCATTGACAGTCTGCAGATTCAACGATAGCATCATAAGTCTGCACGAGCTTATTTTCAACTAAAACATCACCTGCAATGGAGAAACCCTTTGAAGTTCCGACTTCAAAGGAACGCCGATGAACGCCACTCAACCATACATACAGGTGTGCAAGAAGAGGCCTGGTCATATGTCATGTGTGGAATCCTTTGTGGAGATGACAAAAGATGTTGACTTCTGAATGCTAAGTACACTAATATGTGTCCTCAGCCAAACTACAAGTACAAGACTAAACACTGATCTGTTTTCTTGTGCTAGGTCTGCTTTTCCTCAATGGAGTATGCTGCTACTAGAGCTGTCACTGTTCCTGTTTGGAACCAAAATCATGGGTCAATAGGTACCACGCACATGGGCCTCAGTTCTACCCCCTTCTAGACCAGCAACTACCACAACACTAGTTATCAGTAATACAGTCACACATTCTTGGCATTCTAAGCTCAACTGTACCTAATGTCGACTGTCCACTTGCATATGTATAAGGCCAAGTTGACTTCTGAACTATCGTGTCTTGAAATGTTACACTTTACAAGTGTTCCTCTATCGCCTCTTTCAGGAGCAGACGACTTCCAGTGTCCCGCACCATGGCAGACCTGTACCGTGAATAAATGATCATTGTGAACTGAACACACCCGTGAAAACTGGAATTATGACAGCACGAACAGCTATCGTTTGGAACCCCCTAATGAGGAACAACTGGGTGGAAGCCATCCACAGGCGAGCAGTTGGAGATGGGTACATTGGGGGGTTGGCCGCACATTCTGTGTTTAACTACGTCTTATAAAACAAACAATGATGAAGTGGCAGTTGCTTTCTCGGACACTGGCGTAGAAAGAGTTGTGAGAACCACACAATCTGAATTATGTATTGGACAAGATGGACAGACACTGTATAAACATGCACTGAGTAGACCTAGATCGAAAAAAAAGTTGCGCTCTCCAAAACTTGCACATTCAGGATTCAATCCCAGAGTGGAATGAACTACCAGGGAATATATCTGTGGCCAGTTCCTGCACCACCTTTCAGGATCAGGCTAGTGGTGCTACCTAAGTTAACTGTGCTGCCAGAGTACTCAAGAACAAACGCATAAAATCAAATGCAATCACCTTAATTTCTTATTATAGTTGTTCTTTGATGGAACTTTATTATGTTTTTAGTTGTGATCAATGGATAATCATAATTTATAATGATAAATAATTTTAGAAGAAGCAATTTTGACAGTCTCTGCCACATTATTATCATGCTATATAAAACTGAGTTCATTTGGTGTTTACTAAACTAGATCAAAGAGTCCCCCATCTAATCAATACCATATATTATTCTGCAGTTTGTTAACATTCTAAAATTGTATAAAATTACCAATTTAACCTTCACCACTAATAATATGTTATTAGGCACTTTATAATATAGCAATGATAACATACAAGTCATGTAGTATTCTGTGTGTGTACGACGTAGCTGCCCTATTAACAAAACACAACCAGTGCATGTACTAGCAATGTAACCACGTGCGTGGTCAACTTTGATCACTGTTCTCATTTTAATGGCATACACATGATGACATGCCCCATTAGGCTTACGATAAAAGTATGCATTCATAGAATGAGTATTTAATTAAATATGTTGAACAATAAAATATGTGGAACAACGTCTGATGTGGAACTTCTGACGAGATTCTGCAATTGTCAAAAAATCTGCAGCATTAAATTGAAATTAAACTCTTAATGAGATTTCATCTGTGTGACACTGTATCCATAATCCCATAATGTTGAAAGTGGACAGACTCCCACAATGCAATATTTATTTACAAGTGTGTAAAAACAAAAGCTATGGAACAGTATGGTTGACAGGGTTTCTCCATGACATGACACCTTTGGAACGATCTGCTGATATATGTCTGTGTTACTGACTCACTCGAATTGTTTAAGTCTCAACTTAATACACATGTTTTTAAGACAGCATTTGTAGATTATTTATACAATTTATATTTATAAATAGAATTAATCACCAACCAGACAACTAATACTCACTACAACTGACTGGTTTGTCCTAAGCAAAAATATACTCTGGTGTGTAGATATCTTAATAATCTGCTCTGGTGTTTGACTGAATTATTATCCAGACACCAACTGTAAATGAACACATGTAACACATGAACACATTACATTATGTACACATGAACATGTTCATAATGTTTGACTTGCCTGTCTACAAAGCATACAGCAACCAAGATAGTAATTGACTGTTGGTAGAAGGGTCACGAATGGTACTATTGCACTCTGGAGTGTCGCAGATTTATAGATTACATTTGCAATCAGAAAACAATAGTAATAGTTATTAGCGACTAACAAAAATAACTACAATGAAACAGGCCTGCAAACAAAATTATACAGTGTAGGTAAGCATCATTAGAAATATATGAATGGCCATTTATTGCTTTACAAAGCAAAGTTCCTCTAAAAGTCATGGAGTTCAAATGACTTTGTGGTGAAGTAACTCAACACGGTTACTGTTCAGAAATGGTCACAGCTGGTAGCTGACATGTGACAAGGCATTAATTAGCTCGTAGAGTCATTGAGTTTCTATGAGAGTTGACTCATGACAAAAACAACCCCTTCATGCAGTGTGTAACGTTCATGAAAAAGAACAGAAGATTTTCTTGCAATCTGGAACACTGTTTTAAAGAGTAGCTAGTTGCATTATTTTCGAGGTTAATAATGTAACTGATGCCCCGAAGCACATAAATCTAAACCACCGTTGGAAAGCAAGCACTAGTAGAAACACAAGAAAGCGACTAGAGCATTATATTCCACGTTAATTAACAAATAAGTGACAAGAGCATTCTTTTCAAGGTTAATTATAATAATCATGTCCAGAAGCACAGAAATCTAAACCACCCTTGAGGAGCACTGGTGGTAAAAACACAAACAAGTGACAAGAGCATTATTTTCCATGATAATTATATTAACCATGCCCAGAAGCACAGAAAACTAAACTACCCTTGGAGAGAACTAGCACAAACACACCAGTGAAGAGTGAGAAACCTGAGGCTGAGGTTTTCATGTGAGAAAACAGCTTCTTTATTATAATCATGTTGTTTAATATGGGAGAAAATCATATTCAGCAAATTATTTACTGTTATGATCATGTAATAAATGTGTACTGCTTATAATTATAGGAAGCTGTCACAGTTTCTGGCATATTATATGTGAGATGTGATTAGGCCTTAATGAATGAACCATGACAGTTAAAGAACTATTCTCTGTATCTTTTAGTTTTATGTGCAAATAGGTCATTCATTACATCCAGTGGGCAAGCATTAAAGCACCACTTTTTATTATATATTTGGATGAGAACACGCTCACATGGCAAACTATTCATGGTCTGCAATCATAGATCACAGAAGTGCTAAGATTTTAAGAACACAATGCTACTGACATTTGATTTATCCAAGACACATGATGCTTTCTATGACAGCAATAATAATATCAGATGTCGTCATCGCAGCAAGCAAGATCTTCCCTAGTCAAACATCTATGGTGCCACAATAAATGGGGAGCAAGTTCCACAGGGGACAATGCATGTTACACGCGCACTGGATTATATTGTCTTCAGTACAAAGCAGAGTGTTTCTCATGAGTGAAAAGTGGCCATGTTCTCACGGTATACACAGCTAGCATTAGAGTGGGCATGGAACCCACGGACCAGACAGATCTAACTATATTGGTCCACAGCAAGAGTAGATTTCACATGCTGCCTACAGCAAAGGGTTGTGTTTGTGAGGAACTCGGTTTTGTGTAGGGCCTGAAGAAGGTCATCCCTGTTGCAGGAAGGCTTGCCTGAATGCCAGTTGATGGCCCATCCACCACCCAATTAATACAGCATTTTTTTTGTGGTCATTTAAAGAAATAAGGGTTAGCCCTAACTTGGAATGGGCAACTGCCAGATCTACCCAGGATTAAACAGCATTTACAAGACACATTTGCTGGCTCCAATGCATGTCTGGCATTCGTTTCCATGTCAATGCCTGACATTTATATTAACCCTCCCCGTCATCTCTCTGTCAACATCTCTAGCAATCCAGAACATGGCAACACTTTGGGGAAATCTATTAAAAGATATGTGCTTGTGAAACAAGTTTATTACTCATGACCCAATGAATTCACATGGTTCAAAACATTCTAGAATATTATTTTTAATCCAGTTGAGTGGTTAATATGATTAGAATGTCATAATACTGTTGTAATAAGGACCACATAAATATCTTACTGCCAACTTTTTCATTTAAAACAGTATCTATAAAAAAATATTTATACTAGGGGGCCATCCAATGACTATGTCATGCTCAGGGGCTAGGGGTGTCCAGGTAAGCAGTAGGGAGCATTACATGTGGATGGGGGTGTCTTGGTGATCACTATGTTCATTATTAAAAAAGTTTTTTCGTTCGTCTAGCCTTCGATATCAGGCTGATAACTCTCTGGTATTTCAACTGAATTCCAACGGGAATGCGTAATCTACCATGCATCAGTGGAGAATGTAATGACACACGATAAGTCTGCAAACTTGGTATGCCAGCAAAAAGACCTGCAAAATGCCAGAATGTTGCATCCCAACCCCTGGAAAACCGTCACTGAGAATTCATATGTGCACATTATGATGTTGAATTGGAGTGGCTTGGCGAGGAGGAAGTAGACATTCGCTGCACTCCCCAAAACAGCACTTGCCTCTGGGGCACCAGTAATCCCGTTGAGCAGCACTACGAATCCCTGGGAAGATGTCTTGTGTGTGGGTAGGTTCACAGAACCCAGAAATGTGTGTCTTTAGTGTGTCATCACTTTGACTCATGAGTATATTCGTACAGAGAAGAACTCTGAAGGGCTTCGATACATCCATCACTACACATATTAAACGTACACAAACATGGACATTTGATTTATTATTAGTTATGCAGACCTATATTCTACCTGTGAACTACGGAAAATAGTATGAATCAATGCAGACATGCAAGAAATAATTTTTAAATAGATGCATGCATATTTTATTGCATAACAGATAGCGGTCTTTCTCATAATGAATATAGTCTTTGGGGGTACACAAGCCAGCATTACAAAGTGGGTGGGGAGGTCTAGAAAACGTGTGACAAACTTTATGGATATAGTCAATGATATATATAATAATAATCAATATAATATTTTGTACATCTGTGAAATTATAAAAAAAATTTATAAAAATTTACATGAAAATATTTTGTATTACTTTGTTCTTGCAGTGGGGCCCACATTTTCTTGTTCCTCCCATGGGAGTAAACCTTTTAAACTTGCCCTTTGAAAGGATCATCCACCAGAGTGTGCAGTAGTAAATGAGGCGTGAACTTGCAGAAGTGGGTGGCAGTTGTAAATTAGGGGCTACATGTCTTTAATGTGTTGACAGTTTGTGATTATCTGTGAGAAGACTGACACAAGATACAGATACAGATAGAGTTAGATGTAAGAGATTAGGACAAACGAACCAGGGAGAAACAGCTCAACAAAAAAGAACTGCAACTGTCAAGATGAAAGGAGATCACTGATACTGAGTGCAAGTTTCTGTCTCACAATGTGTGCTTGACATAGACAGCAGCACATTTAACACGGGAGCACTATATGTAAAAATCCTTATTTTTAACAGGAGAATTTGGATATGTATTAAAGTTTGTAGAGATCAAAAATGTTACACAATCTTACAATATGTATGTTTTGGAGACAAATTTATGACACTGTAATTGTTAAATTTTTATTTATAGATATAGGGAATGCAAACATCTACTAAACTTTTCCTTCAAACTAGGGACATGATGCAGACAAATACGGCTGATTTCTACCAATTCCTTGCATGACTTTGTACCAGTGGCATGCCCACCCCCTTTGGTTAATTTTTTTTCATATGTAACCTGTTGCGCCACTACAACACAGTATATGGTAAACTAGACTAAGCTTGCCCCCCACCCTTGCACAAGATCCTAGATACAAGACTGTTTTGCACACAGCTCCCATCTGATACGATGTTGTTTGTGCATAAATCTTTTTGGAAGTTGCCATATAATCTAACCAAACAAGAACTGAGTTTGCTTTAAACCATGATCAGGTTTTGTCAATTATATGATTGGAATCAATTTCCACAGCTAAAATTGTGAACGTGGAAACAATGCTTCAAAGGTAACTTCAAAGGACCTTTATTTGGTCATTGCTGTATCATTACCATATAAAAAATATACTGCATACAGCTACATGCCTCATTAATGGTACGGCGTAATGAAACACTTCCAAGCAGAATATCTAGAAGTCATACCAATAACAAGAAGTTACACAATGTTACACTAATTACAAAAAAGTTACAATATGTTACATTACTTTACAAGATTTTTTTTTAGACAAATGATGCTGAAATTGTTCAATGTCCAATTAACATTAATGACTACTGTGATAGAATTACGGATGTGAAAATTTTTCATAATGTTTCCTTCAAATTCTAGACAGGATGCAAACAAATATGGGTGATTGTCAGTAAAATGCTTGCATGATTTTATATGCAGTGGCCATCTGATATGATGCTGTTTGTGAATAAATCTTTTTGGAAGTTGCCATATAATCTGACTAAACCAGCACTGAGTTTGCTTTAAACTATGATCATGTTCTGTCAATTATATGGCTGGAATCGATTTCCACAGCCACAATTGGAACATGGAAACAATGCTTCAAACATAACTTCAAACGACCTTTAATTAGTAAGAAATTTACTAAATGACCTTTAACAATAATAATTTGTAGAGGTAAATCATCATTCTTGCTGTATCATCACTGTGTAAAAATATAGTCCTATCAACTATATAGCATATTTCATTAAAGGAATGACCTAGCAACTAACTTCAAAGCTATCTACCTGTCAACCACAAACAAGCCCCATTCAGGAACTGTGACTAATTATAGAACACAAAGAAACCATAATAAATTTGAAATCTTCAGAGTCCCATCCTTGTTACTCAAGTCTTTCTTATTGGTAAAACTACAAAGGTTCCGACAACTGCTGGAACACAGATAAGATGAGTAGCAATCTACTATACTACCCTACTCCTGTCTGGAACGTTAATAATACCAATTAGTGTAAATGCCAGAGGGCTCGCGTTGCATGTTAATAACATATATGTTCCCGCCAAGTCTGAGCAGTTTTTAACCAGCAGTCGTGAAGTCAGAACGGAGTGAAGTCAGAAGAAATACTCAGGTGAAAAATCGAGAAAGGAGGATCCTTGTTTACCTAAAGTTGCAACTTGCAACAAATTCTGCTAAATTAATTATGGAGTTTGGGTATTGCCTACCAAATACTTAAACTGATGCCAGGTAAACTACAGTGGAATCTTATCTCTGGGCAAACAATTGTGTATGATCACACAGTAAACACTCAGAGTGGAAGATACTCTATTTAATAGAGTATTCTTCAGTAGTAAGTACTGTAACTTCCTGCAACCTACTGAGTAGCAAACACCTCTGGAAGAGGCACTTTGCCATCGGTCACAGCAAGAACTTCAAGTGGTAACATTCAAGACATACCAGGAATTGACAATTGAGAAATGCAAAACACTTCAGAAGTCTAGTGTTGATGAAAAGAGCAGGTAGAAAGCTCAGTTTTAAATATGTGTACTAGTAAATACTGTTACGTATACGTAGTACATGTAATATTCTGTGTATGAATGTACCGATATCATACTATGCATTTACCAACATAATTTTATGTATGTGGGCACTTAATATGTAAGTACAAGTACTTGAATACATACACAGTACATGAGCAGGTATGTGCATACACAAGATAAACACAGTGCATAATATATGTGTATGCATGCATTTATGTGTGCAAACGTGCGAGTATGCATGCATAGATGCACTGTACACACATGTAAGCGAACAAACACACATGCACGCCCGCACTGTGTAGACACACAAGTTCACATTTTTTATGATAACTACTAATATAACACATATATTATATAAAAGAGAATATACCTGTTGCCATGTTTTGGCAGTATCAGTATATTGGACAAATGAAGTTTATGTAATTATTTTATTCCACCCATATTAAATTACTATTCAAAGTTATGCCTGATATTAAACAGTACAAATTTATATATATATAATTATGACTATGATGATACATTTTTTATTAACTGATTAAAAAATAATAAGTAACAAATGTCATGGTTCAGCCAGGTAGACAAAAACAACTTTTTCAGCAGTTGAGTGACAGTAATAAAGAAGAGATTCCAGTCTCATAGTGAATGTCTTCATTGAGTGAGACTGACAGTGAATGAGCCATTAGGTGATTGCCATGTGTCAGCAGCATTGGATGCATCAGGCCCACTACAGGAGATCAATGTTACACAGTGCCAAGGAAACACCTGGGCCTGGTAAGGGGGAAGAGTGTGCCAGAACGCCCCTGGGGGGACTACAATAGAAGATGTGTGGCAGACATTGATTCTAGAGATATAGGTATCAGACTGTTAGTGCCTGATAACCCACAGGATTTAACAAGAAGATTTAACAAGATTGCCATCCAAGGCAAAAAACCCAGATGGCAAGTGGACAAGGAAGCCATTAGCTTATCGAGATTCCAACAATTGCTCAGCTATGTATAACCCACCCTCCTGAGATTTGTGTCAACCTTGTTTTTAAACATATTCATACTGCTAGCAGTTACACAATCCGTAAACAATTTATTCCATTCATTTATTGTCCTCTATGAGGAGTACTTTCTCATATTCAATATGAACTGCTCCTTCTCTAACTTTACTTTATGTCCTCAAATTCTACTATCTTTCTTAAGTGGGAAAAAACATTTCTGTCAATACGTTCACACCCATCCAATATCTTAAAAACATCAATCTGATCTCTTCTTAGCCTCCTTGATCACCTTTCTCACTCCACAGGGTGGACTCAAACAACAGAATTTTATTGAAATGCTCTCCAAGTTATATCAAAGTCACATTGATGTAATTAATATAATATGGTCACAAATTTATGTGCTTGTCATCACCATATGCATTTTGTTGCAAAATAAAAATGAACACCCACAGGTCAAAATGACAACTGCATGAACCATGTTTTCCAACATGGAAATTGCTAACTATTTAAACTGATCAAAGAACTGTTTAATAATTTATGTTCAAGGGAAGCAGGCTTGGAGTTGGAAATTGCCAGATGATGCATTTACATCCTACCTTCTGTGTTTATCAAGAACCAACACTCACTCTTAATCCCCACTGTCTGAGTCAAATATCGATTATCAACACAATGTTTGATAATAATTCATAAGGTTCACTGTATTATTTTTTTCAGAATAACAGACCTCAGCACTGGCACTAAACGATAAAGTTCAATTCAATTCATATGCAATACTTAATTTTTCCACAATTAACTAAAATAAAAAACCTTGGGTGGCTCTCTTCTGAATCTTTTTATCAGGCGTTCCCGATGGTTAGTTAGAAACAGTGCTAATTATAAATAGGTGGAGAAACAGCTATGCATTCCACGCTATCCTGTTGTCAGGGCGTGATTATTCAACTTACCGATAGCAACAACATGAATGAACATCACTCGTGTAAGCGTGTAGCATATAGTACTATCTACTCAGTGTAATCACCGGCATAGGATGTGGGCGACACTGGGCGTCAACAACAACAGATATCTGTTCAGATAACACACTGTGCTATTGGGAATTATTTTTGGAGTCTTTTGATCCTGAGGAATGCAGGTTGTTCTCTTGATGGAAATATGACTCATAGATGCTGCTAGTTTTGGCCCAATTTAACAATATCGTATGCAGAAACACAGTGTATTAAATGAACAATAGTCTCAAAGTTTATTTAAGAAAACATGTTTTCTATGGTCATATGTGTTGGCTCTTGATGAGTCTTTTGTTGTGACCGAGTGTGAAGCGAAGGCAAGCAACAGTGGAGAACAAACAATTATGTGGGTCAAAATCATTTATATCCAATTACACAATCTGACATGGTAATTGTATCTCAAGAAACTTGAGAGGTAATTATCATGTCAATCCATTCAAGGGTCAATTACACAATTGTTTGTGTAATCATATTTATAAGCTGAAACACCACTTATGCATTGAAGAACTTCTTGGTACAAGGAAAAAGAAATATTTTCATTATTATGTCAATCAAGTTTTCGTAGGAAGCAAATCGTTGTACTTCTGGAAAGTCTCCTTCATTGGAGATAATAATTTAATATATTTTATTCATATTTTATTAAGATTTTAATTATAATTAAAGTGTTATATTACCCCCACCCGAGGGTACGTGGCAAATCCCCAGTTATAATGTTTCCTTTTTTCAACTGTCAAGCTTCAGGTTGAAGCTCTATGGGTTGAATACTCTCTCGTTTAGCCGTTTATCATTATGTGTCATACCCCCTCAATCAACTCAGTCTCAGGGTGATGATCAAGTCCTCCTAACTGGTACTAACTAAGCTAACGCAGGAAGGCTCGTGGGTTGGATATCCAGGCTCATTACACTAGGCGTAATAGTGCTACACACTCATTGAAAAAAAATGGAGAGAAAAAAACCACATATATGATATTAGTAAACGTTGAGACTATGCAAGGCTAGACGTTAAACCTTCGGCATGTAGCACGGCCCGCCTGCCACTTGACCGCCTCAGCAACCTGCAGCCCAGAGAACTACTCTACGGCGGACTACAGTACTACGCTGCTGCTGGTGTTAATTAACCCTGTACCTCGGAAAGTGTGGCAAATGGTACTCACCTATTATCGCGAATATCGCTACCAACAGATGTACGAGAAGTGTCATCTTCCATCTGATTATGACAGCCGTAATTTTGTCATTCCGAACGACTTCGTCGCTCTTTAACTGGAGTTTCCCCTAGAGAGGAACTCCTGTCTCCGTAAACGAACCGAACTACCGGAGCTGGTCCACGCTCTCTTGTTTTCAGTTGACACCGCCCCCTGGTGAATAAATCGGCATGATGCCAAAGTTAATGAATATTCATTAGTTTTGATGCAACTAGGCATTTTGAGTAAGCGCATGCGTCGCGTGTGCAACGGGGCGTTGCACACGCGACGCATGCGCCTACTCAAAATCCCTTGTTGCTTACACGACTCCCTTATAAATGGGACAATTGTGCCCAGCAACTTCTCAGTGATGTTACTATGTTTAAGAGAATAATGTCATCATAAATAAGTTTAAGATTCACTACATTGGTGATACAACATAACTGTTATAATGTGTAAAAATTAGTTTGTTGTTGTGCACACATTTGTATTCCCCGCAATTCGAACCACTGCCACGGGCACGGCACTGCCACTGCCACTGCCACAGCCCTGGCACTGGCCCGGCCCTGGGCTTGGCACTGTAATACAAAAGAAAACATGCGATGGTGGTGATTTGCTATCTGTTACGCAACACTGCCAACAGCGTTATATAACCACTGTTGCATAAATGCATTATATATTTTTACTATGTCTATGATGTTTGTGGCATGTTCGTAACATCAGATACGAAACTTGTATCAACATGATGTTGTTCAGCTCCCGTTGTGACGAACAGACGGACAGCAGCATCTCTGATAAGCGGGACCTTATTTACTCAGTTGCCATGGTTTTGTAACAGCCGCTCCCGTTCGGTTAAATGGATAAAGATAGCAGGTTTTCCGTGTCAGCAGAAACATATTTAGGTATGAAATTGAGATGTGACTGTTGCACTCAAGTGCCCGAGTACGGTTCGGGGGCGCGTTGGTCGAATGGTAGAGCGTCGCCGTCGGGCTTTCGGCCAAAGGGACCGACTGGGGTTCGAAACCACCTCCGCCGTTTCGAAGCTTGCGCAATTTCGTTTTCCCTACTTTGCCTGTGTCTTTCGGAAGAGACAGTAAAAGCCGTTGCCGTTGGTCCCTTCTATCTGGTCTCTATGCCAGGGGAAGTAAAATATCCCACGCAGGGAAACGGGGAAAAAAACCTACGATGGACTCACTAACTCTACTCTCTAGTCTAGAGAAGGACACTCTTAAAAACCAGGAAGACCACATTGGAAATAAGTGTACTTACGCTTTAATGTTTTATCCTTGGTATCATTGGATACCTAAAAAATAATTTTCATCTATATCTATATATCAGCCGTATTGTCCCGTGGTTGGGCGAAGGCCTCAGCATGCTGTTTCCAAGTTTGCCTATCTTGTGCTGTTCTCTGCCAGGTGGTTTCATTCCAATACTCATCCAAATCGTCTCTCCATCTTTTTGCTGGTCTTCCTCGTAATCTGTTCCTTCCGTATGGTTTCCAGGTGGTAATGCGCTTTGTCCATCTGTCATCTTTGAGACGGCTGATGTGTCCTGCCCAGGACCACTTCATTCTTCTGGTTGTTTTTATCACGTCTGTGACTCCTGTCTTTGTTCTCACCCAGGTGTTTGTCTTTCTGTCATGGTATGTTATATTAATTATTTGAGTGACCATGTCTCAGCACCGTATGTCATTGCTGGCAGTACACACGAATTGTAAACCTTTCTTTTTAGACAGATAGCAAAGTTACTCTTGAAGATGTCGCGATGTTTTGCATATGCTGTCCAGCCGGCTGTGATTCGTCGTAGGATTTCCTTGTCTTGGTTCTTGTCCCTAAGGCTGAAGCGTTGGCCTAGGTATACGTAACTCTCCACATTCTCTATCCGAGTGTTATTAACGTATATTGGGGTGTTGTCTTCCACCATTATTTTTGTTTTTGAGATGTTCATCCTCAAGCCGCTTAGGTTACTTTCTTCACATAGTTCTTGTAGCATTAGTTCTAGTTCTTGTGGTGTTTCGGTGCACAGGAAGATATCGTCTGCGAAACGGAGATGGTTAAGATATTCTCCGTCTATTTTCAGGACTTTGTTCTCCTAGTTCAGTCTTCTGAAGATACTTTCTAGTGTTGATGTAAATAGTTTGGGTGAGATGGTATCCCCCGTCGCACTCCTCTTTTGATGTTTATTTTCTCGTTCTCTTTGTGAAGATGTACTGTTACAGAGCTGTCTGTGTATATATATTTCATGAGTTGTATGTATGCATCTTCTATCCCTTGGTCTTGGAATGAAGACAGTATTGCCTGGGTTTGTACCGAGTCGAAGGCCTTCTCATAGTCAATGAATGCTATACAGAGTGGTATGTTGAATTTGTGGCACTTCTCCTTCAGTTGATTTATGACATGGATGTGATCTGTCGTTGAGTACCCACCTCTGAATCCTGCCTGTTCTCTGGGTTGATTTTCGTCTAGTATTTTCTCCAGTCTGGCTGTTAGAATCTTTGTGAATAGCTTGTAGATGTTCGATAGTAAGCATATTGGCCAATAGTTCTTTATGTATTTTTTGTTGCCTTGTTTGAAGATTATCACCATCTTTGCATTTTTCCAGGTAGTGGGGATTCGTCTTTCTGATATGCATTTTGTATACAGCTTGGCTAAGGCTTTGGCGATGGTATCCTCTCCTGCCTTCAACGTTTCGATGTTGACTTGGTCGTTTCCTGTTGCCTTCCCGTTTTTCATCTTCTTTAGCACGGCTTCTACTTCCCATGTTGTTACTTATGGTACTTCTCTTGGGTCTGTGCGTATTGTTACGGTTTGGTCGCTGTCATAAAGTTCGGTGTAAAATTCTTCTATTCGTTCTAAGATCTTATCCTGGTCTTGGATTTCTCTGCGCTGATTGTCTAAGAGTGTTATCAGTCTATTTTGGCCTAGGATGTGTGTTCTTCTGACCTTGTTCAAGCTCTTTGATGTCTCTATTGTTTTTCGTATGGTGTCTAGGTTGTGTTTTCTGATGTCTTCCTTCACTTTCTTTTTGAGGGTCTTGCATATCTCTGTGTACTCTATTCAGTCCCTAGCAGTGTTCTTTACCATTTCTCTACGTTTTTTCATTAGTGCTCTTGTTTGAGTTGATAATCTAGACTTGTCCCGTTTGGTGTTTTGTTTGGCTATGCTTGTCGCCGTCTGTTGGATCGTTTCTGTAATGTTTTCATTTAGAGTGTCAATATCATCCAGTTCTTGTAGAGCAGTGAACCTGTTTTTCAGTTCGAGTTGGAATTTGTTCTTTTTAATTCCAATTTCTCTAGTGTCGACTTTTGGTGGTTTCTTTTTTCTTAACAACTTCTTCCTTTCTGCTTTCGTGTCTAATCTGATGCTGCTCATCAACATTCTATGGTCGCTTCCAATGTTTATGCGGTTTATGACTCTTACATCTGTCATCATGTTCGGCTTGTCAGTCATGATGTAGTCAATTTCATTCTTCGTTTTTCAATCCGGGCTTCTCTATGTCTATCTCCTCTCAATTTTCTTCTGGAATAGTGTATTCATGATCTTTGATGTTGTCCGCTCTATTAAGGTATCACCTCGTTCATTCCTCTGTCCTAGGCCTAAACTTCCTGTCGCTGTTTCAGATGGGTTTGTTCTTACACCCACTTTGGCGTTGAAGTCTCCCATCACTATTGTATCGTGGCTTGGATTCTCCAAGATTTTATCGATGTCATTGTAGAAGATGTTTATTTCATCTTCTGAGTGTGATGTCGTTGGAGCATATACTTGAACTATTTTCAGTTGGTATCATGTTGTTATGCGTAGAACAAGTTCTGCTACTCTTGGGCTAATGTTATTAACCCTTGTTATGTTGTCTTTCCATTTCTTGTTTATGAGGAGGCCCACTCCCGCTTGTCCTTTGTTCGCCTTAAAATGGTATAGTAGGTGGCCAATCTGCAGGGTGGTAAAGCCTTCTTCTTTTCTTCTTATTTCTCCGAGCCCTATCACATCCCATTTGATGTTCGTTTCTATGAGTTCTTCCTCCAGTTCTTGGACGTGTTCATCTTTTGATAGGGTTCTTACATTGTACGTTGCAGTTTTCAGTATTTCTTTCTGCAGGTGTTTCTTCTTCTTTTCCTCTTTCTTCTGGTGATTCTTCTTGACCCAGGGATTCTTAGCACCCCCTGCATGTAGTCTAGGACCCGAATCACCTCAAAGGTCAGAGACATCGATGCTGCTGGGGACTGGGGGCCTTGGCTTTTTTGTACTTTTCATGCTGGTATTAATTGGCCTACCTCTCCATGCTGGCCAGTGCGGGTTGGAAAGGTGCCGGTTTAGTCGCCGACGGCTCGACCATGATACAGGTAGAACCGGTTTACATGGTACCAGTAGCAAGCCAGAGGGCCTGACCTGACTGTGCTAGATGGCCGTTGCCTCGAGAGCTCATCCGCCCTTTGATGGGTTTTGTTTTTAGTACCACTGGGTTTCTAGCAACCCTCCTCACCGGGCAAGCCCGGTGGGGGTGCCGGTTTAGTCGCCGACGGCCCGACCATGATACAGGTAGTACTGGTTTACATGGTACCAGTAGCAAGCCAGAGGGCATGACCTGACATATATATGACTGTATATCATATTTGTAGTGCCGTGGTTGCATGGCTGGTGCCAGTGGTTAGTGGTTCGAGTCGACTCGACCAGTGGTTCGAGTCGACTTGTCGACATGTTTGATTTTGTTACTCCACATGCGTCAGTGCTCGGCTACATATAACCACTTCATCTTCGTAAATAATAGTTATACAGGACCGTATTATCGGCGTATATTGTTTCAGATAAACACAATGTGTTGACGTACCTGGAAGATGCTGTCTTACAACTACTGAATCACCAAGAAGACAATCCTAACGTCAGCCCTGCCAAGTTCTTCAGTGATTAGTGAGTAGATTAGTTGTATCTTGGGTGCTCTATAGTTAAAAAGCACTCATATGTTGATCCACAGGAGAGTGTTTCGATTCCACCTCCGCCATTTCGAAGTTTGGGCAGTTTCATTCACCCCATTTTGCCTGTGTCTTTCGGAAGAGACACTAGAAGCCATTGGTCTAAACTCCTATGTTAGCCGAAGATTGGGCTGTTTGGAGTATAATTACTTGAGACTGTTCATTTTGGGGTGACTATTTAGGATAATTAATATTTTGCTTTAGTTCTCTAATTGATGGGTGGTACCAGCCATAGCGTGGCCTTGGAGGCAGTTGATTAAACATGGTGAATCTGGGAATGGCGCTACTCTGATCAACGATTATTTATGTTAAGTTGATAAATAAGTAAAATTACCAAATAAAGTTGAAAAAACCATGTTTACAAACACTATGATTTATGTTGTCCATTTACCATATTGGCCATTTATTTTTTCTTCTTACCTTCCCCAGTTTCAACAGTGTGAAGGTAGGAAATCACACCCTCTTTCGAGAATATGCCTTCATCAATTCCACACCTCACAACCGTTCTTCGTTCGTCAAAACGTTCTGGAAATGTTACCAGAATATCGGTCGCAAAGGAGGTATGTTGAATCCACCAAAGTTGAATCAAATGCTGTCACTATGGCAACACTTCCTGATAAATAATTACCAGTTTCCGAGAGAACGACAGAATGGACTGACAAATGTTTTAAAAAAATTTATTAAGTGGCGTGTTGCTTATCATAAATGAATGTTTGGTTGACAGAATTATTTGTGTCGCCACTGGTTTCTGCCCATGTCAACCATGGTGGATACCCCTTACAATATTTCTATTTTGTGTTGTTAATCAGCCACTTATGCCTCTGATAGTGACACAAGGTGTCGTTAGTTTTTCATCACATGAACTGCACTAGTCACCAAATGACACCACTAGTGTTAAACAAAACAGTTACCTTATTATCTAGAGAAACAAATTTTGGTGTATGCTTATAAGAACAGATTCATTGACATTTTTCCACGGCCCAATTTCGTTAAGCTTACTGTACACTTATCAGGTTGAATATGGTATATGAAATACTGTGTTGATAAGCTATAGATATTTTGTGCATTTGTGATTAAACAAATTTATGCGATCTTTGATTGATGCAGCAACAGGGACACAGGTCAGTTCCTGGTCACGGTAGAACTGAAGTCATCTAATGTTAATGCAACAAACAAATGAACAAAGGATTGACAATGGTTTGACTGTGTATTGTAGATCTGCTGGGGATCCGCGAGTACCACTCCCTGTTGTGCATCCTCTGCCTCGACTTCCCCTTCACCCCGGTTCAGAAGACTGCCAGGTAGATCACATGCTTCCTGACTTCCCTGTCTGTATGTGATACCTTGGTATGATAACTGTGAAACTTTAGTATCTTGTTGTACCTTCATAATCGTATTGCTATAGCATTTGTCTACTTTAACTCATTATAACATTGCTGTCAGTCCCTGTGATAATTTTTTAACTTCGAATATTCTTTGAAGTAAATTCACTACCAGTGCACTGGAACTTATAGAATATACAATTATTATAAATTAATAACTGTTTTCTCTGTCATTGCTGTTTCTTTAATGCTGAAATATTTCACCTCTGCCATAATTGAGCACCTGGTCTAGGGATTCCGAAACGTTCCTCGCTTTGTGTTTCGTGCCATTCTAAAATAATTAAAAATAATTTTGCCCCCAATGTGGGAACACCTGGTCTAATCTTCACTTCACTTCACAACTAACAGTTTCCTTGTACAAATAAACCTTTTAGTATTTGCAGCTCTTTGATCCAAAGAATCACACATGTTCTGATATACCGTATTCAACCTAATAAGCACATAGTATGTTTAAAAAAATTTGGCCTTGGAAAGATTTCAAAGAATCTGTTCTTATAAGCGTACACCCAAATTTGTTTCTCTAAACAATAAGGTAACTGTTTAACACTAGTGGTGTCATTTGGTGTCTGGTGTAGAACAACTGAAAAGTGGTGCCAACAGTTTAAAACCAGATGACGACATTTTTCAGTTGTTCTACACTAGTCAAATTACAATAGTTATCTATCCTGCTAATTAAAAAAGGGAGTGAATTAAGGCATGTACATAGGTCAAATACAGTATATATCTACTAACTCAGTTAGTAACTGTTTCAGAATTATCCTCATGGACGACGCTATGGATTGCCTCATTTCATTTCCTGATTTCCTCTACGCCTTTCAAGTCCAGTTCTGTTTCAACGGTGAGCAGCTTTTCATGCTCATCTTATGACTGTTGTATTTGACTAGTTACAGCTGTACGTGGTCAGGTACTGTTGACCAATTACTGTCAGGACTTTCACAATCAGACTTGAAGTCAATTACATTGTAATTGAAATCCCAATTCCGGAATTGTAACTGGTGTTTTGTTTTTAAAAGTAATTGGAATTGGTGAAAATGTAATTGGCATGTCTAGTTACTTGTCAATTATGTTTTCATTTACATCATGTAAATTTTTAACTCAAATTCGCTACAGGTAAATAATTGAAATATAATAGGTTGTGTATATTATATTTGTTTGTCGTTTTTTACCATAATATGCAGAAATTAAATAAAGCTGCTCTGAAAAAGATTTTATTATTTGGTGTTGAGTATATCTATTGTCGCTCTGTTCACATGCTTTTATTGGAAGATGGAATGGAATTGGTATCTGGACTTGGTATTTTTGAATTGGAATTGGTATTTGTAATTTGTGTGTAATTGGAATTGGTATTTGTAATTGGTATGTAATTGGAATTGATATATTGTAATTTATCCCAAATATGTTCATATTTGTAGACTTGTCATATCCGGGTATGATGCATGTGTCTGAAATACATACATCCCACCCTAATGTTGCATTATGTGACAGAGTTCCTGAGCAGTTGTGCCGAGGTGTACAAGGATCTTGTCAAAAATCCACTCAACCCTCCGGGGACGGTCGTCGTGCCAACATCCGAGAAGTTGGCAGCTGCACCGTCCCCTAGAAGCAGCGAGGGAGATCCCCCATGCATCCGACATGAGGGCGTCGACTCAGTGCAGTTTTACAGATTGCTGGTCCCTGTGTGTGAAAAACTCATGCCGAAGTGAGTAGTGGAAATGTAACAACTTAGTGGCCTTCCACCTCCCTCCCTCCTTCCCTTCCTACTACCTCCTTCCCTCTCACTCTTCCTCCTTCCCTTCTACCATCCTCCCACCTACCTACCCTCCCTCCCACCTTCCCTCTCACCCTCCTTCCCTTCCACCCTTCCTACCCCATTCTTCCCTCTCACCTACCCTCCCTTCCTACCACCCTCCCTCCCACCTACCCTCCTTACCACCGTCCTTCTGACTCTACCTCCTTCCCTCCCACCCTCCTTCACTTCCACTTTCCTTCTGATCCACCCTCTTTCCATTCAACCCTTCCACCCTCCTTCCCTTCAAGATTCCCTCCCACCCTCCTACATCTCCCCCCCACCTCACTAGCACTAAAAAGAATATCATGTTACTTTGGGACACAACATAGATAAACAAGTAAACGTAACTAAATGTAAAGAATAACTATTTCTTCTGTGCTGCAAGACTCATTCAATTGCTGAGTATAAAATAAAAAAAATTTAATTACTAAAAGTTATATTGTGACTTTGTCTTTTGATGTAGTGCACTGCCACAGTCACTGTTGAAGGACATCCTGTCATCTGCAACCAGGGTGACGTTCTATGGCTTCCTCATGGCCTTGTCGAAGAGCAACGCTCTGAACAAGTGGATCGGTGGGCACTCATCTCATTTGATGCCAAAAATATTTGTGACCAAATTTCCCATGCAGTATTAATTCCTACAGAAGGGTGCTTCAAATTGAAGAAATTAAATTTTAAAAAAATTGAAAATATGCAATTTATTTTAATGAAAATTAACATCTGACTTTCTTATGGGAAGTCACATAATGGCACCTAAAAGAGAAACTATTCAGTGATAATAATAGACAATACTATTCCATCTTCTGTGGTTCCAGGGAAACTGCCCAACAAGGAGAAGTTATGGGAACCACCAGAGAAACCCGCGTAAGTTGTAGTTCAACCTTTGGAACCCTCCCAGTTGCTTCCTATTATTAACACATTTTTACCCCAGTAGATTACATAACCCATTCTTAACTGTAGCACTCGTTAAAGCTAATTAACATCTACTAATTATTCTTCATGTTTGGCCGTTTTACAGATTAGACCATCCAACTGCAAGCAAACATTATTTACCCCAGCTACCACGCAACTTTTACTGTAAGATATTTAAAGTATTAGTGATTACTACTACTCTGCATAAATGTGTCAATGCAGTCATATTTTAAAGCTGCCTCCTGAATTAGTTCAGCCCATTGCGAATCAGGTTCAGTAGTGTTCAAATCTGTAGTGTGTAAATAGTTTAAGTAATAAGAGCAGTCGGTTTAATAAAGAAACGCATACTTTTGTTAAAATCATCGAAAGAATTTACATTGATCTTTAAATTGGGTAACTTGTGAGTTGTGACAGTGAGTGGCCTCTGTGTCTGCTTTTTCAGCTGAATTAATAAAAAAATTGTCCGATGATTTCATCAAAACTAAAAAAAATTTGCACAAACGAGCAAGCATGTCATTATCAATACTAGATATGTTAAAATTTTTGCAAAAAGAATATGAAATGAGATATAAAAAAACGAATTGAGGCGGCAGTTTTAAGTAAATTCAAATGTCAGACTGCAGCGCATAATTTATGTCTGTTGCTGTTGTAGCCGACTGCCCCAGTATCACCTATACACCGTTCCCTGGCACAGATCTAAACCCACCCACTAGTGAACTAACACTATATTGTGAGTCGGCATGATAGTGTACTAACACTATAGTGTGAGTCAGCATGCTAGTGTACTAACACTATATTGTGAGTCGGCATGATAGTGTACTAACACTAAATTGTGGGTCGGCATGATAGTGTACTAACATTATATTGTGAGTTGGCATGCTAGTGTACTAACACTATATTGTGAGTTGGTGTGCTAGTGTACTAACACTATATCGTGAGACGGCATGATAGTGTACTAATGCTTCACTGTGAGACGGCATGATAGTGTACTAATGCTTCACTGTGAGACGGCATGATAGTGTACTAATGCTTCACTGTGAGACAGCATGATAGTGTACTAATGCCTCACTGTGAGACGGCATGATAGTGTACTAATGCTTCACTGTGAGACGGCATGCTAGTGTACTAATGCTTCACTGTGAGACGGCATGATAGTGTACTAATGCTTCACTGTGAGACAGCATGATAGTGTACTAATGCTTCACTGTGAGATGGCATGATAGTGTACTAATGCTTCACTGTGAGACGGCATGATAGTGTACTAACATCCTACTTTTACTGCACAATATACACATTGAATATATGTTGTCTTCTTTTATTATCGTTACTGTTGTCTATTTTTTGGGTGTATGAGCCTTTTGTCTCAGATGTTGCGTGTCTTTCCTTTGTTTAGGCAGTAGTTGTGTTATTTGTCTCAGATGTTGTGTGTCTTTCCTTTGTTTAAGCAGTAGTTGTGTTATTTGTCTCAGATGTGTGTCCTTCCTTTGTTTAGGCAGTAGTTGTGTTATTTGTCTCAGATGTTTTGTGTCTTTCCTTTGTTTAGGCAGTAGTTGTGTTATTTGCAATCATGGCATGATTTGTATTTGTTATTTCAGTTAATGCGTCATTTCACATGTTAACTAATTTGTGACATGAGATATAGACCATAAGTCTTGCTTATGGTTTCGTATATAACAATCTCATATTAGTGTGGAGATCACATATTATGCAGAACAGGCTTATCAACAGACATTAGTCTCGCTGCCCCACTATCAGGCCTGCGAGGCAAGGACATGGCAAACACAGGAATCATTATTAGTTATTGTTAGAATAACAGACCAGACTAACCAGACTTGTTTGACTAACTTTGAGTGCGTTTCAACAACTGGGTTTGAACTGATGGAGAGACACAAAGAAGAGGAAGAGTAAGTAAACTAGGCATACAGATGACATGTACTCAGTCCTTAGGAAGGTGACAGATCTGTTGTGAAACAAGTGTAATAGTTAAATACTTAATTGTAAATAGTTAGCACACAGATGTGGTAATTTAAAAGAATAACTTCCCTGCATGAATATATGGGATCTGAACCATTCACTGAGGACAAATAGATTCACAGAGTGACTACTTCTTTCAGCGTAACCATGGTGCCATCAGTGACGTCAACTCCACCTGTAACCGTTACCACGGTAACAACCCCATCCAGCCCAGTGACCGGCATTAGCTTGGTGACGTCAACACAGTCACTGAGCAACATGGACAGTACGTCAGCCCGGTCAAGACTGACCCCTCAGGTGAGCAAGGAACTGAAGAAACAGGCTGCGGCTCTCACAAGCACAAGGTCTCTGACCAACACCATGAAGAGAGTCTGCAACATGGGGCGGTCTGACACTGATGACACCGACACTGATGATGACGATGACTCATCAACGAATTGATGTCACAGATGACAGTGCAAGTTCTTGAAGACTGGATGTCATTGAATACTGACAAATACAAGCAGTCCTTTGTCAACATTCTGTTTGCAAAATTAGGCTTTCTCTAAAGCCATTCTTCATTAGAATAAAACAATCTGGTTCTCTTTACATTACAGCCTGTGATGCTGAAATTTAACCTATTCCATTACCCATAGTATGTGTTTGCGGCAAGTTAGAATGGAATCTGTTGTGCAGTTTCTGCCCGGTGACTGTGGAAAACTTGTACAAAGCAGTAGCTAAGACGACTATGTTGTTCAGCCAGTAAATGTTGAGCACATTCATTGTGTAGTCTCACATTGATCAAGAATTACATGCCTCTCCATGTTGATCTTTGGCAATGGAATTGAAAAAAAGCACATACGTTGCATCTCAACGTAACAGAACAATAGGAACTGAGATATATTATTTTTGACAAAATGTTAGCGCATAAGATTCACAAGAATTCATGCCAGCCATGCAGAATAGTTAATGGCACAGCGTTTTATATTAAGTAGTTGTGGAACTAGCCTTCTATCTAAAGGTTGTTCTTGTTTCATTTGAAGTCATTGTTATTTTCTTTTTCGGTGTTCCTATGTTGTGCCTGTGATGTGTCGATATTTTGTAAATAAACTAATGCATGTTTATGGAGCCTAATGTTGTGGTTTCTATTCACAACAGTAGAACCTTGGGTCATACAAACAAGCAGCAATAAAGTGCAATTAAAGTGTCAGCAAGTTTTTATTTTGTTAAAGCAATTCTATATACACAGTCATGTAGACTGGAACTTCTAATCACACACCTTAACACTATCAGATGCAGATAATTGACAACAGTACCACATAAAACAGCTGCTTTAACCATTATTTACAAAATGACAGTTGGATGCATCAGATAAAGATGATAATAGCTTGTTTTATTCTTGTCTTTCTATTTTCTAAAACATCTAATTTCATTTCCAATCCATGCTAGTTCCCTCTAAAAACTTCACCAACACTCCTTAAAAAAACAAAATTAAAATACTGGCACTGGTTTATCTTGCACAGAGAACTGCTAAAGTTTCCACACAAGATAACATCATAAACTTGTTGCATCCACTATAACCTGCATAATTGTAGACGCATTTTAAGAGTGATACCAATTGCCTGTGTAAATAAATAAAAATACATCATACCCAGTTCAGCAATTAGCTATGAGAAGGGTGTTTGCGAAAAAAATCATCTAAAAACTAACCTTTGCTATGATGTGTGTCATTACCAGGATCATGCCAAGATAATGTAATAATAAATTATACTGAATATAAAAGATGGTAAAAGCAATATAAATTAAGCTAAAATTTACAGTGTATAAGCTGTGCCATTACAGGTGTGCCGACTAGAAGTGCATTAGTAGACACTTATGCTATACATTCTGAAACGGTCTGAGTCTGCCTACTGTACGACTATTTACAATGATGATGAACGTATCATTAATAGGAGTTTCAACCATGAAATAATTGCCCTTCAAACGCAATGGAAAAGTTTGTCATCCACAGTTCAGAAGAACATTCCTTTCCTGCAAACATTCACTGCTGATCGACTCCACATCAGGGCCCTGGAACAAGCACAAACACCCATCATTAACAACCGAGAACAGTGATTGTGTATTTGAAGTACCACACCAGATTCTGATGACTGGAACTAATTATCTTACACAAAAGAATTGACTGGTCATTAGATTGGGTAACTTGTGAAAGTGAATTGCCTCGTGTTATATGTAGTACATAAAGTCGGACCACGTCCTTTTCCTCGGAATTTTTATTGGTCAAAAACATTTATGTTTGTCCGATTAAAATAACAGATTTGTACAAATGAGGTAGCATGCTTTAGTCGATACTTGATAAGTTACACTTACATTGATCTGTCCGGTTGCTTACGGCTGCCCTCTACTGGCACACGAGAGGCCCCCCATGGTGGTTGGCGAGAATCTTCTGTCGGTCCATAGCAGGAAGATTCTCCAGCCTCTGGAACGAGTAGAAAGGCTGCTCAGTAACTCGCCTGTCATATGTCTAGGTGTACCAACGACTGCAGAAAGATGCATCAGACATCCCAGGCATCAGGCGAAACATTTTATTAGTATTATGTCTAAAGGTGCAGTGATCACTTACTGCAAAACGGTTTTATCTGAGCAACATTCCTTTTACTGGAGTTGGATGATTTTCTGTGTGAATCTACCTATAAATCTATTCTGGTCAGCCAGGTAGAGGCAATCTACTGAACTGTAGCGATTGGTGTGCAGTGAAGTGTGACTCATTGGACTTAGGTAGAGACAGTTTCGCTTGTGCTGCTTTTAGAATGTTACAGTTTAGCTTCTTCCATTGACTTCGGTGTTCTCAGCCATTCTAGATATCGCTGGCTTCGAAGACACTTGCCGACTTCCTGCAGATGTGTGTCGAGGGCTGTGGGTAGTGTTGTTCGTGGCCGCCCTTGCCAACCAGCAACGTCAGCGGGTGTGAAGTATTACTCTGTGGCCAGCTTGCAGGGGCTTCACGTGGCATGCCAAGCACCTGTCCAAACAGACTCCACCGAGCCTTGATGGCAGACAAGCTCAGTGGGCCTCACGCACATGTTCGGTATAGAGTGTTGTTAGATGTTCGCTTATGGTATCTGATGCCGATGACCTGTCTCAGCTGACGACGGTGGAATGCGTCAAACCTGCATGGCCCATTCAGTTGGCATTGGTCCCCACCATGTGCCCATGTTGTGCATGAGCACAGGGACTATAAATGCATTGTAGGGGAAGGTGGGGTAAGATGGCCAACCTAACAAAAAAAAGTAAATGTGCTTTATTAAAAAACTTGGTTAAATTAATGCGAACAACATATGCGATAACGAACTGGCTTGACTAAGTATTGTTTTAGTTATCACACAAACAACATTTTTGTCATTGGGGGCCGTTTTACCCGCTAGTGAGGGTAAAACGGCCCCCCATCATGCGGTAAAATGCTCACCAAAATATTAACTAATGAACTACAAGATGTTCACGACAAAATCCAAATAAAACCGATCTGCATATGAACGGGCCTAAATGATATTAGTAATGGATCATACAATACAATACTACTTTATTCGTCTGACCAGGAAATTACAGTGCCGATCGACACTTACACACATGTGAAGGCTGTCAAAGGCCTTTTCAAAGTCAATGAAGGCAATGTAGATCGTACTGTTCCATTCCGTGCTTTGTTCCAAAATCTACCGTAGTGTGAAAATGTGGTCGATGCATGACTTTCCTCTTCTGAAACCGGCTTGTTCCTGGCGGAGGATTGTATCTGTAGCTGCTGATATTCTCTTCAGGATTATGCGGCTGAAAATCTTGCATGTCATTGATAACAAGGTTATGCCCCACCAGTTGTTACAGTTCCCCAAGTCGCCCTTCTTTGGTAGCTTGATAATTGTGCCTGTCTTCCAATCATCTGGTGTGTCTTCTTCATCCCATATTCTCTGGAAGATCTGGCAGAGGATTCTGGGTGTTTCTTGTTCATCTGCTTTCAGCATTTCTGCGCAGACGCTGTCGCTTCCTGGTGCTTTTCCATTCTTCTGGGCTTCTCTGACTTCTGCTTCTGTGATTTGGTCGAGGTTGATTTCAAGGTCATCTGCTGCCTCCGGGATGTCTGCAAGTCTGGGTGGATCTGCACGATTGAGAACCTGTTGGAAATGCTCCTTCCATCTCTCTATCTTCTCTTTCTCGACTGTGATTATCTTTCCATCTCCATCTTTCAGTGGGAGATTCTGGTTTGGACCTGTATCTCCTTTCAGCTTCTTGGTTATTTGGTAGAGTGACTTCATATCCTTTCTTCTTGCTGCTGCTTCTGCGTCTTCTGCGAGGTTTTCAATGTAAGTGCGTTTGTCTACTCTGGTACACCGTTTTACTTCTTTGTCTTTTTGTGAGTATTCTCTTGAAAGTCTTTCTTTGAGTCTTGGGGACTTTGTGGTGAGCAGCTTTTTCTTTATTCCTTTCCTTTGGTCTATTTTGATGTGGAAATCCACTGCTCTTTCTTTGCTCTTCTGTAGCCTAGCACTGCTTTCCCTGCTAGCTCCATGGCCATGTTGAAACTGTGTATAGTCATCTCTGTTTCCTCCTGCAGAATACCAAAACTGTTCTTCAGAGCAATTGTGAACTGTTGCTTGGTTTCTGGGTTTTGTAGCTTGGTGGTATCAAAACGCTCTTTCTTCTTCTCTCCTGTCTTTGCCTTTCTCAGTTTCAGTGCAAGTTTTCCTATCAACAGGTTGTGGTCGCTGCCAGCATCAGCTAGTCTCCTTTTGAAATATAATAGGTTGTGTATATTATATTTGTTTGTCGTTTTTTACCATAATATGCAGAAATTAAATAAAGCTGCTCTGAAAAAGATGTTATTATTTGGTGTTGAGTATATCTATTGTCGCTCTGTTCACATGCTTTTATTGGAAGATGGAATGGAATTGGTATCTGGAATTGGTATTTTTTAATTGGAATTGGTATTTATAATTTGTGTGTAATTGGAATTGGTATTTGTAATTGGTTTGGAATTGATATATTGTAATTTATCCCAAATATGTTCACAATTATGTTTCACGTTTGTAGACTTGCCGGGTATGATGCATGTGTCTGAAATACACACATCCCACCTTAATGTTGCATTATGTGACAGAGTTCCTGAGCAGTTGTGCCGAGGTGTACAAGGATCTTGTCAAAAATCCACTCAACCCTCCGGGGACGGTCGTCGTGCCAACATCCGAGAAGTTGGCAGCTGCACCGTCCCCTAGAAGCAGCGAGGGAGGTCCCCCATGCATCCGACATGAGGGCGTCGACTCAATGCAGTTTTACAGATTGCTGGTCCCTGTGTGTGAGAAACTCATGCCGAAGTGAGTAGTGGAAATGTAACACCTTAGTGTCCTTCCACCTCCCTCCCTCCTTCCCTTCCTACTACCTCCTTCCCTCTTACTCTTCCTCCTTCCCTTCTACCATTTCTACCATCCTCCCACCTACCTACCCTCCCTCCCACCTTCCCTCTCACCCTCCTTCCCTTCCACCCTTCCTACCCCATTCTTCCCTCTCACCTACCCTCCCTATCACCCTCCTTCCCTTCCTACCACCCTCCCTCCCACCTACCCTCCTTACCACCATCCTTCTGACTCTACCTCCTTCCCTCCCACCCTCCTTCACTTCCACTTTCCTTCCGATCCACCCTCTTTCCATTCAACCCTTCCACCCTCCTTCCCTTCAAGATTCCCTCCCACCCTCCTACATCTCCCCCCACCTCACTAGCACTAAAAAGAATATCATGTTACTTTGGGACACAACATAGATAAACAAGTAAACGTAACTAAATGTAAAGAATAACTATTTCTTCTGTGCTCCTATTATCCTTTCCCAACCTTAAATTTTGCATAGATAATCTTTACTAATATGTCTATAAATTCAGCAAGTTTCAGATATGTAGCTAGTAAATTTTTCTCTAATTCTCTAAAGGTAGAAGCACCTCAAAAACAGATAAAAATAACGGGTGCAACTTTGGGCACTTTTGAAGTTTCCCATGTTAACATTACAGGGCATTACAAATACAATTTTCATGTAAATGTTTAGTTATTTTGTAGAAGTGCTCATGTATAGCCACTTATATATATATATATATATATATATATATATACATATATATATACATACCATATATTTATTATTTCATATATATATATATATATATGAAATAATAAATATATGGTATATTATATATATATATATATATATATACACACACACCATATAGTTATTATTTCATTTATGATTTCATAAATATGAAGGAATGTACACAAGATGGCTGTTATTTGTTTACATTGAATGGATAATGCAAGATTTAAGATTGTTTTACAAGTATAAGATATTGAGCCAACGTGTTATAGGTTCTAAGTTTATTCAAACATCTCTACTGCCCAAATGTGTTTAAATGAACCTATTTTAAAATATAATTTGACCTTTATATGTTTATGAATATCGATGTTGCCGTTCAGCAGGGACAGTCTAGGTGGACCAGAGTGGACTGGGTTATATATAGATAGCACTCAGAGGAGCCATGTAGCTACACTCATTACATAATACAATTAACTATTGTATATAAATAAAACAGTATGCACAATAGGCAGTAATAAATGACTGAAATAAAAACGACATGGCTATCCTGGTCCCCTTATTAGGCTGCTCCCGTTCAACATACAATACTGTATGTAAACGGGCAGTACCACGGTGTCGGATGTACATTTCGGACACTTTAGCCATGCACTGCATGCTGGGATAGAAAATACCATAACTTTTTATTACCATATACTGTAGGAACCAACTATGACATCATTGTCATACATAAACTTCCTTCCATCCTAGTCATTCTAGACATACAATGGAAAACTTACATGGTGTCGGACGTACTCACATGAACCTGAATTTTCCACCTGAGTAATGTGATGTCCAAATTTCTGTGATGTGTGAGGGCATATTGGAAATGTTATGTTATATGCTAATAGGGCAGGAGTTTATCTCTTGACTAGGCCCAATAAAACGTTGTGTCTGTAGTTTGTCTGGTGTCAGACACACATTTTTTTGGTGTTGGACGTATCTGTGTGAAATACAACATAACAAGTAGATAAAATGATGCTTATATATTTTTAATAAGGTAGTTACAATGACAAAACACACTTTTGAGCTTAGATTGAATCTTCTATAAAAATGCTGACACTTAAAATATAAAATATTGATGTTGTCTACTGCCCAGACAATGACAGGCAAGACCTTAGATAAAATGCATCAGAACAAACTACCAGGATGGCCAACAACAGTTCGTGCATCAATCAACATTCATCTTGATTTCTCCACTTGTCATGTTAAAAAAAAACTGTGACCTCTCCATGGAAATCTGCCCCTTCAAACTTCACAACAACCCTGTCACCTATATTGACTTTGACTTCCTGCACTTCTGTCGTGCATCCACAATTTCTATGTAGTAATGGTATCAATACTATCATCCAAAGAGTCGTCACTAATTGTTACTTCTGTTAAGTCCGGTAAATCAGATGTATTAGCAATCATCAAATGCTTATTGCCTCTTGCTTATATGCAGTGCAACTGGTGAGTATTGGCTACTGGGAGACAAACTTGACATTCAGTCCTGGATTTCGTAGTACAGCTAGATCCAAACATGAATTTTCAGGTCGAATAATTATGTTTTAAAACAACTTGATGTTCATTAAATCATATTTTGGACGGTGAAGCTGTTAGAACAGACGTGCAATTTGTACCTTTAGGTCCCATGCATAGATCATTCCTCTGCTTAATTAACCCATAGACATGTGATATAAGTTTTTCTATTGAAAATAGATAAATCGTGACATGGTCAATTTCCCGGCATGAAGCATAACCAGTGATTGGCATCAACTCCAATCGGTGCGCCACTGTGTTTTATTAGGGCCTTCCTGTGCTTCATTGTGAGATAAATACCATATATATTACATTGCAAGACTGGTGCTACCTGGCGCCTGAAGAAATACCAGAGCTATTCGTATGCAACAAGGCTTGCACTGTGCATGTGAAGTCAAATTTGGAGGAATCCCATTGCCAAGGAATACAATCACGTTCTAAGATATCTTAAACTATATCTTTACAAACATCTAATTGATCAGGAAAAAAGTATCCATGTAATGTTTTACTATTTGCTGACCCCAAATATTACAACGATGACAAGAATGCATGCACCAATGACTGGACTGATAGCACGTAGTTAACATCTACATGGTCAGTTAACAAAATGTAGACTTATCTCTTTTCCTGATCAAGTAGATGCTAATTGTGTAAACCCTAACCATGCCATTCATCAAATATACTTACATGTGGTCCAGAAAAATAGTCTTTCTCAACAAATATGCATAGAAAAAATTGCAGAGATATTGCACATTCAAGTACATCAATCAATTCCCTATGGCCCTAGTTACCTGCACAGGCTTGGGAACTAGGCTATGTAATTCAATGATCAGGAAACAGTTGTTCAGCTTTTCAAACACACACACCCTACAGCCCACAGGTAGGTCCAACTTCAGTAAATCCATCATTGAACAGCTTTTCATGCACACAATACAGTAAATCCATGTTCAGATTTTCCAGAGGGCTGTGATACAGTCTTAACAAGGAATATGTTCTATACCTCACAGACCTATGATTTGTCTCAATTCTGTTGTCTGACTTCTTCATTCTTTATATACATTCTCATTTCCGAGTTCAGAATGTCTTCTTCAGTGATCTCCTCCCCATCCAAGTTCCTCTATATTGTCACATCGTCATTTGTCTGTACGACAATTTGATGCAGTTAATTCTCTCTCGCTCTTTTAAACGATGGAGCCACGAGTCCGCAGTCAGTCTTTCGTTTGTCATGGACATGCTTTACGGACAGATCTGTCGAAGCAAGCTAATCCATGCCATGTGCAAGTGACAGTGGCACAGTAGTTTGTATTCTTGTATTCTTTTATCACCACAATGGTGAACGTGTCACACGTGGTTGATGTTTCTTGTGTGTTGGCCACCACACTGTCCACTGCAGGTGAGCTAGAATCTGTGCTCACTGCCATCAATGTCAGCACGCACCTCTGCCAGAGCACCAGCAAGAAGCTGCTTCTGATAGGTGCACACATCTTTGACGTACATCGCAACAGTCATCGATGTGACATCGTCTTTGTTAACCCATGGTATCTGCCATGCAAGCTCGCACAGCATGCTCCTCATCTCTTTCACGCATATATGATAACTCTTCTTGAACCTTGGCACATGACAAATGTCACAGAATTTCTCCACCGATGTCTTTAGTCGTATCAGTGGTTCCTCTGCTTGCCACGCAACATAACTGGCAGCACAGACAACTGAACCGGGGTCACAAACTTCAGCAACCCATGCTTTCTGGCACAGCTGAATGATCGACCCCATCAAACCCTCAACAGTTTTGCTCAAGCCAGCATTTTTACAAGCGTTTCAGGGTCAATCGTTGGCAGGGTTATGCTGCAGAGGGCAGTGATCTTGTTTTTCAAGCAAACAAACTTTAACGGTTGGCAGTTCACCATTTCGGCCATATATTTTACAAGCACTGGCCATCCGTGCTGTCGACAGATAATGTACATACAGCATCCGGCTATTATAGTCTCAAGTCTCAAGTGGTTTACTCCAAACAGCCCAAACTTGGGCTAACGCAGGAGTTTGTGGTGGACTGTGCGCATGCGCTGTGGGTGGTACATTCGATTAAAAGACTAGTATCATTAATGTTGCTAAAATGGTTTTTATCTGATAGTTTTATTTATTTTATGTATAGGATGTTTAATGAAAATTTTTAATAGGTTGGCTATGTGTATGGATACTGTCGCTGCCTTGCCACATGCACACATAGACAGTCTCCATACCCACACCATGTATAAGTTTACGCTGAGCACTGTGTTTTAAAGGCAGTTTAGGTGAGGAGGTGTGGTGAAAGGGAGTTCCATAATAGCTTCTTGAAATGATTTTGGGTTTTTTATGTTGGTAATTTTTGGTGGAATCATATTCCATATGCGAATGGCTCTGGGATAAAATGAAAAGACCATTGCATTTATACGACACTTGGGGGGCTATGTATTGTCCACGGGTTCGAGAGCGGGTTAGTAGGCCTGGAGGGGGGGTGATCTCAATAATGTTGTTTAGAATTTTGTAGAAGGTTGTAGCTTGTTTGATAATGCGCCTTCGTTCGAGGGTTGGCCATCCAAGGGCAGTAATTAGATCTGCTGGATTTGTGTTCCGTCTGTAATAATTTTTAACAAATCTGGCAGCAGAGTGTTGCACTCTTTCAAGGCTTTTAACTTTTGAAAAGGAGTGGGGATTCCATATGGGTGAAGAGTACTCAAGTTTTGGCCGGATTAGCATGTTGTACGCTGTTTGTTTAACTTCGGGTTTACATGGGCCAAGAGTTCGTTTACTTACTTACTTTACTTAGTCCTCTTCGTGCCCGGTGGCACATAAGGCATCAACAAGAGAGCGCCACTGCTGTCGGTCTGCAGCCATTTGGTGATGGTGTTCCATGTCAGGCCGCATTCTTTCATCTCCTTCTCCACTGTTCGTCTCCATGTTTCTTTTGGGCGACCACGTCTCCTTTTTCCATCTGCTGTCCAGCGTAAGGCTGTCTTGGGCAGTGCGCCAGGTGACATTCGGCACACGTGTCCAAGCCATCTCCATCTTCTCTTCTTTATCTGTGTGGCCAAGGATGTTGCATCTGTTTTGCGGTGCAGCTCTTCATTAGTGATGGTGTTGGGCCAAAATACTCCTAGGATCTTCCGTAGACACTTGTTTTGGAATGTCTCAAGCTTGTGTGCTAGCTTGGCTGTCAGTTTCCAGCACTCGGAGCCGTAGAGAAGTACACTGAGAACATTACTATTGTACAGTCTCAGTTTTGTTTCCAATCTCAGTTGCTTGGATTTCCAGATGGGCTTCAGCATAGTGAAGGTCTGACTTGCCTGAACGTCTTCCAAAGCCTCACTGTTGTTTATGTTTTTTATGGTGATGGGGTTATCTGTCTTGTTGTTGATCCTCATCAGTTTGGTTTTTGCTGTGTTGAGCTTTAACCCAATCTGTGGTGCTGTTCTTGTGAGTTTGTCCATCTTTTCTTGCATGTCCTTGTGCCTGTTAGACAGCAGTCCAATGTCATCTGCATAGTCCAGGTCTTCCAAGATCGAGGTAAGTGTCCATCTGATGCCTCTGTTTCCATTTTTGGTGGTTTCTATCATCAGCCAGTCGATGGCAAGGGTGAAAAGAAATGGTGAGAGAATGCATCCCTGTTTTACTCCGGATTTTACGCTAAAGCTGTCTGACATGTGACTGTTACAGGCGACTTGACACTGGACGTCTGTGTAAAGTATCTTGATCACATTTACCATCTTCTGTGGGATCCCGTAGTGACGTAATATTCTCCACAGGGATTCTCTGTGAAGGCTGTCAAAGGCCTTTTCAAAGTCAATGAAGGCAATGTAGATCGTACTGTTCCATTCCGTGCTTTGTTCCAAAATCTACCGTAGTGTGAAAATGTGGTCGATGCATGACTTTCCTCTTCTGAAACCGGCTTGTTCCTGGCGGAGGATTGTATCTGTAGCTGCTGATATTCTCTTCAGGATTATGCGGCTGAAAATCTTGCATGTCATTGATAACAAGGTTATGCCCCACCAGTTGTTACAGTTCCCCAAGTCGCCCTTCTTTGGTAGCTTGATAATTGTGCCTGTCTTCCAATCATCTGGTGTATCTTCTTCATCCCATATTCTCTGGAAGATCTGGCAGAGGATTCTGGGTGTTTCTTGTTCATCTGCTTTCAGCATTTCTGCGCAGACGCTGTCGCTTCCTGGTGCTTTTCCATTCTTCTGGGCTTCTCTGACTTCTGCTTCTGTGATTTGGTCGAGGTTGATTTCAAGGTCATCTGCTGCCTCCGGGATGTCTGCAAGTCTGGGTGGATCTGCACGATTGAGAACCTGTTGGAAATGCTCCTTCCATCTCTCTATCTTCTCTTTCTCCACTGTGATTATCTTTCCATCTGCATCTTTCAGTGGGAGATTCTGGTTTGGACCTGTATCTCATTTCAGCTTCTTGGTTATTTGGTAGAGTGACTTCATATCCTTTCTTCTTGCTGCTGCTTCTGCGTCTTCTGCGAGGTTTTCAATGTAAGTGCGTTTGTCTACTCTGGTACACCGTTTTACTTCTTTGTCTTTTTGTGAGTATTCTCTTGAAAGTCTTTCTTTGAGTCTTGGGGACTTTGTGGTGAGCAGCTTTTTCTTTATTCCTTTCCTTTGGTCTATTTTGATGTGGAAATCCACTGCTCTTTCTTTGCTCTTCTGTAGCCTAGCACTGCTTTCCCTGCTAGCTCCATGGCCATGTTGAAACTGTGTATAGTCATCTCTGTTTCCTCCTGCAGAATACCAAAACTGTTCTTCAGAGCAATTGTGAACTGTTGCTTGGTTTCTGGGTTTTGTAGCTTGGTGGTATCAAAACGCTCTTTCTTCTTCTCTCCTGTCTTTGCCTTTCTCAGTTTCAGTGCAAGTTTTCCTATCAACAGGTTGTGGTCGCTGCCAGCATCAGCTAGTCTCCTTGTTTTGACGTCTTGTAGAGAGCGTCTCCATTTTCCATTTACAAGGATGTGATCTATTTGACTCTCAGTTCTGCCGTCTGGGGATCTCCATGTCAGCTTATGTATTGTCTTATGTTGGAAGAGTGTCCCTCCAATCACGAGGTAATTCTCCCCACATATGTCACACAATCTGCTGCCGTTATCAGTCATTGTACCTGTTCCGTGTTTGCCCATGATCCTTTCCCTGTTAGTGTTGTCGCTCCCAACTTTTTCTTCTCTTTCTGCTTCCTCTGTAGGTGCGTAACAGGTTACCACTGAGAGTTTGATAAATCTGGACTTAAATCTAGCATAAAGAAATCGTTCAGTTATTGGTTTCCATTCAAGAAGAGTGTTACCTTTCTCCTTCTGGATGATCAGGGCTACTCCCTGTCTATGCTGGTTGTCCTCTCTGCCTGACCACAGTATGGTGTCTCCTGTCGCCAGTTGTCGTTTTCCAGCTCCAGTCCATCTAGCCTCCATGATACCTAGAAGGCTGATTTTGTATTGGTGCATTTCCTGGAGAACCTGTGCCAGTCTTCCTGTTTGATATAGTGTTCTCACATTCCAGCATCCGATGTTGATAAAAGTTTTGGGTGTAAGGAGATCCGCCATCGGGGTGAAGACTTCCTTGCGGGTTTGGTCCCCATCCTTCATACGTCCAGTTGCCTGTACTGCTTCTCTCCTACCGCCCGGTGCAGTTTTCTCTCTTGTTTCAGTTTCTGTAGCTAGGCTGTTTTTACGGGGTGGGGTCACTGGCCCCACGCCCAACCCTCCTCTTTTATCCGGGCTTGGGACCGGCAGGAGATTCTCAAAGAGCATTTTCCTGGCAGAGTTCGTTTAATCATGCCTAAACATTTCGAAGATTTTGAAGTTATGTCAATGACGTGATTTGTCCAGGTTAATTTGGAATCCAATTTTACTCCGAGGTATGAGTGGCTGGATACGTTGGATAATGGCTGGCCTGAAAGCGAGTACTTGTGTGTGCTGAGTTTAGTTTTGTTTGTTATTGGAAGGTGGACACATTTAGATCCATTAAATTCCATTTGCCATTTGTCTGACCATGTTTGGAGTTGGCTTAGGTCAGTTTGGAGAATTTTGTGGTCGGTTTTGGAAGAAATTTTACGATATATAATACTATCATCTGCAAAAAGGCGTATAGAAGATTTGATTATTCCCATTTATGTCATTTATGTAGAGTAAGAAGAGGACAGGTCCTAGAACTGAACCCTGTGGAACACCAGATGTGACATCCATGATGTCCGACAGGGCACCGTTAACTGAGACTCTCTGTTTGCGGTTGGATAGAAAAGATTTGATCCAATTTTGAGTGTTTCCAGTGATTCCGTAGGAGGTCAATTTTGATAGAAGACGTAGGTGAGGCACTTTGTCGAAGGCTTTGGCAAAGTCAAGCAGGATTGCGTCAATTTGGGTCTTGTTGTCCATAGCAGTCATCCAGTCGTGGACTGTCTCAATGAGTTGAGATTCACAAGACAGTCCCGACTGGAATCCGTGTTGGAAGTTGAGAATGTTGTTATGCTTGTGCAGGTGTTTCCACATGTTGCTTAGGATGATATGTTCCATTACTTTACAGAGGATGCAGGTTAGTGATATGGGTCTGTAGTTAGCCGGGTCAGATTGATGGCTCTTTTTGTGTATAGGTCCTATACACAATAATAGGAGTTACTAATGCTTGTAGCCAGTCATTAGGAAGTTTACCTGTGTTGTATACGTTTTTTTTATCAATGTGTAGAAATAGGCTACTGTCCTGGCAGAAACCCTCTCAAACAAGTATGTCGCCTCCAGTGTCATAGCGGTCGACAGACCCAAGATGCTGGATACGTCTTTCGTTTTTTTAACGCCCGACATCTTTCCCGGGCCGTGGCCCTTGCCTTGGCGACGCTCTTGTTATAGCCTACGACTTTAGTTGGCAGATCGCGTGTATTGCCGCGGAATTCCTTGTTGTTACCAAAGCCGGTCACGCCTTGGATGTCGCTGTTGGCGCCCTCTCCTCCAACCCCCCGCAAGAACTGCACACCCGCTGCGTTCCGCGCTCTCCGGGGTCTCCCTGGCTTTTATAACCCTCAAAAGTCCAAGTCTAACACAAGACAAGCCTCGCGGCAGCTTGAACAGGAACACACATTCGACGCCATCATCGCTAAAATCACCTTGCTATGAAAACTGACTACTTGTGTTGGTAAACGCTGTGAATCTCGGTATTGAGTCCAATGCCACGGAAAGACGAAACTAGCAGCCGGGCACGGACCACAGTCACTTTTCCCATAGACGACCATTATAACATTCTTGCGCCTACATTGAAAATTTATCCTACAATTTTTTTTTTAAATTCACAGAAAATGACAGACCCACTAAGACACCTGGTGTGCGAAATTCGTGAAAATGACAGACCTCCTTTTCGCACAAATTGCTTCAAAGCATGAGGCCCGTGCATTTCTGCCATGAAATTCCCCGGTTTCCCAAATATGAGTACATCCTGCCTAACAGCCACTGTGTCCTTACGCAACTGGTATACCTACTGACAAATGGCATCATTTCAAAGCTTAGATGCTACTGTGCACAAAAACATCACTTCAACTCACTCATACACACAATTTCTGCTCTCACAAATTAACCCTATCTGCACAATGAATGTTTTCCTTGGGACTCTTTACGGATGGATTCTGACTGTGGTCCGTGCCCAGCCCAAACTTCGGAAGAACGTATCCTTTGGGGGATTCCCCATAGCAGCCATTGACATTGTGCAGGATCATTCATTAGAAATCGTGGCCTAATTCACACGCGAGATTTCGCGAGATTTCCAACTACATCCCTAACAAAAGCTCAAGTGATGCCACCTGACGGATGTCTTGTTTTATCTTGTGTATAGCCTCGATTATCCAGGCTCCGCGATGTGGCGCCACCGTTTGTCGCACACATCACCGCCTGGACACAGAGTGGGGTTCCCATTGTGACGGAAATTATGTATGCGCCCAGATGCTGGGCGCATACATAAGTAGCTAATTAAGATCGACGATGACGCTGATTGGCTGCTGGCACTTCATCCGGTAACGCCTACAGAATCGAGTCGCTACGAGTCGCACGTGCTATCGACATAGGGGTAAGACCACAGTTGACCTTCCTGTTTATTGTTTCACACGAATGTAGGGCGTATTAAATTGCGATATGTGAATTTAAAGAATTCATACGATGTGACATAAGTGCAATTGAGCAGGCATATTCACAGGTTTGTTTGTAGAAGCTATTGGCTGTGAAATGGTGCATTTTTTGGAGAGTTTAAAAGGCGGAGGGATTTATGGGAATTTTTCTGCTAGGGGCCACGTGGGCGCATGAATACAAGGCTATTTTTGTCGAAATTGATGGGCATCGCACGTCGGGGCGTTTTAAAAGAGCTGGAGGTATGTGATTTTGATAAAACTTGGTCAGCATGTCAATGAGATGATGGCAGTTGCTGTGAAAACGTTTCAGAATTTTTAGTGGTCACGTTTTCTTATAATCTAACAAAACGTTAACATGGCCACCAATGCAATTTTCAACTGTGGTCTGACTCCAAATATAGCAAGAGTCGTTAAATTTAGAATTTGCACTGTCACTGTCACACTGAGAAAAAAAACAGTTTGCCTGCATCCAGAACATTACTGATGAACGTTATATGATGGGAATACTTCCAACAGGGTACGGAGAAACCCTCATATACACAATTCTTCCTCGTGTACTTTATATGTTACCCGGAAATATCGGCTGGCACACGTTGACATGGTGTTGCCTTCTATTTACAGTTGGTCATCATCGGAAGAAAGACTACTCACGATCGATGGGCTGTGGACTTGGTGCAGTTCACCCGAAGCTGAGCGGTAGCACTATTGATACGGATAAGCCATTGTATTGATTTAAGTTTCATACATATAGCATATATGGCTGACTATTACGGTACGTAACGCAGATTTCTCATGTCACTCGTGGTTCATGTTTGCATTGCAATCAAGTTAGTTATAAAAAAGGCACGTGAAAACATGTGAAAATAAGTGTGATTTGGGGCTCTCAGCCAAAGATAGACGTACCCCCTCATAAATGTAACGCGAATAACCAAAGTAGCAAATTTTTCCTCTCTGTACTCTGTTTCTTGTATGTAAACATAACCAGTTATTTTCCCATACTGACTGATATATGGGTCAATCCGTGTCAAATCGACCAATTATCAGGAAATTTAAAAAGTTGATGCCTCAGAATTTGCTTAAATTTTAACCGATGATTAATAGCTATATGTTTGAGCACTTCAGCAAAAGAAATAAGCATTTACATGCAAATTGTATATGTAATGTGAAAGTGTCCAAAAATGCACCCACAAATGGACAATGGCCTGAACTTGCAACTATAGTACACAATTTTGCTGACCAGAGAAAAGATGAGCACTTCTTTATGGCTTCAGGGGCATTCAATTTGAAGAAACTTAACTGTCAGTTTTTAAAAAATGTATCTCATCTGAATGCACCTCACTTTGCAACTTCAATTCTAATTTAATTAGTTTTTTTTTCTTATTTGTTTCAGTTCAGATTTACATTTGTTCCTGAAGTGTAGAAATAAAGGTTAGATTAATCTTAATTATACCATGCTCAAATGTGCCTTTTTTGTCATTCTTTGGTGTGTGCCATTTTTGCATACATATGTGCCTTTCTGTGGGGAGATCCTTATAACGCATATGTAATTGTAATTGAAACAGGACTAGTGTAATTCAAATGAAACATAATTGATTTGATTTTGTGTAATTGTATGCAGCCTTGGCCATGTTTATAATATATATTATAAAATATTAACATGGTATTATAAACACGCACGCACTGTATATGCATGACATCTGCATAGTGAATTTGTACTTGCCCGGTGACAAAAGCAACTATTGTGTCAATAGTTTTTGTCTGCTTATTGACATAATACTTCAGTCAGCAGCCTAGATACTGATATATTATTTTAATAGCATCTTCTGAATATGACAATTTTTATCTTTCAGAGACAAGGGAAAGGGTGAAATGGGGACTTTCCAGTTATGCTACCGAGTCCTAAAGCATTGTTTGCAGGACAGTGGAGGGCTATCATGTCAGATGAGCTTTTTCAGGAGAAACTACATACAATTGTAGTTGCTGAGGCTCACTGCATTACCGAATGGTAAGTGAAACTTTCATAATTATATCAGCAGTATCATACTACCATTTCTTTGAACCACAATGTATTAACAAAAACACTAACTATGCAATTCCTCATTGTTTTTCATACATTAATAATTAAGTTATTAAATTAAATTATTTTAATTTATATTTTTTACAGTGTTCATTATATTGATATAACTACTAAATGGGATATTACTATCATGATAGAGAACTTTAGTTCCACAACTTACATTTAAAAGCAGATACAAAATATTAAGGGTGGCCCATGTATAGACACATTCCAAACTTGGCGTTGTGTTTGTGCACATGAATGTGTATCATTTGTCATGCTTATTAACATCGATGCGAAGTTGCACCGAGAACTTGATTTTCAATGAAAATCATTCACAAATCATAACCCCTGTAAAAGTCTGATTTTAACTGTACTCTACATAGACAATTATGAAAAAAGCATAACAATAACAATTATGGCAAGTATTACTTCATAACAATATCTGTTTTTAATAATTTGATTCCTGTATGCCACCAACTTAACACATTGGGCACTTGTTATGTTGTACACACATAAAATATGATAAATTATGATGTTCTGATGTAAAACAATACACATGAATAATACTATTGCTCAACATGCCTAATTAAATAAGAAATAACAATGGATCAGTACTGCTTTCCACAAAACAACAATGTAGCAACTGAAATCCATTTCACAGATATTTACTAACAATCATAGGCCCTGTAACAGGGTTTGGTGGCAGTTGCAGATGAGCAACGTTTTTGGCTTCTCCAAATACTGTATTAGTGGTGTACATGTGGCATTGTTGTTCCAAAATTCACCTTTGTTTCCTGCTGAACGTGACAACTCACATTTGTCATGCCCCAACAATACACAAAACACACTTCAGTTACCTATGCCATCCCCTAGTCAATTTACTATGCTAATGCTAACAACAGCTAATTTAAAACATGTCATTAACTTGAAAATTCTACGACTGTGACAAGGCTGCTTTTAAAGTAGGCAATTATTAATGGTGGCCAATTTGTGCATGTTTTTGTTGGATTAAATTACATTATAAACATGTTTTGGTTGTCTACTGTCTGCAACACCTATAAGTTTCAATCAGTCGGATCTCGTTTGGGCTGATTGTACACATTTGTAAATTTATCACACTTTGACCTGTGACAATGAACAATATTGATATCCATCAATATTGATATTCATCTGTTACATAATGTAACGATGGGTACTAGAACTAGACATGTTCGAGTAACTTCCTATGACCATACCTTGTAGTAAATAGTGCATACGGTAATAACTACTAATTTAATTATTTTACATTCCTATTCCTGTTATTGTAGGGCCAGTGACTTCCGTGAAGATTATGTGCTGCAACAGTTACTCCAGCCAAGAGGATCGACATCCAGAATGAACTTTGCATGACAGCTTCACTAGAAATTTTGGCATGTCTAGATCAGCCAAATATTGTATATCAGGCTGTGAAATCCACACATTACACATGCATGGATTTACGAAACAGTGAACTGTGAATATGTGTATACTTAGCCGACAATGTCATATAGACTTATGCACTTTGCTGCATGTTTTGCTGAATTTCAATAGTTTGTACACAACTGATAAACAAATATAACAGTTTGTACATTTTGTTGAATTGTGACTTTGAATTATACTAAATAAAAAGATAGCCGTTTAAAACATGGTTTTATTATATAAGAATACAATGCAATATCCAGACATAATCCTACAGGACATATTCCTTACAGACAAAATCACACAATATGAAAAGTGAACAAAATCCCACAGGCCGTAATACAATATTTATTTGTAGTTCTTCTCTAAGCATCCTTTTTAGTTTTGCAGACATTTATCCGTGTGCATTTCTTAAATTTTTCTTCAGACAATGCTCATAATAGGGTATGATGTGTTTACTTTGAGGTTGTAGCTCCTGCTCTAAGTTGACATTCTTAATTGGCCTGCCCTTTGCTTTGTGTTGGGAATGGGGAGAGAGGCCATATAAACGGTCTTTGCCACCTGACCTGTCTCCAGTCCACCACAACACAAGGGGTTTGCTAACTCTGCAATGTTTCACTGAGCTGATATTTTCTGAAGCAATATCAGGCTACAGGTCTTTCCATGTTGTTTGAATAACAGCTTAGCCTTTGTCTGACAATGTCTGTGCATTGTTTATTGGTTCATGGCTGTTACCAACTTACTGAAAAGGCTAATCTCTAAGGCTCCCACCACTAGCACCATGGACCAGTGGTACCCACCAGACAGGGAATACAGTAACTTAAATATAAATATATAAGCAGGTGTTATTATTAGCCTTGATTTTCAACTCATGTGAGACTTAAATTATATTTTTATTGACAATTCGTTCAGGTAGTTCGTGATATGAAACGTACTGTAATTGATTGTAATTGAAATAAATTTTCAATTATATAAAATATAACAATTACAATTACAGCAACATTTCGAAACCATAATCAATTACAATTACACAATTTTGCTGTAATCAATTACAATTACATAATTGGACCCAGCCCTGCCTGTCGTGTATTTGGTTTGTTGATGTTCTAATATGTAGTGTGTGAATTGTAATATCCGCAATCGGTTTAATTAAAAAGTGTATTTTTTTTTTAAATCATTGAAAGAATTCATTTTAGTTGTTCATTCTTGGTGGCTGTGCTGATTCTGCCTCATGACAGGAATGCAGACTCATTTGTTCCGGCAGGCAACTTTGCAGCAGTGATATTCCAGTGGCATTTTAGCTATACATTTGATTTATGTATATGCTGATGTTTTATAAACTAACTTATTCTACCTATTTTTTTAACTAATTTAAGCACCTAATTTATTTTAGTCATTTAATTTATTCCTTTTATCTATTTTCACTCATTTTAATGTATTTTACTTATATATGTACAACTCAAGCTTTATATAGTACAACTAGAGCCTTTGAGCAGGTGTTTCACCCGGATACATGGCATGTTATAAATGTTTAATAATAATAAATCTGGTAGGGCTCAAAATAGTGGATATCCAAAATAGTAAACCCTGTGCGAGTCAATGCCGATCATGGGCTTGCCTTCTATCCTCTTGCCGATTACATGATAAAGTTATGAAATTTTAACAAAGGTGAACATTTTTACTAAGTAATTTAATTGTGGAGTTGTAGTGGATACTAGGTAGGCTTGAACTTGAAAACAGACAAGCAAAAACATTTTATTGAGGAGGCATCTTTAAGTATACATAATTCAGTCTCCAAAAGATCACATTGTAGTAAAGTTAATTGTGTACACCATTTGCCCAGTACATTTGTAAACACCACTGTCGTGCATAATTATTTATGGCTAAAATAGGTAATTTATCAATGTAAATATGTCAATGGAGGTCAAATAATCAGGTTAGTGTTATGGTTAACAATTACAACCTCTATTGACATGATATCACCATAATCCATACTTAATTAAAAATAAATAGATCATTAACACACGTAATTCAGTAACACGTAAAGTCAATAATGGGTATTAAGGTCAATGTGTATAATTATACATTCTACCTTACACTCCTCGCTCAGCTTACTGATCTCAAGTCATACATGATTACTTAATTAGGGCATTTTTAACATAAATAGGTCAACGGTCATTGTAGGTCAAGGAAGTAGGTCATTGCAAGGTTATGTCAAGTTCACACATTATAAGGTCTTAAAACTTTTTATTCCACCTCAATATCTTCATTACCCCATTAGTACGGATTATGCCGTTTGCCCTTACATTCAGTGGCAGTGTAGCCCACAAACATCCAGATCACAAGATATGGACTCTAATCTTAGTGTAAAAAATGCCCCTTTTTATGATACTAAAAAAGTTCGCAAATAATAAATATTAAACAAAATCAAAAAAGGGTTATACACTGCACAACATGCTTTATCACACCGAAATGTTTAAATTATTTGAAAATGTTTGCGTCCGTCTCCATTTGACACGCATCCTCACGCATCCTGTCTAAAAATAGGACTGCGAACTATTGAGAAAACTCAGATAATAAGCCTTTTATAAGGTAAGCCCAGAACTGGTCACAAGATCACGAAAACGCGGCAATACGTCAGATTACTTCAAAGATTGATGACGCCATAATTTTGGTGTATACAAGTGGTGCCACCTAACGACGGTAACAGTCAAAACATGCTTCTGTTGCCAGACGCTATTCTCGGCGGATTCACGAAGCCGAGAGAGAGTCGGATAAGCGAGACTATCTTGTGTAGAGTAGAGGCGCTTCACATGAAAAAGCCCAACATTTGTCCAGGCGGTTTATAAGTTACTAGATTTGGCCTGTACTACCGATTCTAGGAGGTTATTCCATTGTTATGCCACTATGAGAGGGAACATTTAGATTTGCTCTTTGGACAAATCATTTTAGTGTGAACTCTATAGTATATATTCCTATCCTCAGCCTCGGGCTTAGTCCAGAACGAGACGCTTCTTGTCATTTTAAGAGTTTAGGTGTGGATTCGTAATCATATAAATTGTGCATAATTCAAGAAAATTCTATCATGTCTCCTTGCAAACGTCTACAAATGTAAGTTGTATATGCTAGTGAGGACAGTGTAAGTTCATGATTTTAATCTTTTCACATTATTTCTCGACTCCAAACAGCCCATTCTGGAGTTAACGCAGGAGTTCGTGGACCTACATTAACGTGATCTCGGAGTCACGAGGGATTCACAGTTTGGGGGGGGGGATCTACAGGTAGACAAGTTTTGCTACATATAAGATTCATCAGTCCATATGGAGGTTTTGCTTGTGTTAAGCATAATATTATATTGCTACATATTGCTATTGTCTGTAATATTATATGTGTGGTGTTTGTTTTCCTCTGCAGGAGCATAGACACAAATTCCCATCGTCTGCATACGAAGAAATGACAAATGACCATTGTCTGCATACGAAGAAATGACAAATGACCATTGTCTGCATACACAGAGATGACAATTAAATTAAATGACCATTGTCTGCATACGAAGAAATGACAAATGACCATTGTCTGCATACACAGAGATGACAATTAAATGACCATTGTCTGCATACAAAGAAATGACAAATGACCATTGTATGCGTACAAAGAAATGACAAAGGACCATATTGTCTGTTCCGTCTCTCTCCTCTCTCACATTCGCTCCTCTCTCATTTCATCTCCCCTCTCTCCTCTTATTTATATTAATATGCAGTTAGTTTGGCTGATTCTTAGTACATTCAGTCGTCACAGTAAAAATTGTCCAGATTTTTTTGTCTTTTTTAATGCTGATGGCCAGTCTAAATTCTTTGTAGGCAGACAGGCGCACATGTTTGCGTGTTTATTTATTTATGTCCACACATTAGCTGACTTCTGTATATCCACATTAAAGTGACCAATCATGGTGTTCAACAATTTTGTAATTTAAATTGGCATGTAGTATACACCACCACTGTTACTGTTATCAGATAAACATTTGAAATAAATTTCATTCAAAATAAAATACTTTTGCTGTGGTCTTAGTTGCATGGTGGTGTAAAAATCAAATGGTAGAAGTAATTATTATACGTGGAGGAGACCACACACTCAAAACAAATTAATCGTTAATTATTTTATCAGTTTAAATAAATACTCCTATGTATTTACCTTTGAATTCCTACCTGTGATTTCTGGGCACATTGAAATGACAATCGATTAGTTATTCTATTTGTTGTGTCAAAACTACTTTGTCACATTCTGGTCAAATAAGAACACTAATGTCATCAGCTAGTGCTACCAACAAAACTTTATTTCAACTGAATACACACCATTCAGTCTTCGTTCACAGCTAATGCGTCTTATTGCATGTAGACCTACATTATTACAATATTATGTTGAATACTAAATACATACACAGCGCTATGCTAAATACAATAGTGCTTGTTATAAGATAATCATTACACATTGCGTAATTTTACGAGTTACATAATGTCACCTTGATCCCAACTAAGACTTGCTCATTCCTGGATAATATAGACCTACATTATTATAATAATATTACTGTATTCTACCCATTTAGCAAACATGCCCTAATAAGCGTACACCCACAATGTTTACAAGGTTCAGTGACGACAGAAGTCGAGAAAATCAAGTGTCACCTATGTCAGTATTTTGACATGTGACTTTTTGATGCGACATCTAAAAAATTTGTCGAGCATACTGTATGCTTAATAGGATGAATACAGTATGTTGAATACTAAATACAGCACTAGTTATAAGATAATCATTACACATTACATAATGTTACACATTACGTAATGTCACCTTGATCCCAACTAAGACCTACTCATTCCTGGATAATATAGACCTACATTATTATAATAATATTATGTTGAATACCAAATACAGCGCTAGTTAGAAGATAATCATTACACATTGTGTAATATTACGCATTACTTAATGTCATCTTGATCCCAACTAAGACCTCATTCCTGGATAATATAGACCTAGACAAGGTCGTCAGTCATAAGATAGGCATTACACAACTGTAATGTTATCGTGACTTCAACTAAGACCTTACTAATTCCTGGATAATTATGTTGCATAATACGTAATTAGTGAACTACAGCATTAGTCATGAAATAGACGTTATACATCTGCAAGGTCACTCTGGACTCAACTAATACCTATTCTATCTTGGATTATATCAACCTAGATATGTTGAATAACTATACTGTTAATTATAAGATAGGCATAACACAAAAAAAGGTATGAAACTCTGATCTTAACTGCGACCTACTAGACAATGGTTAGCAGCAAACTAAACACGTTGAATAACAAGCATTCATTGTAAAATAAGCTACTTGATTGCACCAGCTGTGCCTATACAGCATGTTCCTAATGATAGCTTTTTGTAATAACAACGTCCTGTGTTGTAAATGTGTTCTTCCGTTGCTGCGTCTTCAGAATATTTTCTACATTTTCCTTTGGTCTGTGAAGTTCGGTCTGTTTGGAGACTCAACGAAGGTGATTCGTTCATTTTAAGCATCATTAAACTAAACAAGGTTCTGCATGGGGAGAGTAGTATGAAGCATGAACAACACACAATGTAAAAGTGCAGTCACGAAAAATAACACTTTCAATATCTTCACTTATGAGCTTTGACAATCAGTTGTTAAAATTAATATCCCACTTCTAATTGTTGTCAGTGATAAAAAAGTGGTCTTCTCTCTTTCAGCAGAGACAACTTCAGCCACTTTCATCAAGATTTGCCTCTTGCATGGCCAAGAGGTGAATTTTTGCATTAAACTGTTAACAAATGTTCATCTGTTATATGGGTTTTGGTCCTGTAGAAGTGAAATTGGTGCCTCAGGAGATGTATGCTGAATTATGTGTGAGGTGCTTTTGTCTCTCTGCAAGAAAAAATATGTAGGGTGGAACGTTTCCAAAGGGATCTGGAAAAAGGGAAACAATTTTGCTATGTTGGCACTATCATTCGACAGTTTCGATGGAAAACCTAACATTTCTATCTTTGTCTGGTTACTACCATCACAACAAACCTCTATATATATATATACAAGCCAAAAAAGTATTACCACTGTGGAGAATATTGTAGGACACAAGGGTTTATCAGTGTGACAGACGCGACACTGGTGACACAAGACGCTGAATGGTCTATTTCATCACCCTACATCATAAAAACAAGTCAATAATTTATTTTCTACTTATTACCTTTTTTACACAAGTGTAACATCTTTCGTTACTTCACCCGTATCTCATATTGAAGTTGATTCACCATTTGCCATCACCAACCAAATGGCATGTAGTCATCTAGCCAGGAACCTTCATCAAGTCTGTTCGAGTCGTTCCCTCTCTTGTCGGTGTCACTCACGTTGGGCATGGAAGCTGTCATTGAAATGGGTATGCCAGCGCGGCTAAATACTTGCAGGCTTGTCGTTAACATGAGCTTTCATGTCGACTACTTGGGATCTCTGGATGGCAATAATCAGAACAGCCAACAACACCACGAATGCAAACACGGAACCCAATATTACGAAAATGCTTCTGGACGAGTCGTTGGTCAAGGAGTCAGCATCGTTTTGTTGTGATGTTGTTTGTGCTGCAAGTGTCGAGGTGACAGGCTGGTTTGTTTCCTGTTCTCCAGTTGTTGTTGGTGGATCCACTGTCAAATTGGTTGCCACTGGCGCTGGGGTTGTTGATCTCACAGGTGGTTCGACGTCAGGTGGTAACACCTGTATGGTTATCGACATCTGCTTCGAACACGGACTGGCGGCGCCATCTGTGGCAACAATGACAACGTGGAATGTCCCAACGGTCAGAGGGGACACTAGCGACGATATTCGCCCGTTCGTTGAGTCAACATTGAATGTGTCCTGAACAACATTGTCAGTGTTGGCTCCAAAGCGAAGGGCGACTTCACTGTTTTCTCCAAAGTCGTCGTCTGACACTTTGACAATGATCACGGTTGTGTCGACATTCATTGACATGTTGACGTAGTGGATGCTCCCCGGGTCTGGACTGTGGAACACCGGACAGTGGTCATTCTCGTCTAGAACCTCAATGTGGAGCTGAGCCTTTGCTTCTTTCGGAGGCACTCCGCCATCAATGGCTTTCACCCAGACCAGCAGAGTGTCGGACGACAGCAGGCTGCGAGATATCGGTGACAACAAGGTGACATGACCACTCATACTGTCCATAACCAGGTAAGCTGTCACGTCAATCTCAGCGCCATGCAGCACTAACACATAGCGAACGTCACCGTTCTTTCCTTTGTCTGCGTCTGTCGCGTACACATCCACGAGCGACGTCCCAATGGTTGCCTTCTCGCTCAATGTGCAGTAGTAGTCAGACTCGTTAAATACAGGTCCATTTATGTTCTCACCAACGGGTTGGCTACATTTCCTGCCTTCAAAGCCGTCATAACAGTAGCAGCTGTCAGGTGTGATACATCGGCCCTGACTGGAACAGTCGTCCAGGCTGGTGCAGTTGGCCGTATCACAGTTCTCAGAGGACCAGCCCTCGTCACAGGTGCACTGTTCCAGTCCTGTACATTGGCCATGTCCTGTAACACAATACGGGCTCCAGTAAAGTAATTAACACACACCAATGATCAGTACCACGTCTAACAGTTTGATTGCATTTGTCCTGATTGGTAACGCTATCATGTTATTAATGACACTTCCAATTTTTTTTAAGCAATTCGCGCAGAAACGTCTACAAGCCACACACATATTATCTGCAATAGCAAAAATGTCCACCCTCCGGATGGAATAACATGGTAGTTCAAAAGTGACTGTCATCATAATATTTGCACACATTATAATAAAAATATCCATTTATGCCTCCACCAAATTGAATTTTGGTGCCTGAGATGTAAAGCATCTAGGAGTAGCATAACATATAAACATACATACATACATACATACAAACATACTTTTATACTCATATACTTTTATACTGCTGATGCTTAATGCTTACACCCTAATAATGGCAGAAACCTGAGCTCATTTGCTACAGGAACACACAAAGAGTGATTGTTTGTAAAGGTCATTTAATAATTATACCAACAGAAAATAATATGTATCAATAAGAAAGTTGCTTAGCAGCTAGCACAAACATGCTCATCAAGAAAAATACAATACATGTATATCAAATGAGATATCGCTTAACTGCCAATACAAAGTTGCTCATTGAGAAACAATTATTAAATGCCAAAAGTAGAAGTAGCAAAGATGGGGCAGGCCTTTGTCCCACCAGGCCTCCAGTAATAGATGCCCAACCCCCACCCCTAATTTAATCACCTTATTTTTTTAACTAATTGAATCACCTTATTTCTTTTCGTTATTTAACCTGTTAGCTCATTTAATTTATTCTTTTAATTTTACCGATATATGCACAACTGTAGTGCTTATGAGCAGGTGTCTCACTCAGCACATGGCACATTATAATAATAAATATTTAATAATAATAAATATTCTACAATTAAAATCTCTCTGATATGATATTTCCAGCACCATCTTCTAGTGGCCATTTTATTACATTAGCATGTTTCCTCGTTATAAAGTGGTTACCTGAACAGCCGTTTCTGGTTGCGCATGATAACTGTGCACAGGTCGGTCCTCTGTAGCCGTCGTCACAACTGCACAAGTTCGGCTCGACGCAGCTGCCGTGTGAAGAACAACTTGGTTCACACACAGCGGTGTTGCAGGTGTCTCCGTGAAAGCCCGGGTCGCAGCTGTGGGTTTATAACATAGCAGTAAAGTTAGTGCTGTAAACACTGGAAAGTACTGTTTAGTGGGTGAGTGTGTGTGTGACTGTGTGTGCTCCGCACGCACACAAACATGCACGCACGGCCGCACGCATGCAGTATTAGACAAACATGTACACAGACATACACAATTAATTATTTTAACAAGATTTAGATTTAACAAGACTGCCACCCAAGCAAAAGGCCCAGATGGCAAGAGGACAAGGAAGCCATTTTTAGGCATTCTTCATAATTAACATCTCTCAGTTCTGGGATCATTTTAGTTGCTCTCCTCTGTATTCGGTTTAGCGTATTCATGTTGTTACGATGTCTCTCCAAGCTTGTATACAATATTCTAAATGAGGCCTAGCTATTTCTTTATACAAAGGTATAATCAGCCCTTTTTCTTGACATGTTATATTTCTCCTAATCAACCTAATAATTTGATTTTTCAATACCACACGCACTGCTCTGAAACTTTCATATTAGCACTTATTGTTACTCTTAAGTCCTTTTCTTTTGTAGTAGTACCTAGAATAGTAACTCCCATTTTATAGTTAACACCAAAGCTCTTGTGTCCTGTGTGTAGGCATTTACATTTCTCAAAATTGTATAACATCTGCTATTTAAATGTTGTTTATCTCCATCACTTTTAACCTTTTTAAACACTTTGTCATCTGCAAATTTTAATAACTTGCTTGATATATTATCGTCCAAGTCATTGATATATAGAAAGAATAATAACGGTCCTAATACTGATCCCTGACAAGTGTTTCTTTCTAGATCGCTTACTTTGTTTTTTCAAGGGAACAAATTGTTCAAGGATACTCTCAATTTCACTTGTAAAAAAAAATTAACTATACTATTTGTTGCACTGAAGCTCAATCAATTCCTACATTTGGGGTCCTACGTCGTACCTGCATCTGAGGATACCTTCTTTGGCATCGTCTTTCAGGCCTGGTGTGGCAATGCAGAGTCCGTGGTCATTGCAGTTGTTGAGAGACATGCACTTAGTGTTGGTGCTACAGTTCACGCCGTTGTACCCTGGATGACAGGAGCAGGTTCCCGGCTGGAGACAGTCACCGTGATTGGAGCAATCGTTCTGTGCGGAACAGTCCGGAGTTGAGCAGCTGTTGTCCATCCAACCAGACTCACACAGACATACGTCATGAGCAATGCACCGACCATGGCCGGAGCATCTGTTGAGGATCTCACACGACGGCTTAGAGCAACTGGACGATGTCCAGCCTAAGTCACACCGACAGACATCCAGGCCTACACAGACGCCGTGGGATGAACAGTTCTGTTGTGTGTAGCACGTCGCCGTCATACTGTGAACAGACGGACAGTGCGAATAACGACCAAGGTATAAATTACTTGATTTAAATACCTTTTCTTAGCCAACTAAATCTAAATAAATGTGCCTCTATAAATTGTATCTGCTTATAAGGGACACCAGTGATTTTCGTTTTAAGGCGATAGTTGATGAGATAATGCACTTCCAGTCCCAAATTGTGCACAACATAATACGTTAAATGTACCCATGTCATTATAAAATAAACCAGTGATTTTAATGCTAGTTGTTTTAATAAATAATATAAAAGTAAATGTGCCATTGTTTGTTCTCTCTGTTTTACTTCCGAGTGTGTTTATGTGTGAAATGCCACAGTGGGCAGCGTGTCATGTGTGTGCATGCATGTGTGCGTGCGTGCGTGCGCATGTGGGGCATTTGTGTGTGAGTGTGTGCATGCGTATGTGTACTTCACATAAGTAACTATGGTTGTTGCTCTCCTATTTATCCCTGAAGTCGGGGTGAGACTGGCTCAGGTAATGGTGTGTTTCCCTTCATCCATCACCAGTCCCCTTATGCCTCACTTTCGTTCTGCACTCCGTAAGTGATATCTTACTAAATGCATGACCTACCTGCAGTCAGCACCTGTGAAGCCATCCTCACATAGACAAATGTCCTGGGACAGACATTGGCCGTTAGTCAGATTCGTGCAACCGTTTACCTGATGACGCAATGCAGCAAATATTACATCACGATCACAGCAGTCGGCATCAATACATTTGTGGTACTACAAGCGTTTTTTATTTTTACTTTACAAGCATACAAGCATGGACTGATTCACCATGTATCTGACTTCTGCTGTCGGACCACGAACACGTTTCCTGTTGTGTTACCAATTTGCCTGGCTGAGGAACAATAAATATAATAGCAACCGCATTATTGCCTAGGTAGTACTGATGTGTAACGACTAGCGCCCCATTGTCAAGACTAGTCCAACTCCACACACCCAAACAACAACAGATGGGGCCGAAGTCGAGCAAACATAACTCTACGAGCGACGACTCTACCAAGGCCAAATTAATGGAAATTCTGAAATATTAATATATTATATGTCCACTGAACATTCCTCAAGCAGTCCTTGAACAATCATGCAGGTGTGATGACAACATAGACTTCTGCAGTTAACAAACAATGCAGACCTACACCCATCGCGAAGACCTACACCCATCGCATGGACAGAAGACACAGGCAAAATTGGATCGTTACAAGTACCAACTGCCAATATTTTGTGCAGTGGAATTATGGGGACCAAAGACTTGGATATATATATATATTTTAAATGGCTCCGAACATTATTTTGAAACATTCTTTGAACATACAAAGTTGCTACTACTGTACCTTTGAACATTTTAAGTGGCATATGATACAATGATTATCGGGCCAGAGATTGCAACATATTAGTTACAACATATTATGCTATTATTGTGTTACCCTATAATTATGAGGGTTTTTTATTTAAATTTTTTTATTATTGCAATGAACGTCAAACATCCTATACAAATAAAGCAGAGGTTGAACTTTATTATAATATTATGTCACAGCGTCCACATTATTATAATATTATGTCACAGCATCCACATTATTATAATATGTCACAATGTCCACATTATTATAATATTATGTCACAACGTCCACATTATTATAATATTATGTCACAGCATCCACATTATTATAATATTATGTCACAGCATCCACATTATTATAATATTATGTCACAACGTCCACATTATTATATTATGTCACAGCATCCACATTATTATAATATTATGTCACAGTGTCCACATTATTATAATATTATGTCACATCGTCCACATTATTATAATATGTCACAGCATCCATATTATTATATTATGTCACAGCGTCCACATTATCGCCATAGAGCCAAAGGGCGAAGCTGTTATTATTATTTTATTTTCTTGTGAGAGTTCTTCTCGTCTTTTGTTTTTAACTGCAATGGTCACTCTGTCACCTGCAGCAAACTGGGTATATTTATTTCCTCTCTATGCCAGTGGTAATTACCTGACTAGGTATTGCAACACAGAAGTAACAATAGATTGTGATATTATGGTTTTTTGTAATGGCAATGATTACTCAGTCACTTGCAGTAAACTGAGCTTAGTATATTTTCTATGCCATCTGGCAGTCCAGCCAGAACAGGATTTCTCGTTTTTCCTTTAATTCTCCCCATAAGTGAATTATTGACTTATCGATCAATGTCTATGTTGTTTCCTTATTTTATGTTTTTTCTTTAGTAACAACAATTGTCACACAGGCAATTTCTACCATTATGTTTACCTCTGTATACATCTCCACTGTTGCAAATTCGAATAACACCCACAAGAGCATAACATTACATAACATAACATAACATTACATGACATTACATAACATTACCACGTCACAACACAAATCTACATATGCGCAATCAACATGAAACATTTTCAAACAATGTATATAAGGTATACAGATATAATGTCTCAAGAAATCACCACACGTATATCATGCTGAACAGTTCACATAAGCAAACATTGAACACTAAATGACATCTGACGAATTATTTCTACAGTATTTAGGCAGCTTACAGGAAAACTTTTAAAATAATATCCTACATGATAATACAAATAAGACTAATGAATTAAATCCTATGCGTCTATCCTCATATTTTGACTCGGATGAATTTATTGTTTTATGTAAGAACAAAAATTGCTTTAGTGTAATAAGCTCAAATATAGTATTAATGCCAAATTTAGCAAACTACCGGTGAAGGCATTCATTGAGGAATTAAAAACTGAAAATGTTAAATTTATAAGAGAGTTGTATATCTAAAAATGAAGATTTTTCACACATTCAGCTGGACGAATACAATTGCATTACACAGGGGAAAACATTCAGTAAAAAGGGAGGATTAATCATATACATAGACTCAAAATATACATACAAAGTGATTCAAAATCTAAACAATTATAAACTTTGGGAAGGGCTAATTATCAAAATAAGTGAAGTTGGTTTGACCAAACCAGTAATAACATGAAATATATATAGGCTCCCAAGGAATTTAAATGATAACCTAAAACAGTTTATAACAGAATTTTCACTAATACTAGACCAAATACAACACAATGTAACCTTTGAAGGTGATTATAACATAAACCTGCTGAAGTTAAATGAACTGATCAGTGATTTCTTTGATCTTCTTACATCACATAGTATGTATCCCCAAATCACACTACCAACCACATTTTCAGAAAGACGCAGTACATTAGTAGATTTATTTCTGTAAATTAACAAAAACAATCCTAGAGCGCAGAGCAAGTATACTCATAAAACAATTTTTATATCACCAACCCTATTTAATTTTCATTGATACAACACACAACAAACAAATCCAAAAACAATTAAGACACGCATGGAAACTAATGAAGCCTTATTAAGACATACCAACTGAAGTTGTCAAATTCCATAAATACAGACATAAAAATCAAGCTGGATCACGAAAGGTCTATTAAGACCAATTAAATATAGAGATAAATTATATAAGCAAGTGAAGATGTTACATCCTGATTCTGCAGAATATGACATGTGTTGCATTAATCTAAAAACATACAACATAATACTTAAGAAGAGCAGTCGTGAAGCAAAGAGATTACACTATGAACAACTTTTCGATAAATACAAATTCAATGCAGCAAATACATGGAAAGCAATTAATGAAATTGTATCAAGACAGAAATTTAGTACACAATTTCCAACATATTTTAAACAAAATAATAAGACATATACTAATTTAAACTGGCATAAACATATTGAGAAAATAGCAAATAAGTGTTCATAACAATTGGAATTTTAAACAAGTTGAAGCTTGTCTTACAAAAAAGTATCAGAATTATACTTTATAATTCATTAATATTACCCCACATAAATTACTGCATAATGATCTGGGGCTACCAGTGTAATAGGACAAAAAAATTAGAAAAAGAAAGCTATTAGAATAATACCTGTAACCAAATACAACTCACATATGGAACCATTATTTGAAAGCTTCTCTGTTTAAAGATGAAGGTAGTGGGGAACAGACTGCGATGGGCAGGATACATTCAGAGAATGAGTGAGGAAAGATTGACAGAGAAAACTGATGAGGGTAGTAGGAGGAGGAGAGGAAGATGGAGGAACAGCATTAAGCGTGTGCGTGCATCAGCTGATTTGTTAATCATTGCACACTGGGTGCCATATTGTAAGAATAACCAAGTGAAATGAATTCATTCAAGAGTCATATAGCAGTTTGCAGAAGCCCCAGTAAATTGCCCTGATGGGTCTTTCATTGGGTAAATATGGCAAATAAAAAAAATACAAAGTATGCGGAGTATACAAGTGTGTTTTACTCGCATTACACAAACAGAAGGACTCGCTATGTTAGAATAAAACATAGTAAAATGAAGCAAAGAACAGTATAAACCCACTCACTTGTCTCACCATCTATTTTATTATACAGAGTACTTAAAATTATTGTTGTTGTTCGCGTGGCTGTCGTCTTACTCAAGCAGTGCAGGGCATCTGAAAAAGTCTCCTTCCTATGGAAGAATGCGGACGGACGTGCAAGCGACAATTTTTAAAACTACTGAATTAATTACTATAATGTGTTGTTTCATGGCAAGGACTTTGTACCCTGTTGCCATTAGTATTTGGTCTATAGGGGAATGGTTAATGATGTAACTCTTTGGTCATGCAAGATTTCACAGGCCATCAACAGCATTGCAGGTTGTGGGCCTATTTGGCCAAAAAAGGGTTCCGACCCCTCTAGATACCACCCGATTACCATTTGGTAACAGGCTTGTTAACAAATGCATGTCAACTCATTTGAATGCAAATGCCAATGTTTCATTTTATTCAAATGCAAATGCCATTTTCCAGGAACGCATTGAAAAGCAAATGTTTTTGGTTACACATTTGCAAATGCATTTGAATTAATTTCAAATGTTTGGATTTATATTAACGTTTTGTTTTATTTGGAGAAAAAACAATGTAATGTATACAAACACATTATTAATTTATTTAATAAGTACAGTAGTACATTATCGTAACCACTAAGTCCCACTACATACCAGTCCCACTACATGAACACATCTATAGAGTCATACACTGAGTCACACAGTTCCAGGCCTGCAGAGGTGGTGGAAATGGGAGGGGGTGCACGGTCATGGTGCCATTGTCACTGGGATGATAACCTGATGGATAATTACAATTACCACTAATCGATCTCTCTGACGGTAAATATTTTGGGCTGGCATTGCCAATGTTTACTCCTCCTAATGAGCTGCCACCCTAACCCACTCCAACAGTGCCAACACAACACAAGGGAGTCATTTGTCTGCATTGTTTTATTGAACAGGTAATCTCTGTATATATTATTACACCAGCTGGTCTTTTCATGTTGCATGAATAACAGCTCAGCCACTGACCAGTTGACCATTGACCTACAGAGCACTTTTTCAAAGAGCACGTTGTGAAAGTGGATTTACAGGTCAGACAATGATTTCATAATCTAATCCAATGGCATGTTGTGAACTTGTGAAAGTGAATCTAACAATAATTACTCAAAGAATTACGCATGCATTTGATTGTGCATTTGACAATACAAATGTTTGTGGGCAGCACTCAAATGTAAATGTTTAAGGTATGCATTCAAATGCAATTACAATTTTACGGAGGGATTTGAATTAATATTCAAATGCGTTTGCATTTGTTAACAAGCCTGTTTGGTAACCATTCTGTCTTACATTCCACTTACCTTGTCACATGTCGCTTTGTGTGAGCAGTCAACTCCGTCCCAACCGATGTTACATTGACAGAATCCTGCTTTACAGTTGCCCTGGTAACAACTGCCACATGCGCCCACGTGACAGTCTTCAGATGACCAGCCGGTCAAACACCTGCAAGTGTCGTTGACACAGCGTCCCTTCCCTGAGCACTGGTTGGGGCATCCTTCAAGAAACAAAAGTACCAAGGGATATACTGTGTTTATTCCAAACATTTATAGAGCATCTGATGCATCAGAAAAAATTTACTATTAATATGTTTGATCACATATTTAACAAGATTTAACAAGATTTGCCATCCAAGCCAAAGGCCCAGATGGCAAGTGGACAAGGAAGCCATTGGCTTATCGAGAGTCCAACAATGTTCATCTACTTATAACCCGCCCTCCTCAGATATGTGTCAACCTTGTTTTTAAACATATTATATACTGTTATTTTAACAAATAAGTTATTGTGATCATCTGACTATAAGTAGGTATACTAGGATTCAGTTAGACATTTTGCAACAGGGAAATTCAAAACATACTTTTATACTTATACTTTTAGTTGCACTAAATAAGACAAACTCTATATAGTCTGAGTAAAGAAAGAAATGCAACTTTAGATAGCAAAATTTATACTACTTGCTATGTTACTACATGTCTGACCACTCACCTAACTTCAGCGTTTCTTGCTCAGCCAAAGCCGGGTCGTCTGACACAACAACGTCATAGATGCATCCCTTTAGAAGTGTGCCAGACAAACCTTGCTTCTCACACAGCACCGTCGCTGGAATAAACATGGTGTTACCAGCCATCACAGGGCTCCATTATAATGATAATCTGCTATTCCGAGCACCCTAGATTTCGCTATGGAATACTGGATTTGTCCCTACAGGAATCCGTTGAGTTACATAGTTAAGGCTTCAGGGTGACACCCAAACCCCTTTGGTCTTGTGGAGAAACCCCAAACCACAGAGTTACACTATTAATCATTCCCATGTAGACTGTTATACTAAGTGGGTGTGTTCTAGAATGTATTTATGCCTGTGCCCAAAATAGATATAATTTACCTTCGACTATGGGTTTCACATGGTGCTACATAAAACATCATATAAACAACATTGTCCAACATATTTTTTTTTGGCTAAACTGTATAGCGTATTTATGATAGAACAACACAATGACTCATGTAATAAAAGCTTCATATTTATTATTCATCTTGGCAATAAAATGGGACAGTCCAGCCAGATCTCTCTGGCTGTGGCCAGATCTCTCTGGATGTGACACCCTGAGAACTGGATGCAAGACCGAGATGTTTCATGTCATTGGACTGCGGTCCTGGGCCAGCTACTTGATCATGATCATGTGACTGCAGTCACATAACCAGAGAATCCTGGGGTCTGCATCCCTTTTGGTGTCCAGCCAGCCCTTTTAAAATGCTGGCCATCCTATCATTTTGGATAGGTCGAAAAATGGGGTTGGTTGGTGCACCCTGAGGATGCGAGACCCGGATATTTCACGTGGCCGGACTGCGCTCCTGGGCCAGCTACTTGAACATGATCATGTGACTGTGGCCACATGACCAGAGAATCCTGGGGTCTGCATCCTTCTGCGTGTCCAGCCAGTCCAAAACAAGGTGTTTAGAACGAATGCCCCAGGCCTTTTGAAATGCTGGCCATCCTATAATTTTTTTTAAAGGTGGAGAAAGGGGGGCTGGTTGGTGGGTGACGTGTTTCCTTGTTCATGCTACGAGACAAAGATGGCCTAAGGAAGGGATGTTGCCAGATCCCACTGCTGGGATAATGCTTCTAATTGGTCAGACACCCCCTGCAATGAGGGAGTGTAAGGGGTGCTGCCAGCTCCTATAGCAAGGTTAATGCTTGTATTTGGTCAGAGGCCTCCTAGGGTGAGGGGATGAACCTTTTAATTGGTCAGCTTTCTTTCCCCAGGCCCTTGGTAGGGATGGTCCCTGACCTCCGGTAGGCTCCCAAGATGCATCGGTCAGTTGTTCTGTCATAAACCACGCACAATGATAACACTATGGCTGCATTTGTTCCACTGGACATAGGGATATTCGCAGGGTTGGCATGTAATGAAGTAAAAGTACTTTGTTACAATACTTGAGTAGTTATTTCAAGTAATTGGCATGTAACGAAGTTGAATTTTGACTAAATACTTTTACTTGTAACGAAGTAGTATTATCTAAAGTAACGTGACTTTTTACTCCATTACTTTTATTTACTTCGCAATATATTTTCGTTGCATTTTTTGGCGAAACCGCTGCTGCCAGTGGCGTTCCACCGTCAACGACACTTCAAAAACTGTTCAGTGTCGCCAGGCCAAAAGGTATTAATATCATTCAATCGCATGCCAGTTCACGATCATATTTGCATGCATACCTCTCTTCGGGAAATCGACGCAACCACTGTTTTATATCTATGTCAGTGAACGAAGTCTGCCAAATATTGGCATAGGTCAGGTCAAGGGCGTTGACATGAAATGTCACTTCGAGCACACAACGCTTGAACGCCATCTCAAACCACGATGCAAATGTCTCTGTTGCACCATATAAACTATTAATCAGTAAGTTTCCAATACGTATTATAAATATTAAAATTTGTAATTTCGACAATGTATTGATTATCCCCATACACTGATACAATTTTGATATTGGTGAGCGAATGCGCATCGTGGATGGAGAACCGATTTTCGCCCATTGGAATTGTCAGCAACAGCCTTTACTGGCTTACGTCAGCATTAAACAGCATTTTACTTTCACAAATAAAATTCATACTGAGATGTTTAATAAATTCATAATAATGATTACTCTACAGAACTAAACAATAAAGAATTGATACTCTGCCATTTGGCAGCATCTTTTCCCAGCAATGGCTTATTCAAGCTGACCCATAAATAATATCAAGGACAGGGGCCCTGACAGGTCAATTTTAATTGCAATTAGCAACAGCATTCCTCTGTTGCACTGGTCTGTCTTCTGATCAATTCTAGCCCCAGCTAGCTGCTAAGGCCTGTTGTTTGGATGTTTGTGTGAGCTGATAAGACATGTCTGGGAAGACATGAGAAGGTGGGGGTTCACAACCCAGATGGCTTCATTAGCTAGGCATCAAATGTCTTTGTTAATTTTACTATGGGCAGTACTAGTTGGTATCACCTCTGATCAGTTTCCCTGTGAGTCTACTACTACTACTACTGGAATGACCCTCTAGCAACTCATATACAATCACACCTGCGTATACAGATCCTGTTGTACAATCTAGCTCCTCCCATACTCCAGTGGAACAGGTCGATAAAAAGACAGATTGTGCCTCATCATTAATTAAGTTCTGTATTTAACTGAAATTATTTGATGTTGTGAGCTCTCATTAAAGATAATGTAATTTTCCAAGCATCCAAGTGAGCACCGTGTTCAATGGTGGCAGACCGATTGACCAGCTAAGGCTGTCTGGGAGCACATTGTTATAGGCAGTGTGGTTGCAAAACAGTTGTCAGATGCAAGTTGTGTAATTTATATAATATTACTCATGATTTTGTTGTTATTTCTAAGTGTTGTACTTTTATTTCTACTTTGACTTCAAGTATTTGTGAAAAGTAGTTTTACTTTTTACTCAAGTACTTTTTTTTTACAAAGAAATTTTACTTTTACTCAAGTAGTTTTTAGGTGAATTAATTACTTTTACTTTTACTCAAGTACAAAATTAAAGTAATTCAGTCAACCCTGGATATTTGGCCACTCAGAAATTATCTAGTGGCGGGGTAAATTTTTTTTTATTAATTCGTGGATCTCCAGATTTGTTGATGGATTACTGAATTTAATACCTTGGTAATCCGTTTGGATTACAAGACTTTTCTCCTTAAAAGCTACCCCTGCATCGTAACATAACTTCTTAATTATGTTTTATCGATGCAAGCTACATAAGAATATAGTTAGACATTTTATTATGGCGAATAATAATATCGTTACGTCCGCATTATCTCAACACATATAGATCTAAGCCAAGAATGAGCGTTTGATATCTGGCATAGTTGTTATGTTGAAAACGGTAGGCCTTAGTACTTCAACATTTAGCGAACGCAATTCAGTAAATCTATTTTTTACTCCCAAGTTGATGCATATGCAAGTTTCGTCTTTACAAAACCATGCACAACGTGCAACATTCCTGCCATATATAACACTGACTTTAACAGTGAGCCTGATGACAATAACAACATATTGGGCGCATTTACCTGTGTCGATGACCCTGGCAGAATATCCCTCGAGGGTGTACGCAGGTTTGTAGGAAGGATCTGTGTAGGTGGAATCCATTATGTCGTCAGAGTGGAAGTTTGACTCCGTCCAGGACCACGACCCAAACTTGCCAGCATTTGTCCGATGCGGAACAACTATTCGCCCTAAAATATATCAAATTAACAATACAAATGCCATTTGTTTGTTAATTTTTTTTTTATATATACATATATATATTTATTTTTTTTATTTATTATTTATTTTATTTTTTTATCTTAATAACGGGTGAAATTAATTGACAGGGTGGCGTTAGCGATTAATTTTTAGTCTTAGTAGGAGTCTCCCGTCCCTTATATGACATTATCTTTTATTTTCAGACCGTACTCTATATTCTTACCACTTCGTTTTCTTATGTCGACATAGATGTAATATATTGTATGGTTTTTGTGTTGAATACTCTGTTTTGTTGTTTTTGGGACGAATAAATATTTCCTGTTCCTGTTCCTGTTTGTTTGTTAACTCTCTGGTGCCAGCGACCACAGTAATCTGGGTGATCTTATGGTAAAGTTGGACACAGTATGCTCACATTAACCTACTCTAATTAACATAGTATACAACTAACGGTAAATACCAGGTAAAATGTGCCTCAAGTCAACAATTAAAGTATTCTTGTCATTGATACTATGTTTTTTTTACTTTGTAGCTTTTCAATTATTCAGATCATTGGCTTTGTGTTGAATACTTTCAATCGCAATCTCCCCAATTGTGTTTTAATTACGTTTTCTTTTATAAATAAGCAACTACAGTTAGTTTAAATTTATGAACATAATAAAAGTTGGGACATACATCTATTATATAAATTAGTTTGTGTGTTTGTGTGTGCATGCATGCATGCAGGCAAATGCAGTTAATAACGTTAATTCGGAAGAAGGCCAAAACAGCTACCCGAAGACCAAAAGGCACACACAACGCCTGGTGTATTTTTCAACGTTATGCGGTCCACAAGTGGCCTAAAATGCAATATTTCATAATCATATCTGCATTTTTTTATGTGGAATAACTGAATGAATGCATGTCATCATCTCATTGATATGTTGGTCGAGTTTTGTCAAAATCACATATTTCTAACTCTTTTAAAATGGCTGAATGTGCCATAGCCATCAATGTTTACCAATTTCTGCATAAATTACTGCGCACAAGTGCCTTGTGGTGATAAAATTGCCAAAAATCCTTCCGCCTATCTAAAAATCCACAGTTACACTGCTAACATGTTCTACCAGCAAACTTGCCAATGTGTCTGCTCAAATGCAATTATGTCAGACATGATTTTTTTTAATTACACATATCTAAAATTACTGTGCCCTACATTCGAGTGTAACACACCAGGAAGTCTAACTGAGGCATGATCCCAAAACCTTGTGTGCCAGTGGCAATTAGCTGAGTGGGTTGGTATTAAAGAGTCCATTTAGTGGTGCCACTGGTTTGGAGTTTGGCTAATACCATGGCAATATGGATATTAACCAATACATTTTTTTATTAAGTGACAATTCTACACTATCACAGGTGTATATGGCCATAGAGTTAACATTATCGCCAACCATCGACATTTAAAACTGACAATGTGTTTTAGAGCACGTGTGTGATGTGGTTGTCTGTGTCACATGTGAGGCACTTGTCTCCGATTTTATCCACCAATTCCCGCAGTTTTTCCCATGCGCAATACAACAATGAATACTAATAAGTTATTAATGATTTGTTCCATGACTGCATTTTCCTCACTGTGTAACACCGGGTAAATAAGTTAGTATAATAATAATCACAGCATTGTGGCATGTGTTAAATAAACAAGCGAAATACCAAGTCACAACATCCACCACATGGTGGTCTGTCTCACAGCCAAAAGGGCGATATTTCTAGTGAGTTAAAACTGCTTCCTCAACTGATTTAGCCTGTCACAAATCCGGTTCATTGGTGTCCAAATATGTAATGTGTGAACAGTTTATGTAACATTGCAGTCGATTTAATAAAAATGCCTATTTTTGTTCAAATCATCAAAAGAATTTATTTTAGTCGTTAGATCTGGTAAGGATTAAAATAGTGGATATCCAAAATGGTAAACACTGTGTGGGTCAATGCTGATCATGCACGTGACCACCATCCTCTCACCGATCACATGACAAAGTTGAAAAATGTTACCAAGGAACAAAATCGTGATTTTTCAGCATTTCAATTTTCGCTTCAGTTAATGCTTGAACAAGCATTAACTAATTAAAAAGTTTGTCTGATGATTTCACAAAAACTACACACAAAAGAACTTTGCACAAACAAGCTAGCATGTTGTAATGGATACTAGATAAGTTTGGTTTCCCAAAATTAATTTGAAATGAGACTAGCAAAAAAACCGAATTGATTAAGCACCTTTAAAGTTATTTGTCACATACTTCATGTTGTGTAATAGATACATTATAAAAATAAGGTAAGGGGCTATCCATAAAGTATGTCACACCATATCACTACTTCATGTTGTGTAATAGATACATTATAAAAATAAGGTAAGGGGCTATCCATAAAGTATGTCACACCATATCACTACTTCATGTTGTGTAATAGATACATTATAAAAATAAGGTAAGGGGCTATCCATAAAGTATGTCACACCATATCACTACTTCATGTTGTGTAATAGATACATTATAAAAATAAGGTAAGGGGCTATCCATAAAGTATGTCACACCATTTTTTAACTACTTTTTGGAGACCCCCCCACCCCCCGTCATGCTTCGTAACGTTGATCTGTACACTTCCCCTAAAACAACGTCTGTTTTCTTAAAGACCCCCCTCCCGGCTATTATGCACACGTACATCTGTTTATATTTGTTAGACATCTGCATTGATACAAAGTAGTAAATACATTTATATAATTAATAATAAATCAAATGTTTGTATACATTGGAAGTCACTTGAAATGTACCCAAAATTGGCATTGCAATCAATGCTGTCAGCCTGATATCAACAGACAGACGAATAAAATTATTTTTTTCCCTAAAAAATTCACGTAAGTCACTAAGACACCCCCACCTCTATGTAACACTTTATAACATACTCACAACTCTCCGCAAACTCATCAGTGTTGTTGTACAACGTTCCGTCCGGGCCAGTGAGGTCGTTCATCATGTCATCGTCCATGAAGCCACACAATCCAGCCGTTTTCTTGAACAAAGCTGCCGCTGGGGTGAAACCAATATTGAGGAATAGGCGTTTCATCTTCGGGCTGTAGGAGGTCGTCACTGACACGGAGGTCCCTTTTGGAAAAGAAAAAACAATTAAATGATAAGTATTTGTCAGCATCGTATATATACTTGAACAACAAGTTGAAAATGTGCGCAAAACTTCATTTATCAATCTGGAGATTTTGAACGTGGCCAAAATACATCTACCAGCTTTAAATATGTTTGGAGTAAATAATTATTGCTAACAAATTATTTTCATTCTCTCGTTGATCGATGTACCTGTTTGGAACTGCAGTGAAATCATTGTGCCGGAAGTTGCATCTTCACCGTCAGACGTCGCATTTCGGGGAAGGATGTCCAACAAGACAGTATGATTGCTGAGATCCTTTCTCAGTGATCTATGGGCATCTTGCACGATGCCATCAATCCTACACATTGGGAGCAAGCACTTCACAGGTGATTCGACTAGTACATATGACACCATGAGTTAGCAAAAGGAATACCAGAAGTTACTGAAAGGCCTGAGGATTATGTATGTGAAACACAGTTTTTAGCACCTGTAACTACAGATTAGATAAACAGAATTATTGAAAATTTTTACGCCATATTATAAATTTATCGTTTGATAAAGGATGTGTACCAGATCAATTGAAAATAGCCAATGTAGTTCCAATTTTTTTAAATGGAGATACTAAACTTATAACAAACTACAGACCCATCTCTGTGCTGCCAGTATTTTCAAAGATTTCTGATGTACTATTGTGCATTGGATTACCAAATATGTCACAGGGGTGAGATTTAGCGGTCACCCGGTCACCAATGGCGCCCAAAAATGGCTTCGGGCAACTTAAATTTTTGACTACAGTGGCCCGCATGGCAACTCAAAATATTTACGGAGCAAAAATTTTAGATGCAGCAAAAATAAACATCTCAGAAGTGTTGTCATGGCTATGTCGCATTTATGTTAACCATAAATCGTGTGTTTGTGACACGTTTGCAAGACATGTCGCCCAATCGTTGCCGAAGCGATATCAATAGCATTCATTGTATTTTTAATCAACCACATCGACGCTCAACATGTAATTGAACGGTCATTGTACACTGAAATAATAACCGGTCATGTTAATAGTCTTAGTGCCGTGTGGTGCGCAGAGCGCTTCTGGTGAATTAATCAGGAACCTGGTTAGTTTCTCTAGGCTGGTGGCTATATATATATATATATATATTATATATATATATATTTATATATATATATATATATATATATATATCCACGTGGTGGGCGTGACACCATTTTAGTAATATTTGAAGATAAAATCAGGTCCTGTGAAAAAAACCTGATGTCCAGTGACGCTAGGACACTTCATGTAGACTGTTGTGTTGGCGTACTATGTTACGAAAACAAAACAATCTGTCACATGTGTACAATTGTATACTGTGTTTTATTCAATATTATGTATTACACTGTATTGATCATGACTTGAAAATGTTTCAAAACTGTTTGATTTTGATGTTTTTATTTGTTGTTGGTTCTATCATCAAAGTATTTACTTTCTATCATCAAATTATTGATTAGAAAGTGGGCTACCTAAGAAGCTGTCGGGCTACTTCACTTTGCAAGGTTGGTAGCCAGACTGGCTACCTTCCATGACTTGCTAAATCTCACCCCTGATGTCACTTAAAATAACATCTTGTCTAACTCTCAATTTGGATTTTAAAAAGATCATTCTACATATATGGCTTTAACAATACTAACTGATAAATAACCAAAGCTACCGATAAAAAAGAACATACAATTGGACTATTTCTAGATTTTGCTAAAGTTTTTGACACTGTTAACCATAACGTGGAAAAACTTGGAAAAAATTTAAAACGATTTCAACTTTGACCTAAAAAAGCTAACAATATGGCATAAAACAAATAAACTTTCATCGAACATAAAAAACACATACAATGACCTTTAGCAATACTCACAGCATAAGAACCAGACATAATAAAATCTACATAGATGGGACAGAATTAGATACTGTAAATTATAAAAAATTTCTAGGAATAGTCATAGATAACAAACTAAACTGGAGTGAACATATAAAACATGTATGCAACAAATATCAAAGAGCATTGGCATCATTAATTAGGTAAAAAACAATCTGGCCAAGAAAACTCTGCCAAACTGATATTATACTTTTATTTACCCATTCATCACTTACTGTAATATAGAGTGGGGAAGAGCCCCGAATATATACTTGTCTAAAATTCATGTGTTACATAAAAGATCAGTACGTATAATTAGTCAAGTGGGTTTCAGAAATCACATTCAGCCTTTACTTTAAAAACAACAAATTATGAACATTTATCAAGTAAGCAAGTACATATGTTGTGGCATTATGTATAAACACAACAGGGGTATGTTACCAGAAATATTCAATGACATGATTACCTTAAACGTCTCTCCACATAGCCTTAACATGAGGCAGGAAACAGTTTATAAAATACCGTATTGTTGTATAAAAATTTGACAAAATACATTGGCATATACTGGTTCCAAATGTTGGAATACTATACTGATAAAGAATCATCTTGAAGATTGCACTTTGCTTCAAACATTTAAAAAGACAGTCAAAGCACTTATTTTTTATGAATGTATGAATGCTGAACTCTAATAGATGGTAACAGTTTCATTACAGCTAGTGTATAACATACTTATTGTGAACAGTTTATATTGTGAATAATATGTTGCATAACAACCTCTTTGTAGATTTATTACACTACACAGTTGTGGTCGCGTGCCGTTGAATTATATTTAACTGGGTAGTTACATAAACTACGTGAATATATATATACACATAACAATTGATCAAGTTTTACTGTGGTAAACTTGTACAGTAGTACCTGCCTTTAACGGACCCTCCGATGAGCAGACACCTGCTATGGCGGGACACTTTCTCAATGTACGGACTGTTTTACCATGTTAATGTCCCTCTGATGAGGGGACACCTAGTGAACGCGGACAGTGGACAGGATATTTTGGTTTTCTGTCCCTGCTAAGGCGGACAGTAATCATTATTTTCGTAATTTTTTTCTCTAAATATTTTATTTCCAAAATGGCGACGGACAAACAGCATGGTGCGTAGTGGAAAAAACAACGTTATATCGCGAATTCGGATATAAGGTTGTTGGTCGTGGACCCCGATTTTCTGCCGCCGGGGGAAATGCCAAATGGGCATGCTAAAAACTACTTAGAATTGCTTTGACAATTCTCAAGAAACAGGTGAACAATGTCAACGACAATGAACGACTGTCAACAAGTTGTTTGTTTGGCGCTGCCGCCGACATTAATCGCTGATGTTGGCTTCGCTTAGGCGGTTTGAAATTGCAATCGAGATTCACAAATACGCATTGCATAAGAATCAGATAAACAGTCTTAAATGCAATTTAATATGCAGTACTAATATGACGCGAAACCAACATGCCAAATGCGCTATCGGTGCGCGAAAATACAAATTCGTCATCCGCATATGAAACGATGAATCGATGCTAAGTCGTGCATCATAAATTTATGCTTCGGTCGAGGTCAGTTGAAAATCGAGGTAAAACGATTATTAATTCTGCCTATTGTCGTTTTCTATGTTTAATCAGCTTACATACTGCGTGTGTCAACTCATATACGTTTTCGGCTGCTCAAATCCAGGTTATTATTTTCGATTCGTAGGCCTATTAGTTCAGTACATCGTCATCATAGTTCCATAACGGTATACGTACATGTATTTTATTCAGTTAACGATTAAACAGGGTGACATTTAAAAATTATACACGTTGATGGTAGTTGACCCATTTAATAAGCTCTATAAACTGCATATTGCCATATAAGACAGTGCTGCAAGCACACTGTGGCTTCGACAGCGTTCTTGGACTTGGAGCAGCGGGCCGGCGATCGCTGTTGGTTAGTAGCACCCTGGTGGCAGACATGGGAATACCTAACGCGCCTTATTTCAGCCCTCCACTCCAGCATGCCTGTCCCTCCGATGAGGGGACACCTGCCATGTAGGGACACTATTGCTTGGATACAGAAGTGTCCGTTGAAGGCAGGTACTACTGTAGTATAACTGTCAACTTGTGAATGATGTACATCATCAAATGTGATACATAATGGGCATGTCCTAGTGTACCTGTTACACTGCACTAGTTCTAACAGTTCTGCACTACTGCACGATACACTTTGTATTAATGAATTATTTAAACAAGGAATTATAAGCAACACTGCTTCTTTTCCATTGTCTTCATTGATATATGCTATGTATCATGTGTATATGAACTGTATCATGAAGACAATAAATCATTATCATTATTAATATTTCGCACAAGCAACAAGTGCTTCATATATGATTGCAACATATAAGTCAGCTGGTAGGCCTACACTTCATAGAGATAGTTACTCGCATTAGCATTTTAAAACAGGTATTTAATGACTGGACTCAGTGCATTCACAGGACGTGATAGCAGGATGACAGCCGTTCTTGACAACATACAGAAGTATACAGCAATTGGCAAAACAGAGACAAGTGCTTTAAATGTTCAAAGTTACTTGATCTGCAGACAAGTCATCTTAAATTACGTCAACATCGTCTAGGTTGTATATGTTGCTAAGTCGAAAAAAAGTTATATGGAAATGTTTCTACTTTGACAACACCATGTACAACACTAACCTGATCGTGGGGACGTCACCTAACTGTGCCACTGCGGGGGTCGTGATGGTAACGACAGACAGCCCGGCCTTGAGGGCGACAGCGCCCGTCAGAGACGTCTGCTTGTAGTGGAAGTAGCGCACCTGACAGCCGAAGTCGTTCTCTTCACTCTTGCAGTCCCAGAACTGGCCGATGCCGAAGTAGTCGAACTCAATCCCGTCCAGGGTCTGTAAGTGTGGGTCACCTTGTGTTCGTCTCACCACACGTGTTTCGCAATATTTGCCTAAATACGACAGAATCGGTTAACATCAAGGGGACAAGGATGGTGGAGCAAAAACAACTAAGCCAGGGTACAAAACACACATAAAGAACACAAAAAACAGGTGTTTATGAGTTCAATGGGGAGTGTACTAAGGAGTCTGAAGAAATGGGTTGAGCAAATTTAACCGAATGAAGTTGGCAGGGAATGTGTTGCCCATGGGAGAAGGCTGACTGCTGAAGAGCAAACAGGCGAGAAATACGGGGTAAGTTGTGTTTAGTATGGGAAGATTGAGTGAAGATGAATGCGGGAAAGGCTGATGTGTGAGGAGACTGAATGAACACAGCCGGTGGTAGAAGCCAGTGGATGGTGTAGTGCTGAAGGACCTTTAATGCTGATTGGCATAAACAACACTAGAAAAAACTTTGAGGGATAATATATCAACATACGTTTTTTTGTCATGAGACTCATGATATAATATATATTAGCCAAACTTCTGTAAACGCAGCATGACACAGCCATATGTGATGTCTCGATAAAGTCAAAGGAGGGACGGCAAACCACAGTAATGGTCATTGTTTGGATATTCAAGTGTCGCGAATGGCAGAGAGCAGCGACTGGTGCCAATGTAAGTATAGAGATCGAACCACAGTTGAAATTGATTGGTGAAATTAAGAAATTCATATGATGTGACATAAGTACATTACAGCTTTATTCGTAGATGGACAAATGTGTGCATGAATACATATATATTGTGGTAAACACTGATGGGCATCACACATGGGAGTCCAGTTTCCTTTTAATTAGACAAAACGTTAACATGGCCACCAATGCCAAATTGCACTGTGGTCTGACCTCTATGAAGTGACATACCTGTGACATACCTGTCCACATGAAGTGACATACCTGTCCACATGCTGCTGCAGTCGCAAAAGGCAGAACATTCGGGGCCTTTGGTGCACACACCGCGGTTGTTGCAGTTCTGACAAGGTCTACAGTCTGGCTGATCACATTTAGGACCACGTCTCCCGGAACCACAGGTGGGTGGATGGCCGCAGGACACCGGACATTTACACTCACAACCCCGCCATGTCGCCAGCACGTTGCCCTTGCATTTCGGGCAGACGTCCCCGGGACACTTGCAGCCGTCCGGCCCATACGTTGACTCCTTACAGTTCTTACACTTACATTTGCACGAGTGCGTGCCATTTGTTGGTGATGCCCATTTCTGGAGTGAACCTTCTGGGCACTTCGTGCATTTGCAGAGGCCATTGTTCACCTGCCGGTCAGAGAACGTGGTGATTGGCCAATACTAAACACGCACACATGCAACAGTCTTATGATCACACTGACAGCAGATTACGACTTCATTTGTAGTTTACGACAATATTTTACCAGTGAGGGGAGACTGGGGAGGGTTGGCGCTGCTTTCACTTAAATTCAATTTTCCATAAAGTGATGTATATAAGGTACATCCACTTGGTACACGTTCCCTATTCTATCATGTACTAGTAGACATATTATGCGATTTCCTAACCATTGTTGTAATTTTGATATTGCCCATTATCTGACCCCTCCTCAACTGTGCCAATCTGCCCCATGTATCGGGCAGGTTGGCGCACCCCCTGGGGTACGTTGGTGTATCCCATTAAATTCATCAGAATGGTTTGCAATCATTAAATTCAATTCAAGGCACAACACAGGCCTTGCATGGGCTAGCAAACGTCAGAACCGCAGTTGTGGCACATACAACACCGCTCACCGCTAGTGCAATCGTTGTGCAACCGTTTGATACACGCAGTTGTTTTGGGCCAATTTCCCCGACCTATTATTGTCAAATGTCACCGGGGGACTGGGCGTGGTCAATGGACCATGCTTCAACAATGGTACAGGCTTCATTATTGACTAGGGTGACATCTTGCATGACTTCGGGGTTCGATCTGTCAGTAACATGCCAAATCCTCACAATGGTGCATGTGCCAACCTGCCCCAACAAAACTGTGTCAACCCACCCCGATCAGGATGGTCGTTTTAACAAAACACATAAAATATGTCGGCCAATTGGGTTTAGTTCTATTCAATGTATGCCTAAACGTCATACCTTCATCATGTTGCCTTATACAGTGTGTGACAAGTGTAATCAACGCATAAATGACATTTTGATATTTAAATTTTATTACCGACGGTGGTGAAAAAATAAAAAACCGTAATAATTTTTGTGTGGTTTTGTATATGTGGTTGCATTGGTTGTGTTTGCATTGGTCTGGTGTTGTGTATAATGCTACAGGTGTTCACTTGGTTGGACCGCAGTAGGATTAGTACATTATCTTTTAAACCGATGCCCCGTGCGCCAACCTATCCCAGTCACCTCTACGCCAGAGGCAACATTTGGAGAGCCTTTAAAATATACCATTTAACTAAAATAACATGGTAAATGCTTACTAGAAAAAAGCTTCTCTTATGTAGGAAGCATTTGATGATGCTGTAATCTACGCTTGAAAGCTGCTCGATAATTCCACTATTGTGACTCTGCCTATTTCCTCAGGAATTACATTCAAAGAGAAGAGTAATCATTTAAAATAAAACATTGAAGGAAAAAAGGCAGTTGATGTTGTTTTTGTTACTCTCTTCTTTTCCCGTGAAGTCCAGGGTGAGACTGTCATCTATACTGATCATCTGATGTCAAACATAACAACTGAAAATCCCTGTTATGTCAAACTGGACTTACCTTCGTGCTAGCTATTAAGTTATCCGGCGGATCACAGAAACATTGACACAAACATTCTCCCGTTTTAGGGTCGATATTCCCCGGCAGCCCAGTGTCATTACACTTGCAACACGGCGTAAGACCTGTAATGCAGTTACTGTAAACATAAAAATTGTGTTAAACTGATGTATCGACAGCTGATTAACAGTACTCACTGGGACTAGTTGTAACAAGGAGAAGTTGTAACAGACTACAGAGAATGTGTTATAATGGGTGATTTTTTGGTAAAATATTTTAAATCTTAATGAAGGCAATAGAACCAGAGGGCATAAAAAGCACTTTTTAGTTAAGGAAGGTTGAATATGAGAAAGTAATCATTTCCACAAAGGACAATAAATTAATTAAACGGTGAAATGATTGTGTTAATGTGAGCAGTTTGAATATGTACAAAATTAGAATTGATAGATATCTGATTAAGTGTGGACTATACATAGATGACACATTTTGTTGGACTCTCGATAAGTCATTGGCTTCCTTGTCCACTTGCCACCTGGAACTTGTAGCTTTGGATGGCAATCCTGTTAAATCTGATTAAATCTATAGGCTAATGTTTTGAGTATGTTTTATGTAATCACGTGTTGTGTATCAGATGGTGCTGGGGCATGTTGTAACATCTCTCCGGGTACATTTGCAGTATCAAGTGAAAAATGTCACTCAGGGGAAGCAAAGTATTCAAAAATTGTCACTATTGTGAATCGTATGACGAATAATATGCGTTTTGTAATGAACATTAACAGGAGATCTACCAACTAGTTTTTACATAGGTATGTTAGGTAGGGCTTTTTAAGATTGATAAGCTAAGACATATAGTCAAGATATATATTAAAACAATTTAAAGCCATTAATTTTTGATACTGGTACATTACATTGTCGCAATGGTAAACAATACTTCATACGTGTTTCAATTTGCCCAGTTGACTGTTACAAGTTGCCCAGAATCTAGGTAAATTGTAACACTTTAGCTTGCCCAGGTCTCCCCTGTTATATTTAAGTACTGTACGGTTACTATTTATGAAATAAATAATTGACACAAATATTTATACCTGGTTAATACATTTAAAGCTCCTTAATCACCTGGTTTAGCCCATCGTGAAACTGGTTCTTTGATGTGGTGTGCGTGTGTGTGCTTGAATAGTTTAAGTCAGGGGTTCCCAAACTGTGGTCCGTGGCCTTCAGGTGGTCTGCAGGATGGTTTGAGGTGGTCCCAAGGGACAACGCAATGCCCACGTTGTGTGTAAAAAAAATGCTTTAATCCATTACACCCATAAATTGAATAAAGCGTGTGCTGCTTTCCACGGGCAACTGAGATAGATTCTGAAAATTATATATAATATATTTTGATTTAATAAAAATGCACATCTTCAATTGTATCGATAATTTTTTGGCAATACAATGGGCCTCATTAGCTTTATCAGCCCCATGGGTGGGCCTCAAGGAAAAAAGTTTGGGAACCCCTGGTTTAAGTAATATCCAGTCTGTTTAATACAGGAAAGTGCATACTTTTGTTGAAGTCGTCGAAGGAATATATTTTGGTCGCTAGATCGTGAAAACATAGGGAAGTCTAAACTCTGCATAAAATGCTCAAAATGAGTAAACACTGCATGGTCAAGGCCGATCACGGGCATGACTTCAACCCTCTCAATGATTACGTGAAAAAAAGATATGCGATTGCACCAATCGGGAAGTTTGTCAATTGTTAGCAACTTATTGGCATCTGCCAAAAAGTAATGTTATAGTTTGTTTATTTAACCAAAACCACATAACAAGTTGCACAAACGAGCTATAGCATGTTGTAGTGGCTACTATGTACAGGGTTGGCATGTAACAAAGTAAAAGTACTTCTTTACAATACTTGAGTAGTTATTTCAAGTAATCGGCGTGTAACAAAGTAGAATTTTGACTAAATACTTTTTACTTGCAACAAAGTAGTTTTATCTAAAGTAACGCGACTTTTTACTCTGTTACTTTTATTTACTTCGCAATATATTTTCATTACATTTTTTTGCAAAACCGCTGCTGCCGATGCCAGTGGCCGCTCCACCGTCAACGACATTTCAAAAACTGTTCATAGTCGCCACGCCAGAAGCTATTAATATTATTTAATCGCATGCCAGTTCACGATCATATTTGCATGCATACCTCTCTTCGGGAAATCGACGCAACCACAGTTTTATATCTATGTCAGTGAACGAAGTCTGCCAAATATTGGCATAGGTCAGGTCAAGGCCGTTGTGTGCACTTCGAGCACACAACGCTTGAACACCGTCTCAAACCACGATGCAAATGTCTCTATTGCACCATATACACTATTAATCAGTAAGTTTCCAATACGTATTATAAATATTAAAATTTCGACAATGTATTGATAATCCCCATACACTGGCACAATTCTGATCTTCGTGAGCGAACGCACATCGTGGATCGAGAATGAGAACCGATTTTCGCCCATTGCCATTGTCAGCAACGGCCTTACCGGATTACATCAGCATTAAACAGCATTTTACTTTCACGAATAAAATTCATAATGAGATTTTTAATAAATTCATAATAATGATTACTCGACAGAACTAAACAGTAAAGAATTGATACACTGCCATTTGGCAGCACCTTTTCCCAGAAATGGCTTATTGAAGCTGACCCATATTGCCATAATATAAATAATATCAAAGACAGGGACAGGGGCCCTGACAGGTCACTCTTAATTGCAATTAGCAACATCATTCCTCAGTTGCACTGGTCTGTCTTCTGATCAATTCTAGCCCCAGTTGGTACCAGGTAACCAACACAGCTTGCTGCTAAAGCCTGTTGTTTCAATGTTTGTGTGAGCTGATAAGACATGTCTGGGCAGACATGAGAAGGTGGGGGTTCACAAGTCAGATGGCTTCATCAGATAGGCATCAAATGTCTTTGTTAATTTTACTACGGACAGTGCTACGTTGTATTACCAATGACCAGTTTCCCTGAGAGTCTACTACTAGTACTACTACTGGACTGACCCTCTACCTACTCAGATACAATCACACCTGCGTATACATATCCTGTTGTACAATCTAGCTCCTCCCATACCCCAGTGGAACAGATCGATAAAAAGACAGATTGTGCCTCATCATTAATCAAGTTCTGTATTTAACTGAAATTATTTGATGTTGTGAGTGCTCATTAAAGATAATGTAATTGTCCAAGCATCCAAGTGAGCACCGTGTTCAATGGTGGCAGACAGATTGACCAGCTAAGTCTGTCTTGGAGCACATTGTTATAGGTAGAGTGGTTGCAAAACAGTTGTCAGATGCAAGTTGTATAATTTATATAATATTACTCATGATTTTGTTGTTATTTCTAAGTGTTGTACTTTTACTTCTACTTTTACTTCAAGGACTTTTAAAAAGTAGTTTTACTTTTTACTCAAGTAGTTTTTTAACAAAGTAATTTTACTAAGTAGTTTTTAGGTGAATTACTTTTACTCAAGTTCAAAATTAAAGTAAATCAGTCAACCCTGACTATGTAGGTGTGAATGTTCGCAAAAGGAATTTGAAATGAGATTAGCAACACAATCGAATTGAGGAGGCAATTTTAAAACATGAACTTTTGTCAAACAAACACTTGGAATGAAATGTTGGACAATAAGACAACCCACTCACCTCACATTCACGAATGTTAGATCCGCCTTAATGGACTTCTTGACTTCAAATTCAAAAACTTTGAAAGAGACATCAACAGTTTTCAGCCCGCTGGTGAGCCCTGGACAGGTAACCAGTTTCTTTGTGACTCGACATAGTAAGAGTAATATAACGCTTCAGTTAATTGTCATTCCAGACACTACGACTGGTTTAGTGACCTTCCATTTAAAAACACATATACCAAGACTTGATCGATTCAAACCAAGTGTTGATCATTAAGGCACAAAACACTTTATTTTAACTCAATAAATCAAGTAAGAAAAGTATGGAACTATTAGATACATGTGTGTGTGTGTGTGTGTGTGTGTGTGTGTGTGTGTGTGTGTGTGTGTGTGTGTGTGTGTTTGCGTGCGTGCATGCGTGCGCGCGTGTGTGTAGACTGTATGTGTTGATGGTGTGCAATTTGTTGTTCTATCAGGTGGGTGTAGGTCAAAAGCCCCTCGGTCAAAAGCCCTCACCCCTTACTTTGAAAAAGGTCAAAAGCCGTCACATTGAGATTTTTTATGGAACCAAGTGAAACGCATTGATATAAATAATTTTTATTTGGTGAAAGATATCAAGCAAAATAATACATTTTAGTAATTAATTTGTGCGTTATTAGACATTGTATAACATGGAAGTGAATCTCTATATGATATATAGTTGTACTGAATGAACATAAATGTGAATGACTGATTTGCATCACCTAATGACTATGAATGAGAATGAATGTACTTATCATGTTCAATATACTCCATGGAAATAAATGTTGGTAAATCAAAATGTTTCTGTTCATTATACTACAATGTGGCTATTCAACACAAGATATAATAAGAGGGCTTTTGACCCAAGGGTAAAATATCAGATAAATAAACTGTGAGGGCTTTTGACCTAGAGGGCTTCTGACCAAGGAGCTTTTGACCAAAGGGGCTTCTGACCAAAGGGGATTCTGACCTAGGTATTTTTGATCTAGGGGCTTTTGACCTAAAGGGCTTTTGGTCATATCCCCTATCAGGCATGGGGTTCCAACTCCAGTCAATTCCAAAAAAATAAATTCCAATTCCGCTTTGCAAAAATCTATTCCAATTCCAAATTATCAATTCCACTTCCAACTTTTAAAATCGTAGGCTATGGAAAAAATCAAATTGTATTCGTTATAACAGTTTTATTTAAATGATGTGTGCGCAATCATATTTAATCAGATATGGAAAAAAACTAACAATTGTTCATGCAATGTGTGTGCGTGCATGCGTGCGTGCGTGAAAAATTTTTACATAGTTATTGTCATCTTAAACTTACGTAGTTCGACGGGTTTAGCTGGATCTTCACAGGTGCAATCCTTTACAGAGACCGCAGCATAAAATGGGAAGGCAACTGTGATTCCATAGTCTGTCGGATGATCAGCAAAACGGTAGGGTACATGCAAGACATATCCCAAAAAGTTGGGAGGGGGCAGGAGGAGGGAGAGAGAGGGAGGGAAGAAGTAATTTTTTTACCCACAAGATATTTAAAATGATACATATCTATGTCAAATTATAGTTACATATAGTATAATATAGTTATATATAGTATAATATAGTTATATATAGTATAAGTTTATATGATATGGTACATATGATAAACATGGCATACATAAATAACAAAACAAATACGGTCAGGAGACTCCGCTAAGCAGCAATGCACATCGTTCACTGAAGCCATTGGAAATACGTCAAATTGTCATTGTTTTGCAGAAAAATTTATTATCATATGCCTTTATATTATGCCACAATAGTGTTTTCTATGGATTGTAATAATGTGAATGTCATCATACTTTATTCTTTATCAACAATTTTTCCTGTGAGGTGGGGGGAGCCATTCTTACAGATTGGCCTTGTGTGGTTGGTTTGCCCACCTTTGCTGATATTTTGTAAGCTGAGTATATAAACTAGGTCACAACTGTTTTTATCTTGTATATACATAATGTATTTATGATGTATACATAATGTATTGCATTTTATTATTTGGCTTATTATAAAGTTCGTATACAAACATACATTTGACTTGGTTGTCTTCAGCAAACGAGCCACGGTTCCATGTCATTAACTCTTTTATAGGTAGCTTTGTCCCGCATAAACAATTTGATGAGTGAAAGAACGTAGTAAAATCGCACAGAATTTTACGCATGTGTGTAGACTCGCAATTTATAGTCAACAACATATGCACCCTCAAGTAAATTGGGCAGATGAAAAAAAGCGATATACCAATTATTTTGAGTTTATTCTTAACCCAGGTGTTTGGTCGAAACAAATCTGTCAGATGACAACAAAAGTATTTATTTAAAAAAAATGGCCTATGGAACAGAATCTGTTCAAGACACATATTTCAATCATTCACTGAGTAACAAAATATAACCTAAGGATAAGGATAATTTAAACTCGACATATAAGAACCGACTGCCAAATTGAAATAATAAACTTTGTTGTTTGAGGCTGCTAGCATCATTAGCAACCGACAGCGTCTGTGACCATGGCATTTGTTTGCCAGGCGCTGCCGGCTAATGAGTAGACCCCGTAGTACCATCTCAATAGCGCCTTTTCATTGTCATTTGTTTTTTGTTTACACAGTTTTGGCAAGTTCATGGTCGTCCACTAGACGACGAAATGTATCTTTTATTTACCCATACATCACTTACTGTAATATAGAGTGGGGAAGAGCCCCGAAGATATACTTGTCTAAAATTCATGTGTTACAGAAAAGATCAGTACGTATAATTAGTCAAGTGGGTTTCAGAAATCACACTCAGCCTTTATTTTAAAAACAACAAATTATGAACATTTATCAAGTAAGCAAGTACATATGTTGTGGCATTATGTATAAACACAACAGGGGTATGTTACCAGAAATATTCAATGACATGATTACCTTAAACGTCTCTCCACATAGCCTTAACACGAGGCAGGAAACAGTTTATAAAATATCGTATTGTTGCACAAAAATTAGACAAAATACATTGGCATATACTGGTTCCAAATGTTGGAATACTATACTGATAAAGAATCATCTTGAAGATTGCACTTTGCTTCAAACATTTAAAAAGAGAATCAACGCACTTATTTTTTATGAATGTATGAATGCTGAACTCTAATAGATGGTAACAGCTTCATTACAGCTAGTATATAACATGCTTATTGTGAACAGTTTATATTGTGAATAATATGTTGAATAACAAACTCTTTGTAGGTTTATTACACTACAAGCGATGAACCTTTTGCAATTTGTTTTCATTAAGTAAAACTCATATAAAGTGGAGATGTATTTATGGACATTATTTGAATGCACATTTAATGGGCTGAACATCAATGAGCGATAACGGCAGATTGTTGGTTTAACGTATAAAAACAATGTCGGCAACAGACTGGATACTGTTTAGCCAAATCTCCATGGTCCAGTTTGTACAAAATTTCACTGAAATAAACCCTTGCTGTTATTGTGAATATGATTAAAGGGAAGGACTGGAGACCTTTTGTTAACTTATGCCACAAAAAAATATTTTCTGTTTCATTAGAAATCGAGGAGATTCGTTCTCCCATGTGGGTGATCAGGAGATTTCCTGGAGTCTCCTGGCAAATCCGACATGTATAACATGTATGGTACAAAAGCTGGTTTTTGATGTCAGTGACCGCAGTGCGGCGTTTACCAGCTGGCGGCACGCACGTACTGGCCAAACACGACAGTCCTAGGTCAGTTGTGAAAAAAGTGAGACCATCAATGGCTTGATTTTATGTTCAATTGCATTACAGCATTGATCAGATAATTCTGAATAAGTACACGTTTTTTTTTTTAATTAGGCTTCATTCTTTTAAGATAATTATGATTAAAAATTATGATTTCCTAAAAAAATTAATACGACTGTCGTAAGAACTCGGTTCATTAATGCTATTGTTTTACACGCACAAGTTTTCCAAGAGGTAATGTCACTTCAAACAATCATAACTTCACATTTTTAACAAGATTTAACAAGAGTGCCATCCCAAATAACAAGTTCCAGATGGCAAGTGGACAAGGAAGCCATTGGCTTATTGAGAGTCCAACAATTTTCTCATCTATGTGTAGCCCGCCCTTATGAAATATCTGTCAATTCTATTTTTAAACATATTCACACTACTAGCATTAGCACAATCATTTGGCAGTTTGTTCCATTCATTTATCACCCTCTGTGAGAAAGAGTACTTTCTCATGTCCAACCTACACTGCTCCTTAACTAATGCTGCTTTGTGTCCTCTGGTTCTACTGCCTTCTTTAAGTTTGAAGAACATATTCCTGTCAACATCCTCATAACCATTCACTATTTTAAACACTTCTATTTGGTCTCCTCTTAGTCTCCTGGTCTCTAGTGTTGTCAAACCACATTGTAATAAGCGACTTTCGTAACTAAGATCTCTCAATTCTGGAATCATTTTAGTTGCTCTTCGTTGTATTCTTTCTAGCTTGTCTATGTCCTTTTTGCGATACGGCCTCCTTGCTTGAATACAATATTCCAAATGTGGTCTAACTATTGCTTTGTACAGGGGTATAATTAGCTGTTTCTCCTTATACATTGGGTGATTGATTAAAAAAATGTAAACAGTATACTGTGAATGGTTGATAAGCCCATTCCAAACAAAAATATTTTTTTTTATATTTCGGTAAATTTTTGTGTGTGCGTTATTTCTCTAAGACTTTCATAGTCGCTACTGAAGAGCCACCTAACTAAAATTAACCTAAACCAGTAGGTCAAACAAATTAGATTGGTGCATGTAACTTGGTAATTTAAAAAAAATTATGTTTGACATATTTAGTCTCTCATAATTGTGTCAGTTAAAAACTATCCTCCATTTTTTTTAAATATACTGGTATGTCATTATGTAAGTATTCATAATAACATTTTAATTGTTGTAACTTAAGAATGTCATCTAATTTTAACATGCTAAGCTTTTTATTGAGTGGCTCTGTATGCTAATTATAATTACTTAGGGTAATAATTCTCAAAGCTTTCTTTTGAAGTTTCATTATTCTATTTGGTTAAAAACCCCATGTCATAATACAGTAATTAATATGTGGGACAATTAACCCATTAGACCCCACAACAGCCGCAGCCGGCCGCTCTGTACAGTCCTGGAACGGCCGCCGCCGGCTGCATACAGGACCCTCTATTCAAAAAAATCCTGGCGAATAACTACTGAACTAAACGCTACCAAATTTTGCCACACCCTAGCGGATACATTTTGCAACAACAACAGCTCATTACGTGCATGTGTTGCCCTTTCGGAAATCTTGATTTTCATCAGTTTTGTTCATGCTGTCTCGAAAATTTTTATTTCTATATTTGTCATTATAAAATATGGTGCAACCTGAAAAATAACCGTCAGAATTTGATAATGTTTTCAGTGGTGCAAAGCTAACACATATAGCTACATTTTCTTTGCTGAGTTGCATAGCCATAGGGTTATAGCATGGGATCATTGTCAAATGTCAGTCGCAACTTTCAAAGTTTTCACAAATGTACTATTTTGTCTTTGCAAATTGTGTTAAAAATGTCAACATTTTATTAATATATCCTATTTCTATGTATACATGCATGTGGATAAATTACTACTCTTCAAAATAAACGCAACTTGTAATTGTCAATATTGAATAGTTTTTTTCTACAGATTTTTGAACACAAGGAGGTAAAATCGCTCGAAATTTGCCAGAAATCCTGGGAACATGGTGGCACATTTTAATAAAATCCTAGGGCCTAATGGGTTAATGAGTTATATAACATTTTAATTTGTAGTAATAATATGATTTCATTTATTTAAAATACCTTTTTTTCGAACAAGCATTTAACATTTTTTCAGCATGTTTTCTCCAATTCAAATTTGCATCAATAATTAGACCTAAGAAATAAAATTCCTTAACTTGTTCAATATTTATACTGTCTATCTTAAAAGTTCACAAAAAACATGAACTAATTGTTTGATATGATACACATTTCTCTCATGTTTTATCATTTTAATCACACAGACTTGTCATCGATACAACCAGTTGCCATGCATGATATAACCAAACGTCATACACATTTGGTCTGTTCTCCATTTCTCATTGAATAATCATCCTAGATCCACCCATTTGACACTTTTGATTAATACGATTATCTTAATGTTTTGAGATGACTAATAAACATTGGATATATTAATTCCAACCTTCTTTACATTACATTAAATAAGAGATACTTTCTAAGGTTTTCTTCATTAAGAATACGCAACTTTACAAAAAACACTTTGTTGATGTTGTTGAAAGAATAGTTTGATTGTAGAAATATGGCGAAGCCTAAACTCTGCAAACAATGCTCAAAATAGGTAAACACTGTGAGTCAATGGCATAATTTCGACCATCTTGACGATCACATGAAAACAGATACAACATTGCACCTTGCAGTAAATGTGTCAGCTGTTAGCGACTTATTAGCATCTGCAAACATTATTTGATAGTTTGTTTGATTATTTCACCAAAACCACGTAACAAAAGTTGCACAAACGAGGTAGTATGTCATAGTGGACACTAGGTAGGCGTCATATTCCACAAAAGGAATTTTAAATGAGATTAGCAACACAACTGAATTGAGGAGGCAATTTTAAAACATGAACTTTTGTCAAACTAGCTAATGTCAACTTAAGGTAGTTGGAGCAGCTAATGTGTCACTTGATATTTTAACTTTTTCTTCATAACATGCTGGGATATACTTAACAAAACATCAACACCACAATAAATCATGCAGCACCAGCAACGTATTTCGCCAATCCATACTTTTAAAAAACCAGTCCTTTGGGAATTCGCCTTTGAGTTCTTAGAAGCAAGGCAGATGTTTCCATAGTAACGATCTCATGGCATAATATTGGCGTGTAAACACGTGCGTGAAATATCACCCATCATAAACGATGAACACATCGTCTGGTTACTGTGATTCTTGTACAGATCAGTATGATGCCTATCTACACATTCCACGCTTTTAAACTTGTCAAATCTAGAGTTATTTTTGTGTTTTTCTGCCAATAACGATGCAGACAAACATTTGTGTACCGACAGAAACTGTTGGTGAACTCTTGACCTGTTGGATAACAGCCAATGAAATTAATATCAACAATCAAACGCACGTGTTGGACTGAGTAAAGACGTCTGATATTCAGAGCAGACAAACGTATTACAGATACAGATTTAAGGGCTTATGTTGGTCGCTAAATAAAGGACCATGTCAGTATTAGAAATGGCCATTTATTTTGTTACTACAAAAAGCGAAAAACAATTAATTGAGGAGGCAGTTTTAACAATTAAAATTAACCCATGCCTGATATGCAAGGTAGGTACATTGTTCATGGGATAATTCCCATGGTTGATTTTGGTTGCATTATTATTAGTATTTTTAAGACACACATTTGCTTTTTACCTAGATATCCAGGTTTGGTAAAAAAATTTGCTCATTTCTACTGAACTAAAATAAGTAGAAAATGGTTGAACATAAGCACCTAAATAAAAACTAATACCATTACTTCAAAATACAAAATGAGTTGCTAGCATGCATTTGTTCCTTCCACCCATAAGGTAAAGTCATCCCCCAGGCATTACGCCTTAGGAAGCCATGAAGGCTTATATGGCCAGTGCTTAAACCTGGTTTCTGTAGTGCGAAGCAACTTAGAGTGCGGTTATACTGACTCTCCTGGACGGGACACTAGTCCATCGCAGGTACCTTCCAAACAGTGTTTGTACTCATTTGCAGCTGAGTAGACTGAGGCAAAGTAGGGTAAACGAAATTGCCTAAGCTTCGAAAACGAACCGTGCCCAGTGTGGGTCTTGAACTCACAACCCTAGAATTTAGAGTCCAACACCTTAACCACTAGGCCACGGCTGCCCCCCTTCCACCCATAACCAATATGAAAATAAAGACAAAATAAGATGCTTGCATGGATTTAGCAAGATTTAACAATACTGCCATCCAAGCAAAAGGCCAAGAAGGCAAGTGGACAAGGAAGCCATTGGCTTATCGGGAGTCCAAAAATTTTTCATCTAAGTGTTACCTGCCCTTCTGAGATATTTGTCAATTTTATTTTTAAACATATTCACATTGCTAGCATTAGCACATTCTGTAGATAGTATGTTCCATTCATTTATTTACTTCTGTGAGAACAAGTACTTTCTAATTTCTAATCTACACTATTCCTTCACTAACGTTACACCATGTGCTCTAGTTTTTTTTCTTAAGCGAGAAAAAATATTTCTATCAATATTTTCATACCCATTTAATATCTTAAAAACTCCAATTTGATCTCCTCTTAACGTCCCCGTCTCTAAGCTTGTTAAACCACATTCTTTTAGACATTCTTCTTAAGTAATAAATCCTAGTCATAATACTGATCCTTGTGGTACCCCACTCAAAACCGATTTGCAGTTTAAAATTTCCCAATCTACTACAACTCACTGCTTTCTGCTTTTTTCCCCTCTTTCAATAACAAGTTGAACCCTCTTGCAAGTGGTATACTAATTTGTTCTACTGTCTGTATTAGTAGTTGTGGTGGAATTCCATCCACTCCAGGAGATTTATTATCCTTCATTGTTTTTATTTTTTTCGATACCATTTCCGGAGTTACATTTAATTTCCCCAAATAATCTGATTTCGCCTCCTGAAATTTAGTATCTGGTACTGGTAATGAATGAACTGATATCCTCTCTGGTAAACACTGAACTGAAGTATCCATTTAGGTGTTCTGCCATTAAAAAACCTTGTGATATTATATTTCCAGCACTGTATTCTAGTGGTCCAACCTTGTCTCGTACGTTTTGTTTACTCCTGACATATGCATAAAAATTCTTGCTGTAATTTTTTATGTTACCTGCTAACTTTTGCTCGTAGCCTCGCCTAGATTTAGTCTCCTTTTATCTCTCATCTCATTTTCCTTTCCCCCGTCGCCTCACACCCTGTCTCCTTCCGTCTCATTTCCTTTTCCCGTCTTCTTCCATCCTGTGTCCATCTGTCCTGTCACCTTACCACCCCTCAGTCTCCTTCCAGATTGGGGCGAATTGTCCCTGGCATCTCTCTCGTTGCTTCCTCCACTTTATCGTCCACTACTGCACCGTCTGAACCACTGGCACAATCCACCACTGTCGTACACACCTCTACTGTACCTAACAATACCAAAACTAGCTGCCTCAGTCGATCGAACTCCACCACTAGACCCTTCATCTTCTGACACCCAACACATTCAAAACTAAAACTATTGGCCTCAACCCAGGATTGTCACATCCTGACTTTACAAAATCCACCTAAACTGTCTAAATTAAATGTCTAGTAGCCTTTATCTTTTGTTTACACTGCACCATTTTATAATATAATTTTGTTAGATTATGATAGATCAATGTTGTTTACAAGGTTGTAGAATATAATTTAGATATATTAATGTTGTTTACAATACTAAAACAACAATCTTATTTTTGCTCACTCTAGCAAAATCTATCAATTCCATTTTTAACAAAAACTGCTTCTTAATGCTATGCCTATAGTAGGTAGTACAGCTAGTTTATGTATTTACTATCTACTCAACTTATATAATATCTAAGATGGTGGTCCATGGACCCCCTAGGGGCTTCAGGGGGTCCGTGAACTGGGGACAAAAATGTATTATTTCGTCGAGCTCCTTCCTGTTTATGTGTATTTTTCTGGGGGTGTCCATAGTTTTTAGATTCTCAAAGAGGTCCATGACCCAAAAAAGGTTAAGAAACACTGATCTAAGAAGTTTGTTTCGTGAGAGTAAAATACTAAACACCTAAGATCCTACACCTAGGTATGTTGTAAACAACTCTATTTTCGCTCACTGACAACCCACCAGCAATCAGGACTAACTTACTCTAAAATACTGCCTCCGACTAACTTACTCTAAAATACTGCCTCTAATTAAATTTTAACAACAACTGTTTATTACCTTTCTCTTTCTTCGCAAGTGAAATACCCTTCTTTTTCTTCCACAGTAAAGAAGCAGCTCTAGGTAAGCCTGGCCACTCGATTCTGAAGGACGGCGTCGTTGTCAATGTTACCTTCCCCTCCGGCCATTTGTTTTCCAAGTTTGTACTGGTTTTACGAGGTGTAACCTGAAGAACAATGCAAGATTATTTTCATTAAATTAAGCCAACTTACAATATATAATAAAGAAGCTTCTGTTGCGCTAAAATTCTTGGGAACCCAAGCTCAGCAGGCAGAAGACAAGTGTTATTCAGATTCAAATCATTAAGGGATTCAAGTCGTACGCAGTTGCATTGAAGAGCTATAGGTTGATAGGTTATTGTGCAGATCTTAAAAATAATGCGCTATATAAGTCTCATGATGTCCTTGAGAGCAATATTATAAAAAAGAGAATTACAATAATCAAGTCTACTGCTAGCAAGAGCAGTATTATTTTAGCAAAAAAAAGAGATATATACCGACGAATACGGTAATGAATGCGATAAAAACACAGCAATCACAGGTTTGGGAAATATGTTGTCTAAAATTAAAACTATTATTAAAGATAACACCTAAATTCTGTGCTGAAGCAGCTGGTGTGAAATTCTGCCTCAGCAAAGGTGTCGGGGAAAAACAGTCAAGTTTACCAAACTGCTATTGTGTACCAATAATAAGAAACTCCCCTCTATCCCTCACCCTCCTTCTCCACTCCCCTCTCACTCCCACTAAATCTCTCAGTCCACCCATCTCAGCCTTGGTCTTCTCTTCTACTTCTACACTCCACTCCAAGCACATCCACTCTCTTCGTCAATTGTACCCCTTCCATTCTATCCATGTGTCCAGCCCACTTTAGCCGGCTCCTCACCAGCTTCCTTGTGAGACTCTCTCACACCAACTTCCTCCGTCAGCTCCTCCATGCTGGTGTTATCTTTCCTTTTAGCTTTCGAGATATGTGTCTATTTCCCACTACCCCTTCCACTTTTCTCCACGCACTCGCCCCAGCTTGTACTCTCCTGCGAATTTCTGTTTTCATGCTGCTGTCCCTGCAAACTGCTCCACCCAGATATACAAAGATGTCTTGTTGGCAATGTTTCTTCCCGTTCAGTCTTACGTCAAGATCTTTTTTCTGCTGCCCGACCCAAAGCACCTCCATCTTCTTTAGACTAACTCTCAGTCCTCTTGAAGGTCTGCCTCACTGTCTGCTGCTACTACTGCCAGGTCATCGGCGTATAGCAACTTGCGGAGAATGTCCTTTGTACTCGCTTTCCTGCTGATCACCTCCGCTACTGCAATGAATAACAGTGGGCTTAGAGAACTCCCTTGTCTCAGGCAGACGTCCACCCCAAATTCCTCCAATATTCCCAGTCCGCACACTACTCTACCTTTTGTCTCTTCATATGTGCCTTCGACCATCCTCACTTCCGCCTCTGGGACACCCATCCACCTCAACGTGGCCATGGCCATCTCTCGAAACTGCGTCTTATGCCTTTTCAAGGTCTATGAATCCCAGAGCCATATTTTTTTCCACTCCAGTTTCTTTTCCACCAGTTGTTTCAGAGTGAACATCCCGCCGTACCTCTCCTTCTTCTGAAACCTTGTTGTTCTTTTCCCATTTCACACTCCACTATCCTCCTTATCCTTCCATCCAGAATCCTTTCTAACACCTTCAGGACATGACTCAGTAATGTGATACCTTGGTATTTTCCAGGGTAGTAAACATTTCCCTTTCTTTTCCTACAGCTAGGGACTATCAACCCCGTCCGCCACTCCTCTGGGATCTTCCCCTCTCTCGTGCAGGTATTTAACAATCGCCTTGTCCACCTAACCCCAACACGTTCAGCCATTACCAGCATCTCCACTCGCACTTCATCAATACCTGTCGCTCGGCCTCTCTTCATCTTCATCATTACTCTCTCTACCTCTGCAACCCCAATCTCATCCAGCTTCACTTGTCCTTCTACTGCACTTGGTAGTTCTGTTTCATTTACAACTAGGCCCAAACTGAAGTTTATCTTCATCGCTCATCAGCTGGATGCAATGGTTGACAGGCTGTAAAGTGGGACTATAATTGACTAGTTAGTTCCTGACCCATAAAAGACGATTAACACTGTTTTATTTCAACTAACTTACTAATTCAAGAAAACATCATAGACAATAAAAAGTACCCAACCTCAAGATAACAAAAAGTAAAAATTCTTGTAGGAATGGCGATCAAAATTATGCAACTGCTTGGAAGACGAACATCACTGTCTCTTAACAGTTCTGTTATGTTCTTTTCTTAGGCCGCGCGTCCATTTCAATTCCTTACCGACTTCTGCTTCCTTTCCTTTTCCTTTCCCGTTGTCACTGATGTTCTATGTTTCTCTTTCTCGGCTATTGAGACTACGACTAACATATTGTGTTTTGGCTGTTATATATCAGCCTTCAGTTTGCCACTCGTACTTCTGGATGGCTTATCCAACACAAGCCATTCAGCAGCCGTCCCATCGGTTGTTTGCAGGCATTCCGCCAGAAGTTTTCGTGGAGGCAGTAGCGTATATGTTTGATGAAACAGAACTTTTCAGAACTTAATGCCCCCCCCCAACTCTCATTTACTGCGAACTTACATTCAAAGATGGTTTGTTATCACCTGATGTCCTGCTCCATTGTAAGCCAGCATGAAAACCCACATCTATTTTTGTTGATATCTTGGCTGAATTCTACAACAAACGTGTCAATAGTTTAGATAATACTATGATACATACATCGAATGGAAAATGACAGCCTATAAACTAAGCAGCCACACAACCAGTCGTTCGGTTATGTAGCTATGTTGTGTAGCTATGTTGTGAATAAACACAAAGGTAAATAATAATTTCGTTTGGAATAGCAGACCAAGATATGGACCAAGAACTATCGCCAACTTTATACCTAAATGTGTCTTACCTGCAATGAATGAACTAATTGTAGTTTTAACTAGTAGTATGACTTTACCTCCAAGTTAAGCAGAAAAAGGACGTTTGAATATTTCAAGTGCGTGTACCCTTCCAGTTAATGAGGTAAGTCATGCAGTGTGATTATGTGATAATGTGAGGTTTCTTGTACATGAGGTCTGCTACATACCAGGATGATCTATGAGATACCTTGTAAAATACGACACATTTTGCCATATCTTAGTTTTGGTGACTTACCTTTACCTCTGCTGAAAATCCCAGCTTGAATTTCAAATAAATATTTCCGGGAATGGGTAGAAACCCAAGTGGTATGACAAAATGGCCAATTTCCTGAAATAAATTGATAAAACTATTGAAAATACAACCTCGATACACCAATGAATATATGTAAAGTAACGTCTGTAAGATGTGGTAATGCTGATGGAACAACCTTAACATCTCTCACTCCCCTCTCATATATTTGCTTCATATGTGTGGAATCTCAGAAACGCAATATATTGGCTAATATGGACACCTATGGGAGTGAACGACACCCACTGTGTGATCTATAAACATCGATATGTTCCGATAAAATATTGGCAGGTTAACCTTTTCATTGATTTCAAAAAATTAAAGGGTGCCGTGAAAGAAATATTTTATTTTTACCCCTGTTTAAGGACAACCTTAATATATATATATATATTTATATATTTGTTTTTACGTGAGTGCGTGCGTGCGTGCGTGCGTGCGTGCGTGCGTGCGTGCGTGCGTGCGGGCGGGCGGGCGGGCGGGCGGGCGACTCATGCTGTCCATTTGAATTTGCCCATTTTGCTGTTTTTAGTTAATCAGATCTAACATTATAAAGACCGGCGGGTGAATCTTGGAGAAGCAGCAATTTGATTTTGGTGCAGAGAATTGACAGACAAGCATGGAATATCGACTAGAATAAGTAGTACTATTGCATATATATTATACAAAAACATATTGTAGACATATATTAGGAAAGTTTTTTTTATAATTAGGCAGTATTTTAGCATAAATTAGTTCCGGACTCTGGCAGGGAAGTCAAGAGATATATAATAGGGTTGTTTACCATTCAAAAATTGAGATAGCATAGTGAATAGTCAGAAAGAGTGGAATATTGATTAAAATAAGTATTACTATTACACATATATTAAACACAAACTTCTTACAGACATATATTAAGAAACCGTTTTTGTTAACAGAGGCAGTATTTTTCCAGGACTCTTACAGATATATATTCAGTGAGTGATAAAGGGGGTTTGTTTACAGGTCGTGAATTAAACTGGTCTATCAAACTATCATTTACATTGTTGAATGTATATGAGATATAGTTATAAATTTACATTGATTACATACATAAAGTAACATCTGACACAGTTGTAGTAAACGTTTTTGATAAAAAGGAGTTAACAGCAGAATCTTAGCGTAAGTTGGAATAAACTGAGTTCATTGTTTTTTGTTTGTGTTCGCCGTATTCGCTGGTGGCAGGCATATTTTTGAAACGGGAGGAAAGACAACTGGGGCGAAGGAGATGGGAAGGAGAGAGTGAAGGAGAAGGAAGGGAAGGAGAAGAGAGTGAAGGCAATGGGAGTGAGGAAGACGGGAAGGAAGATGTCAGGAGGGAAGGCGACGTGAGTGCAAGTTAGCCAGGAGGGAAAGGTGACAGGTTGATGGGGAGAGAGAGACTGATAACAGTCTGCCAGGTTACAAGGCTGCAGGACAGAATGTGATGGAAGGGATCCAACGGAAGAGCTATTCTGAGGTAGTGACAGAGAGGGTGAGGAAGAGAGCGAGGGTATTTGCGGGAGACTCGAACGTTAGGAAGTCTGACAGAGTCTTAAACAAGGGAGATGACGTGGTGGTTTGCTTGCCTGGGGCCAAAATATATGCGATATCTGAGAGGGTAGAAAACACTGTGGGTTCGGGGCAAGGGTGGATCTGTTTTAGTAAACATAGGGACAAATAGCGTAGAGAGGGAGGGTACAACTGCCATAGTTAGGAAATACAGGCAGTTGGTCAGAACACCAAAGCAGACGTTGGTTGAGCAGGTAATACTGTCAGTGATTTTACCAGTAATAGGAAGGAGGGGTCATAGATATCGAAATTGCCAGGGGATGGCAATTAACATGCTAGTCCAGAAGTTATGTAGTAAGAAGAAGTTTTGTTGGGAGGGCTGATATGTACATGAAGGATGGGCTTCATCTAAGTGGAAAGGGGGCAGCAGTATTTGCGGATGAACTCTCAGCAGCAGTAGATAGTGGCATGGGTAGCATAACAAATATTTTGGTAGTAAATGTTGTTTAAACTAGAAGTGCAGCGGGGTTACTTAAGAGGTGCCTCAAGCAGAACAAGAGGCCATTATCCTCAGGGTAGTACAGACAAACCAATAACAAAATGTCCGGAAAACATCCTGAAACAGGTTATAGATGCATGTGTTTAAATGCTAGGAGCATAGTAAATAAGAAAAATTACCTAAACATTATGATAAAAGATACTGACTCTCACATAATTGGTACAACAGAATCATGGGCCAACATAGACATAACAGATGCTGAATTAGGATTGACAGGATACGTAATGTTTAGGAGAGATCAAATAGGAAGAAGGGGAAGGGGAGTTATTTTATATGTTAAAGAATCTATTCATGCTTATGAAATAAAATTAGAAAGGGAAGCAGATTATGATGAAGCTGCTTGGTGCAAAATAGTTTCAGGAAATTCGAAATTAACTATTGGATTAGTTTACTGAAGTCCAAGCATAAACAAAGAGGATAACATAAAAATACAAAATGCTATGAAGTAAGTGAGTAAAGGGGAATGTACTATAATGGGAGATTTTAACCATGGACACATACAATGGAAATCTCTAGAGAGCACAGGGGGTGAGGACCAACAATTTCTATTTTTAATTCAGGATAGCTTCCTTACTCAGCACGTGCTAGAACCAACCAGGGGAGATAATGTGTTAGATATGTGATGCGCCACGCCAAAACCAGGTGCTTCTCGCTAGATTTAGCTCAGCGCAGGAGCCTAAAACGCATGGTGTACCTTCGAATTGTCGAAAATGGGTTAACGACGGAATCGATCAGCAAAATTATCCTTCTTTCCATAAATCCATTTATATAAGCTGAAAGACTGTTCAAACTAGTAATATTTAGCACTTTATTGAAGCCCCTGATTAGCGTTGCAGTTGAGAAGTCTGAAACAAAGCCATTTTTATGTGTTTTTGATTGACTGTCTTCACTCGCTTACAAGCGGGAAACCCCACGTTATACATGGCTGGATAGCTTGACGTCAACTACACGTGTGATTGGGAATCTCTTAGTCTAGACCAATGGAACAGCTCCTATTTTACATAATTTATCCAACAACAAAGTGCTGTTGTTGCTATGGAAGTAGCGAAACGCTCGCTGATTCCACAGTCGGCTTGTTTACACTTTCCTTTCTTCTTTGTTCACCATTTTCGCCTGCTGTTTTCATCTTCGATTCGTTAAAGATTTGCACTATGGCACTGAAAGAAGCTTATTTAGCTACCAAGTTGGATCGTGCGAGGGGGTGCAATCTCGAGGACAGCAATTTAGCTGCCGTGATTGAAGATTACTTCGAAGGCCGGGTCGAGCCCACGGAGGTAGCCTCAGCGGGGGCAGGGGAAGACCACATTGAGCCAGCACGGGTTGGCTCAGCGGGAGCAGACTTTTCAAATTAGTGGACCTGACATTGTGTTATTATGTATGTAATGTGTAAATGATGTCTTATTTTCAGATATTTTAGGGGTTTATTTTAGGGATTCGGCTCCCAGTGCTCGCGGTAATCTCCGGGAATACCAAACCTGGTAGTAAATTATGTGGCATTCAATAAATATTAAATTTTTCCACTTTATGCTTCTGAATCTTCTTTATACACACACCTACTGGCAGGGTTGTTTGATTTAAATCATTCGATTTAAATCACATATTTCAAATCATAATTTAAATCACTCCAACAATTTTTTTTCAATCATACATTTATGATTTTTTATTTCCGATTTTTTTAAGCTTACAAGCATCAAGATCAACAAAGTTTTGTATGTTTTTTTAATACAAAAGCACAATGTGCGCACACTTGTGTAGTTGTATTGTCACCAGATAGCCTGATAGTCAAATATTTTATGACATTGTATATGATTGAGCTATTCCTTTTCTGAATGTAGTGAAGCCACACAAACTTGTCTTCAAGAGGAAGTATCTTTTCAAGTCAGAAGCCCTGAGTTAAAGTCCACTTACTTAGAGCTTGTGCTAGTTGTTACCAGTTCAGTATGTTGACTCCATTGAGACAGTCTTGGTGATATTTGTTTAATACTGTACCAGTTTGCAGTCTGGTTGGAGACCCATAGAATACACAGAGCCCTGGACAGGTGCTAATCCAACCTCTCAGCAAACAATAATTAGCACTGCTACAGCCACAGACACACAGCATGCTTTCCTTTCCAAGACAGATTATGCAACTACAGATGGTGAGGCCTTGTGGACATTACCTAATGTCTTTATATAAGCAAAAATCTGTTAAGACAAGTACCCAAATCGATTTGAATAGAACACGTTTGAAAGAGTTTATAAATATAAACATTTATATAAATGTCTATATACCAGATTTTTTTTTAATTATTAATTAAAAAATCCGATTTTTTATTTTTTTTTAAATCATGATTTTTTAACCCTGCCTACTGGGGGAATATACAAAAGTTCATTCTATACGGAGCATTTTAAGTGCATGGTTGCTATGGGAGAAGCTGATTTTCACAAAACTGTTATTCCAAGAATGTGTACACTAAAAGTGTAATATCTTGACCCAGGAGTAAGATACAGTGTTCATGTTGGTGTCATTTTAAAGGATTAGTGGACAATGTAAAAATACATGAACCATTGGTTAACAGTGACCATAATCAAATACATTTTGACATCAATGTAAAATCAGAAAGTAAAAATAAAAAATCGTACAGGAGAAACTTCCACAAAGGTAACTAAAACTTCATATTTATTATTCATCTTGGCAATAAAATGGGACAGTCCAGCCAGATCTCTCTGGCTGTGGCCAGATCTCTCTGGCTGTGACACCCTGAGAACTGGATGCAAGACCGAGATGTTTCATGTGATAGGACTGCAGTTCTGGGCCAGCTACTTGATCATGATCATGTGACTGCAGTCACATAACCAGAGAATCCTGGGGTCTGCATCCCTCTGGGTGTCCAGCCAGCCCTTTTAAAATGCTGGCCATCCTATCATTTTGGAAAGGTCGAAAAATGGGGTTGGTTGGTACACCCTGAGGATGCGAGACCCGGATATTTCACGTGGCCGGACTGCAGTCCTGGGCCAGCTACTTGAACATGATCATGTGACTGCGGCCACATGACCAGAGAATCCTGGGGTCTGCATCCTTCCGCATTTTTTTAGAGTTTAACAGGCGGAGGGATTTATGGGAATTTTTCTGCTATGGGCCACGTGAGCACATGAATACATGGCTATTTTTGTCAAAATTACTGGGCATCGCACGTCGGGGCGTTTTAAAAGAGCTGGAGGTATTTGATTTTGATAAAACTTGGTCAGCATGTCAATGAGATGATGGCAGTTGCTGTGAAAAAGTTTCAGAATTTTTAGTGGTCACGTTTTCTTATAATCAGACAAAATGTTAACATGGCCACCAATGCAATTCTCAACTGTGGTCTGACTCCAAATAGACGAAAGTCGGGGTCACAAACACGGTTATAAAATGTTTATATGCTTATGTTTTGGTCGTTTTTATTAGCTTAATTGTGGATATTACACGTAATTTGGATGAAATTATTAGTTTGTTATAACAAATTTCTTATAATTTTTATAATTTGCAATTCTGATTATATAATTAGGGCTTATATTTTTGAAAATAAATAAATAAATAAAAACGGTTGCTAACCTGTCCCATGTTGTGTGTGTTTGACTTAGACAATTGTCGGTGTCAGACTGGATAATATTATATTATTATATATATGTTATTGATTCCATCTAGTCAACAAGATCATTACTGGTTAAACGCCGCTACTATTTAAACTGTTTAACAGTCTCCCTTAGGAGGTGTCCTATAACCGATCTACTAAATATAAAACATGTCAAATAAATGTACATTTTAGTTTTGTACTATAACGTTTTATGTGCACGAGCTGATATATATTGTGCAATATGATGTTTAATATGATATCTCATTGTTAATGAATACAATTGTTTATTTTTCATATGCTAAAATAGCATTATAGAGCTTGTGGTAAGCTAAAAGTCTACAATAAGCAATTTTTAATATCAACAATAACTGTTGCCTTTCCAAAATGTCTATTCACCACATATCAATACCAATTTCATGTTGTGTGCAGTACTTTGCAACCCTAACCATAGCTAACCCCATCTCTAGCTAACCACATCCCTGGCTAACCCCATCTCTAGCTAACCCCATCCCTAGCTAACCAAAACTCTGAAGTCGTTTACATAAGATATAATCATTCCCATAGGCACAGGTTGATAGGAAAAGTGAACAGTTTGCTTGGAAAAGGCAGACGGCAGTAGCATTCACGAACATCATGGTACAGATCGAATGCCAAAATGGAAAGTTTGTGAAAATTAGGGGATATGACACAAGTATGTGACGGAACAGGTAGCCATTTTGGACTAGAGCGGTCATTGGTGATATTTGTGTTGTGGCCCAGTGCGTTAGCAACATTGTATAACAAATTTGGACAGAATAGTTGCATTTTGGTTGTGTTACACCCACTGGAAGCACTGTGTAGATCAGCATTTTCAAATCTGGCCGCGACTGGCATCTGGTCATGTGATACCCTTTTATGGTGGCGTATCGAAATCAAGCCGTTCGCCTTGTATCTTATCAACTAGAAGTATGAAAGGAGTCACATAAACAATAAAATATGACAAACCTGACACATTGGAATTTACCCTAAATCCTGTTAAATGTGAAAAATTTCCAATTTTCTTACAAAGTTATGCCATGTTTGGTTTAAAATCTAGCAATTATATGAATACTAATTTAAAAATAAACTCATTAGTATATTCAAAGGGACAGTAAGCAGGCTTCATTGGTTCGCAGTGCTATGTAAATCTAGTATACATGATCTATGATTTATCAAGTGTCAGAATCGACCTATAATTAAATTATGTGACTGGTTTTCAGCTAATAATACGGGCAAAGCATTGTATAGACTTGGCTGTCAAACAAATAATAATGACTTGACAAGCAGGAGTGTTCCATAATGTGTCTACATATACACTGTGCCGCAACTTGATATAAAATTTGACACTTTCTCAAACAAAAAAATTCCCTATTTGGGGTAAGACCACAGTTGACCTTCCTGTTTATTGTTTCACACGAATGTATGGCGTATTAAATTGCGATATGTGACTAAAGAATTCATATGACGTGACATAAGTGCAATTGAGCAGGCATATTCACAGGTTTGTTTGTAGAAGCTATTGGCTGTGAAATGGCGCATTTTTTTGAGAGTTTAGCAAGCGGAGGGATTTATGGGAATTTTTCTGCTATGGGCCACATGGCTATTTTTGTCAAAATTTATGGGCATCGCACGTCGGGGCGTTTTAAAAGAGCTGGAGGTATGTGATTTTGATAAAACTTGGTCAGCATGTCAATGAGATGATGGCAGTTGCTGTGAAAAAGTTTCAGAATTTTTAGTGGTCATGTTTTCTTATAATCAGACAAAACGTTAACATAGCCACCAATGCAATTCTCAACTGTGGTCTGATTCCTAAACCACACACAATGATAACATGATGCTTCAAAATGTATGGCTGCATTTGTTCCACTGGACATAGGGATATTCGCAGGGTTGGCATGTAATGAAGTAAAAGTACTTCGTTACAATATTTTAGTACTTATTTCAAGTAATTGGCATGTAACGAAGTAGAATTTTTACTAAATACTTTTACTTGTAACGAAGCAGTTTTATCTAAAGTAACGCGACTTTTTACTCTGTTATTGTTATTTACTTCGCAATATATTTTTGTAAAATTTTTTGGTGAAACCGCTGCTGCCGGTGGCGCTCCATCATCAATGACATTTCATAAACTGTGCTTAGTCGCCAGGCCAAAAGCTATTAATATCATCCAATCGCAAGCCAGTTCACAATCATATTTGCATACAAACCTCTCCTTGGGAAATTGACACAACCACTGTTTTATATATAGGTCACTGAACGAAGCCTGCCAAATATTGGCACAGGTCAGATCAAGTCCGTTGACATAAAATGTCACTTCGAGCACATAACGCTTGAACGCCATCTCAAACCATGATGCAAATGTCTCCGTTGCACCATATAAACTATTAATCAGTAAGTTTCCAATGCGTGTTATAAATATAAAAATTTGCAATTTTTACATTGTATTGATAATCCGCATACACTGACACAATTCTGATATTCGCGAGCGAACGCGCATCGTGGATCGAGAACTGCACCTATTTTCGCCCACTGTCAGCAATGGTCTTATCGGCTTACGTCAACATTAAACAGCATTTTACTTTCACGACTAAAATTCATATTGAGATGTTTAATAAATTCATAATAATGGTTACTTTACATAACTAAAGAGTAAAGATGGCTTATTCAAGCTGACCCATAATATCAGGGACTGAGACAGGGGCCCTGACATGGCACTTAAATCTTAATTGCAGTTAGCAACAGCAGTCCTCTGTTGCACTGGTCTCTCTTCAGTTCTAGCCCCAGTGGTACCAGGTAACCAACACAGCTAGCTGCTAAAGCCTGTTGTTTCAATGTTTGTGTGAGCTGATAAGACATGTCTTGGAGGACATGAGAAGGTGGGGTTTCACAAGCCAGGTGGCTTCATCAGCTACGCATCAAATGTCTTTATTAATTGTACTATGGGCAGTGCTAGTTGGTATCACCTCTGATCAGTTTCCCTGTGAGCCTACTACTACTAGTACTGGACTGACGCTCTAGCAACTCAGCTACAATCACACATGCGTATATATATATTCTGTTGTACAATCTAGCTCCTCCCATACCCCAGTGGAACAGATCGATAAAAAGACAGATTATGCCTCATCATTAATTTAGTTCTTTATTTAACTCACATTATTTGATGTTGAGAGCTCTCATTACTGATAACGTAATTTTCCAAACATCCAAGTGAGTACCATGTTCAAGGGTGGCAGACCGATTGACCAGTTAAGGCTGGCTGGGAACACTTTTATAGGCAGACTGGTTGCAAAACAGTTGCCAGATGCAAGCTGTGTTTATATAATAATTATTGCTCATGATTTTGTTGTTATTTCTAAGTGTTGTACTTTTACTTCAAGTACTTTTGAAAAGTAGTTTTACTCTTTACTCAAGTACTTTTTTACAAAGTACTTTTACTTTTACTCAAGTTGTTTCTAGGTGAATTACTTTTACATAAGTTCAAAATTAAAGTATTTCAGTCAACCCTGTAAATACGTTATGTTTTTGGGAATAAATCACTAAGTGGATAGACGAGGGATTGCCAGTATATATTATCTACTTAGGTTTTCAGAAAGCTTTTGATAAAGTGCCACATCAAAGATTAATACTTAAATTTAAAGACCATGGTATCGGGGATGGCATAATTGACTGGATAAAACAATGGCTGACTGACAGAAGACAAAGTGTTGTTGTAGATGGAGAAGTTTCAAACTGGAAATCAGTTTTGAGTGGGGTAACGCAAGGACCAATATTAGGACCTTTATTATCCTTAATATATATCAATGACTTGGACGACAATATAACAAGTAACGTACTGAAACTTGCGGATGATCACATCAGACTTCCGGCTACTTGGACTTGGTGCAGCGACTTGAATTTGGTGTAGATCATTTACAGAAATACGTGGAATATCAAATAGAATAAGTATTACTATTGCATATATATTATACACAAACGTATTGTAGACATATATTAGGAAACAGGTTTTGTTAATTATTAGTCAGAGGGAGTATTTTAGAGTAAGTTAGTTTCGGATTCTGTCAGGGAATTCAGCGAGCGTTAATAGGGGTGTTTACAATTCGAAAAATTAGATAACATAGTGAATAGTCAGTAACAGTGAATATTGGTTAGAATAAGTATTAGTATTATACATATATTGTTCACCAACTTCTTGTAGACATATATTAAGAAACCGTTGTTGTTAACAGAGGTAGTATTTTTTTTTCCCGGATTCAAACTCAACGAGTGATAAAAGGGAGTTTGTTTACAAGTCATTCAACCCGTGCATCGAGCTATCGTTTACATTAGCTAATATATATATATATATAAGATAAAGTGATTTATTTACTTAAATTACATACATAAGGTAATATCTGACATAGTGGTAGTCAACGTTTTCGGTAAAAAGGAATTAACAGCAGGACTTTAGCGTAAATTAGTACACACTCACTTCGTTGTTTTGTTACACAGTGTTCTCCGTATTCGCTAGGTGGCAGGATTTTTAGCCTAAAGTGTTCTTTTGATCACAAAAACAGCCTTATTCAAGGCTAACGTAGCACACTAATTAAAACTAAATTGTATGATGGCCCGTGCAAACGACAGTTAAAGGCCACAAGGCACGTAATTTGTGGCAGTTGTAGTAACTGGGTAGATTTCACAAGTCTGGGTGCGAAAAGTCCTGGGCTGAGGTCCAGGCAGATAGTTTTAATTTTGAGTGTAGGGGATGCGCAAGGATGAAGGAAATAGAGGTGGAGTTGAAAGAGCTGAGACTGCTCGTTGTGGCAATGGTGGGAAGGGATCAGGGGAGTTGTGCCAGTAGTTCCGGTGAGGGAACAGTAGACGATAAAGTGGGGAAAGACACAAGAGATGCTAGGGAGAGCTCACCTCAGCCTGGGAGGAAGCTGAGAGGAGGGAAGGTGACAGGTCATAGGGAGACAGGACGTAAGGAGACGGGAAGGAAAGGAACGGGAGGGAAGACAACCGGGGTGAAGGAGAGGGGAGTAGGGGAGACAGGAGGGAAGGAGAAGGGAGTGGGGGAGACGGGAGGGAAGACAACCGTGAAGGAGAGGGGAGTAGCGGAGACAGGAGGGAAGGAGAAGGGAGTGGGGGAGACGGGAGGGAAAACAACCGGAGTGAAGGAGAGGGGAGTAGGGGAGACAGGAGGGAAGGAGAAGGGAGTGGGGGAGACGGAAGGGAAGGGGTCAGGACAGAATGTGATGGAGGGGATCGAAAGGAAGAGTTATTCTGCAGCAGTGATAGAGGGGGTGAGGAAGAGAGCGAGGGTGTTTGTGGGGGATTCGATAGTTAGGAAGACCGACAGAGTCTTAAACAAGGGAGATGATGTGGTGGTCTGCTTGCCTGGAGCCAAAATAGAGGCGATAACTGAGAGGGTAAAAACATCGTAGGCTCGGGTAAGGGTGGATCTGTTTTAGTACATGTAGGGACAAATAACGTAGAGAGGGAGGGTACAACTGCCATAGTTAGGAAATATAGGCAGTTGGTCAGAACACTAAAACAGACGCGGGTTGAGCAGGTAATACTGTCAGGGATTTTACCTGTGATGGGCAGGAGGGGTCATAAATATCGAAATTGTGGGGGATGGCAATTAACATGTTAGTCCAGAGGCTGTGTAGGGAAGAGGAAGTTGGATTTGTGGATTTATGGGAAAGTTTTGTTGGGAGGGGTGATATGTACATGAAGGATGGGCTTCATTTAAGTGGAAAGGGGCGGCAGTATTCGCGGACAAACTTTCAGCAGCAGTAGATAGCGACTTGGGTACAATGACAAATATTTTTGGAAGTAAACATTCTTTAAACTAGAAGTGCAGGGGGTTACCTAGAGGTGTCTCAAGCAGAACAAGAGACCACTAGCACAGATAAACCAATATCAAATCATCCGAAAAACATCTCTGAAAAAGGTTATAGATGCGTATGTTTAAATGCAAGGAGCATAGTAAATAAGAAAACGAATTAAACATTATGGTAGAAGATATTGACCCTCACATAATTGGTATAACTGAATCATGGGCCAACATAGATATAACAGATGCTGAATTAGGACTGACAGGATACGTAATGTTTAGGAAAGATCGAATAGGAAGAAGGGGCGGGGGAGTTATTTTATATGTTAAAGAATCTATTCAGGCTTATGAAATGAAACTAGAAAGGGAAGCAGATTGCGATGAAGCTGTTTGGTGCAAAATTGTTTCAGGAAATTCAAAATTAACTGTTGGATTAGTTTACCAAGTCCAAACATAAACGAAGAGGACAACACAAAAATAAAAACGCTATAAAGGAAGTTAGTAAAGGGGAATGTATCATAATGGGAGATTTTAACCATGGACACATACAATGGAATTCTCTAGAGAGCACAGGGATTGAGGATCAACAATTTCTATGTTTAATCCAGGATAGCTTTCTTACTCAGCACGTACTAGAACCAACCAGGAGAAAATGTATTAGATATAGTTTTGTCATCACAAAAAGAATTAGTGGACAATGTAAAAATATTTGAACCATTGGGTAATAGTGACCATAATCAAATACATTTTGACATCAATGTAAAATCAGAAAGTAAAAATAAGAAAACGTACAAGAGAAACTTCCACAAAGGTAACTACAAAGATATGAGAAAATACTTAGCACAGCTAGATTGGAATAACATGCTGATGAATAAGACTGCAATTGAATGTTGGAATATTCTAAAATATGAAATTGAGAGTATCATTGATAAATTTGTTCCCTTCCGAAAACAAGGAAAACGGTGTAGAAAGAAACACTTGTCAAAAGAGGCAATTAGAAAAATAATGCTAAAACAAACTATGTGGAGGGTTTATAGGCGTACCAGAAAGGAAGAAGACTATGCAAAATACAAAGAGGCACTTAATGCAGCTACAACTGAAATCAGACAATCTAAAAGAAGCTATGAGCAAAAACTGGCATGTAACATAAAAACTGACAGCAAGAGTTTTTATGCATATGTCAGGAGTAAACAAAACGTACAAGACAAGGTTGGACCTCTAGAAGACAGTGCTGGAAATATAATATCACAGGGGTTTTTAATGGCGGAAGACCTAAATGGTTACTTCAGTTCAGTGTTTACAAAAGAAGACATTAGTTCATTACCAGTTGCTGATGCTAAATTTCAGGGGACTAAATCTGACTATTTAGGTCCATTAGTTGTAACTCCAAAATTGGTAGCTAGGAAAATAAAGGCAATGAAGGATAACAAATCACCGGGAGTGGATGGGATTCCTCCAAAATTACTAATGGAAACAGTAGATCAAATCAGTATACCACTTGCAAGAGTATTCAACTTGTCATTAAAAGAGGGAGTTGTTCCGTTTGAATGGAAAGAAGCAAACATCATACCATTATTTAAAAAGGGTTCGAGAAATAAGTCAGAGAATTACAGACCAGTGAGTTTAACGTCAGTGATTTGTAAATTATTAGAAAGGTTAATTAAAGATCATATGGTGGACTTCCTCGTTAAGCATAAATTATTAAATTCATCTCAACATGGATTCCTTAAAGCGAGGTCATGCTTAACAAATGTGTTATGTTTTTTGGAAGAAATCACTAAGTGGATAGACGAGGGATCGCCAGTAGATATTATCTACTTAGATTTTCAGAAAGCTTTTGACAAAGTGCCACATCAAAGATTGCTACTTAAATTAAAAGCCCATGGTATCGGGGATAGCATAACTGACTGGATAGAACAATGGCTGACTGACAGAAGACAACGAGTTGTAGTAGATGGCGAAGTTTCAAATTGGAAATCGGTTTTGAGTGGGGTACCTCAAGGATCAGTATTAGGACCTATATTATTCTTAATTTATATCAATGACTTTGACGACAGTATAACAAGTAACGTACTGAAATTTGCGGACGACACAAAACTGTTTAGAAAGGTTAATACTGATGGTGATAAACAACATTTACAAAACGATCTAGACAGATTAGTGAAATGGTCTGAGAAATGGCAGATGCTGTTCAATTTTGGGAAATGTAAATGCCTACATACAGGACATGGGAACTTGAATGTAAACTATAAAATGGGAGCTACTGTTCTTGGTACTACTGTAAAAGAAAAGGACTTAGGAGTTACAATAAGCGCTGATATGAAAGTTTCAGAGCAGTGTTGTATTGCAGCTTCAAAGGGTAATCAAATTCTTGGATTGATTAGAAGAAACATAACATACAAGGGAAAAAGGTTAATTATACCTCTTTATAAAGCAATAGTTAGACCTCATTTAGAATACTGTATACAAGCATGGAGACCATATCGTAAGAAGGATATAGATACGCTTGAACGCATACAAAGGAGAGCAACTAAAATGATTCCAGAACTTAGAGACCTTAGTTATGAAGAACGCCTGAAAGAATGTGGTTTAACAACTCTAGAGACAAGGAGGTTAAGAGGAGATCAGATTGAAGTTTTTAAGATATTGAATGGGTATGAAAATATTGATAGAAATATGTTTTTCTCACTCAAGAAGGATAGCAGAACTAGAGGACATGAGGTAAAATTAGTAAAGGATCAATGTAGATTGGACATCAGGAAGCACTCGTTCTCACAGAGGACAGTAAATGAATGGAACAGACTGTCTACAGATTGTGTAACTGCTAGCAGCGTGAATATGTTTAAAAACAAGGTTGACACATATATCAGAAGGGCGGGTTATAAGTAGGTGAACATTGTTGGACTCTCGATAAGCCAATGGCTTCCTTGTCCACTTGCCATCTGGGCCTTTGGCTTGGATGGCAAATCTTGTTAAATCTTGTTAAATGATGCAAAAGTGTTTAGAAAGGTTAACACTGACTGTTTTAATAATTTGTTTGCATTGAGTAAATGAAGTAGCTGTTGGTGATTTGGTATATCAATCTCTTACACTAAATGTATCTTCAGGTTAAAGGTTAACATTGATGGTGATAAACAACATCTACAAAACGATCTAGGCAGATTAGTGAAATGGTCTGAGAAATGGCAGATGCTGTTCAATTTTGGGAAATGTAAATGCCTACATACAGGACATGGGAACTTGGATGTAAACTATAAAATGGGAGATATTGTTCTGGGTACTACTAAGAAAGAAACGGACTTAGGAGTTACAATAAGCGCTGATATGAAAGTTTCAGAGCAGTGTGTTATTGCAGCTTCAAAGGGTCATAAAATTCTTGGGTTGATTAGGAGAAACATAACACAAGGAAAAAAGCTAATTATTTCTCTGAATAAAGCAATAGTTAGACCTCATTTAGAATACTGTATACAAGCGTGGAGACCATATCATAAGAAGGATATAGAACTGAGAGACCTTAGGTATGAAGAATGCCTGAAAGAATGTAGTTTAACAACTCTAAAGACAAGAAGGTTAAGAGGAGATCAGATTGAAGTTTTTAAGATATTGAATGGGTATGAAAATATTTATAGAAATATGTTTTTCCCAGTCAAGAAGATAGCAAAACTAGAAAACATGAGGTCAAATTACAGTCGCGCCTCGTTATTACGCGGATTCGGATAAAACACGGTTGGTCATGGACCCCAATTTTCTGCCGCCAGGGAAAAATGTCAAATAGGCCTGCTTAAAACTACTTAGAATTGCTTTGACAATTCTCAAGAAACATCAGGTGAACAATGTCAAAAGAACGAGTGTCAACGTGTTGTTTGTTTTTGCGCTGCTGCCGCTAGCTTCGCTTCGACGGTTTGTAAATTGCAATCGAGATTCACAAATATGCCTTGCGTAAGAATCAGATCAACAGTTTTAAATGCATTTAGCATGCAATACCAACATAACACTTGGCTGAAATGACATGCTTCCATTACATTGTAAATTTAATTGTTTTCGTGATGCGAAACCAACATGCCAAATTCCTAACCCAAGGCTCTATCGGTGCGCAAAAATGCAAATTCGTCATCCAAATATGAAAAGACGAATCGATGTTAAGTGGTGCGTAATAAATTTATGCTTCGGTCGAGATCGGTTGCAAGACGAAGTGAAACAATTATTAATTCTTCCTATTGTCGTTTACTGTTTTTCATCAGTTTATATGCTACGTTTGTCAAATCATATACGTTTTCAGCTGCTCAGATCCAGGTTATTATTTTTGATTTGTAGGCCTATTGGTCCAGTACATCATCATCGTAACAGATCTATTCCATAACGGTATATGTACATGTGTTTTGTTGAGTTCAAGAATCAACAGGGTGTGACATTTAAATATAATACACGTTGATGCTAGTATAAGTTTAATAAGTTCCATAAACTGCATGTTGGCGTATAAGACAGTGCTGCAACCACACAGGGCTTCGACAGCGTTCACGGACTTGGTGCAGCGGGCGGCGATCGCTGTTGTTTAGTAGCTCCCTGGTGGCAGATATGGAAACAAATAACGCGCCTCGCGTACAGCGCGGTCCGAAGTCGTGGACCCCGACTACCGCGTTATAACGAGGATCGACTGTAGTAAAGGATCAGTGTAGATTGGATATCAGGAAGTACTCATTCTCACGGAGGACAATAAATGAATGGAACAAATTGTCTACGGATTGTATAACTGCTAGCAGAGTGAATAAGTTTAAAACAAGGTTGACACATATCTCAGGCAGGCGGGTTACACGTAGATGAACATTGTCCACTTGCCATCTGGGTCTTTGGCTTTGATGGCAAATCTTGTTAAATCTTGTTAATTAAAAGAGCTTCACAATGATATAAAAGGGGTCATTGTGCAATGATTATATTAATAACAATCGCATTTTCCCTGCAGGCTGCAGGCTGCATATCATATGACAATTTTATTACCAAGATAATCGTTATTTAAACTTTTCAGTGAATACTGGCGCATCCTCAGGCAACTGCTCAAAAACTAGATAAGATAAACATCCTTTTCGATGCCCGTTCACTGCAGCTTTCTCCTTTCCAGCTGCCTCTGCATAATGTTGAAATAATCATTAAAACCGCTGCTGAACTCCCAACACTGCGCCATTTTGAATTCCAAATTATCTTTATGCTTAGCAACAAACTATTTTGTGAAAAAAAACACAATCAGATGGAAAGAACCTGCTGATTGACTTCAAACACAACCACCAAAAAGAGCAGTATTAATCTGACAAAGTAGCACAATAAAGCTAATATGTGAAAACATTTTCAGCCAATCAGCAATATTGTAACTTCCAAAATTTTTTAATGTGACGATTATTTAATTAGGACAGCAGGCGACACAAATACACACAGGTGAGAGTTTTTAATCAAATCATAAATCAGTAAACCAAGTAAAGCTGCACTTACCCATTCCCTGTCACGACCATACCGTGCTGATGAGTCATCTACTTGAACACTACGGGTATCTGCACCCGCAGACAAAGACAAATGCCCATAGATGCTGATCCCAGCTTTATTAACCACTGGGGACAGCCAGCCAATACTCAGGGTCAGTTTCATTCCGATGGTAAATTTCAAAGATGCCTCCACCTAAAGCAGAGAATATTCACATTGATGGGTTTATACATACATACTCTCGAGTGCCAAATAAACGTATAAGCCAAATAACAGTATAGGGTGGCAAATTAGTCAAATTTAATAATAGTATAGTGCCAAATAACAACATAGGGGGCAAATTGTTCAAAACAAATAATAGTACAGTGCGAAAAAGTCACTAGTATATTTGTGTTTTTTTGCGCCAAAGCAATTTTTTACTCAACATGAAGCCAAGGGCAAGGCGTCCCTAGAAAACTACACAGATCGTCGTGTATTTTTGTTTTTTTCTGTTGAATATGCATAAACTTTGTGCATATTTGTATCACCGCAGATATACTAACCGCATAACTGCCAAATAATGGAGAATTTTCCATTTTTAAATGGACATTAAAGTTTTATTGAATTGAATATGCAAGCTCGTTTCAACCAGGGGAAACCGCCGCCAGCCGGTTAAGACCGGTTTGAGGCACTGCGCATGGCGGCCATTTACGGTCGGTTTATGCGGTGATTATGGCGTTTTAACTAATAATATACCATGTCGAGCTCCCGAGAACTAAGGATTCTGACTGATTCATCTAATCATGGAAATCTAACGGGCTAACGCTTCAGGATCAAAATCTAGGATCCTCAGAAGCACAGGATCCTGCTAAATTCACGACTGTCGTTTGAAAGGATGAAAACTTAGCCATCAGAGGGAGCCACATGCAGCTCCAGCAATGTGACTATGGGAATGACTCGCGAACCATGTCATTGATCACCGATCTATTTCATAACTAGCGCTTGTTTTGCGTGATGTATTTTGTCCAAGCTACATGCGCTTTGAATTGTTTTGATGGTGCTAAATAAACTTAATTTAAGCCTACAATGTTTGTTTTGCACTTAGCAAAGATGCAGTTTCAGTGTATCTACCAAACCAAACAACACTCGATTGACAGACTACAAAAACGCATGAGACCGACACTGAAAAAGCTCGTTCGTATGTACGTGTGCACTAGAACCAATATATAGTACATCGAACAATGATAACTTTTGCCTGTCGACAGTGTTTCTTTCCTGTCTTAGTTGATGTGTGGAATTTAATTTTAAAAGGGGTACAAAATTGCAGAGTATTGAAGATAAAGTATGATGTCACAGACATTACAGCAGCATTTGCTGAAACAGTTCACGTGGTTGGAATAAAAATTTGTCCGCTGTTGTTGTTGATGACTGGCTTGACTACAATACTGAGACTGGACCCTGGGCCAAGGAAGCCAAGAACCTTTACGTGGAATTAACATTGGATAAACAATTATTACGTTAATACATCATATGAAATTGCTTATTTATTTGTTTTATGTTTAAGGAAACTTATATGTAAACAGACAAGTTTATATAAAAACTTCATAACATACATAACAATTTTATTACATAAAAAATTATTTCTGGTGAGACCCACTAAAATGACAACAATGGGGAACGAGTGATTTTTCAACTGACAAATACAGTCGCTAACAACTGACAAATGTCCCGCTTGGTGCAATCATGTATCTTTTTTCACGTGATCGTCCAGAGAGTCATAGTTACGCCCATGATCATTTTCACAAACTAATGATCAAAATATATTCTTTTGATGACTTCTACAAAAGTACACATTTTTATATTAAGCAGACTGTGGATATTATTTAAACTATTCACACACTACATATTTGGACATCAAAGAATTCACGGTGGGCTAAACCAGTTGATAAAGAAGCTTTAATTTAACAAAGAAGGAATTGAGAAGCAGAGCTAAATATTGAAACATATCTAGGACTGATGTGTATGTTGAAGTGGTGTAAGTGTCAATACACCGCAAGTTTCCAACATGGTCAACTGTCCACTAGCATTTACCCTGGGAGTGACCACTGGGCTGCATTCAGCCCGCACAATCAGTGTGAAAAGCATTCCGGCCGATTTTGTATCACTCTGTAGGAACAATTTTCGTTTCACTCACCAGTACCTCACAACAAATGGTATCATTGGAAAGCTGAATCACTCTTTGTTCCGATTCATATTTATTCATGAGCATATTTAAAGATAGCTAATGATGATCTTGCTTACAAAACACGTTACATAGTTGGTGCCCATATTTGGCTGCTTTTACTACGCTCCGCAGAATAAAATTGTGTTTCCATTCATAGTATCTAAATATGTAATACGTTATACCTTTGGAAAGCTCTATGATTGGCCTATTCAAATACATGTGAAGGCTATATGCAGCAAATGAGCATCATCATTACAAATGTGTTGTCTGGGCCGTCTGAGCTTTTTACTAATCCGCCATTTTGTTTTCTCACTTCGTTCCGTGCCAGTTCACGTTAGGCCAGATTATTTCCACGTCAATATTTCAGCAAATTGAATGACAGCATTAGTGAATCACGTTATTTTGCTAGTTCATATAGTTAGAATGTTGCGGGTTTTTTGAGGTAAATATCAGTAAGTTGCCATCACGACAGCCAGCACTACCATGGTAAACGATGCGGGACCGATGGGTGTGTCTGAATCGGCATAGTCCGGTGTTGGAAAAAATCATAAAAAGTTCTCAACATATTTGAACCATTGTTTTTTATTTTGTAGCTAATATGTATGGCTACATTTTTCTAATTGGACACAAGGAGTCTTTTTAGGGACATACAGCCACTCAGTCATTAATCTAGTAGCAGGGTGAAAATATAAATTTTTGTTTTTTATGAAATTAAAAAAATAATATCCCCATGATAAGATTATGTGCTGTAGTCTTTTTGGCAACAAAATGATACCTCAATCACAATTGTGCGATAATTATTAGCGATGTTATGATTTTTTAAAAAGCACCTTTATGAATAACTCTGATCTGTGTACACCGTGGAAATTTATCATTGGTCGCTCCTACGGTTATAGTAGTAAATAAAAAAAATTTCATACATCAATATGTCATTGTTGTATGCTATGTGTGTATAGTACATTTTCCCCGATGCAACATTTATTTTAGCATAGGGTTTGTCACAGTGCTCCTTTGAAATGTCACTTTCTATTTAGTATTGATCACTATTTGGTGTTCAGCATATTCACGCCACACAAATTAGATTCTTATTTGTCTTTACTTCATTTGTTTCAGGTTAATATTTACATTTATGACCAAAGGAAGCTGTCTCCAGCTTGTGTTTCACCTGGCCAGACCACTGTGACATCAAGTGCTCATAAATAGATGACAATGCTGCACAGCAACAATATCATTGACCATGTTGTGAGTTCTTGTGTATGCACTCAGACTCTACTCGTATGGTCACACAGTCATTTTATGAAATTACTGTTGTGGATTACTATTCACAGTTGTTCTGTCAGCAGGATTGAACTGACCACACTTCCCAACATTCAAGAACTGTTGACAAACTGTAGTTTAGGCAACCAAAAGGATGCGTTTGCAACTAACACACAATGTGTAGAAATACATTCATATTATTGTGTCAAAACAAGTTGGACTTTGTAATAACATTTGTTGTTATGTTTGCCTTTTTGCATGCTTCTAATTGTCTGGGATTGTGTCGTTAGACCCAGACTAGCCAAGGTATTGTTGGTGTGAACTCCTGCAAACAGCAGATATTCCAGGCACAACTTCAGAATTACAAGGATTAAAACATGCTTTAAAATAAGCCAGTTGAAACGTCATTGTTCTAGTAATGTTTGTGCTTTACCGGTAGTGTACCCATTTCACAGTTGATGTTTAACCTGTGGAAACATAGAGCTCTGAGCTTCATTGCATTGGAAATCTCTTCAGAGTCAACAGTTGAACATACAAGTTAAAATTCAACTCGGATTCAACAGTTGAACATGAGTTGAAATTCAACTGAGCCTTAACACCAGTTGAAACTCAACTCATTTGCATGTGAAATATTTAACTGCCCCATTTGCATACATAGTTGAAACTCAATTGAGATTCAACAGTTGAAAATGAGTTGAAGTTCAACAGCTGTTGAAATTCAACTCATTTGCATGGGAAATTTTCAACTGCCCAATAGCTGAAATTCAGTTGAGTTTCAGTTGAGTTTGGGTTGAACTTCATTGGTTGAAAGTCCTATGTATTTTTGTTTGGGTAGTGCTAGCCAAATGTTACTAGCCCCCAGGCAATTCTACTCGCCTCGGGCGAGGGGGCGAGCGTTAAGTTCTACCCCTTACACCCAGCTGCTTTTTAAACATCCTACAACACACACAACAAACACACATGCATACACTTTATGTACAAACTTACCCCAGAACGATCGCTTGTATGAATTGTTTTAGTATACTCTATCTTTAAATCCCGTTTCCGTCTGACGACTCGTCTTTCCGTGATATCTCCAACGTTTATTAATGTCACTGCTGAGCCCTTTTCTACTCGTTCGATGTTGGCCACTTCCAGAATGACGAAACTACCGGTTGAGCGCACTTTGAGCACCTTTACAAATATCTTGAACGATTCTCGTCCAGAAATGACATCGTCGACATCCAAGTTAATCCGAGTACTCTTGTCAAACATCAACAGCCCGGGATTGTTGTCTCCGCCAACACAGGACGTTTTTCTCATCGGCAATGACAATTTTAATTTAGTGGTGTCAAGACTGTTGCAGTTCGTTAATCTTGTACTGACAAATATATCCTTGTTGATTGGCTGCACCCGGACAACCGTCTCTAAGAAACTGGAACTCTTGCCACTGGTCAGAATGTCTCCTACACGATAAACATTGTTACTGGAATGTTCAACCTTTATAACTAGGTTAAACGACGCAACTTCTTCGGAGTCACTTGTCACATACATCCTACCCAAACATTTGTGAACCGTGACATCATCTAAAGCATGAACAACTGTCCCAAGATTCAGTTGAACCTTGCCGGAAATGACGTCATCAAAAAGCGAGGCCGGAGGTACCTGTTCGAGAGACACTGCATCATCAATTTCATGCATTTCCACGTTGGCACTGAAGTCAGCATAGGTAATGGCGTCTTCCAGTTTCGCAAACTCTGCCCTCATCTCAGTGAATCTGTTCTGACGTAACGTGACACTTTGAAGTTTGTGAAAGATGCCACCCGCTTGAGCGCTCACCACAATGTCACCCTTCTTGATGCTTAGACTACCAACCGCCACCAACAGTTGGGTTTCTTCTGATGGATTGTCATATTCAGTGCAGTGATAAATAGTCGTCTCTTCTGGCTTGATGACGTGCAGCAGCTCCTCGCGAAATGTTATCTTCTCCATTCTATGTGGGTCATCGTAATCAGGTTTCACTACACCATTGGGACAACGCATTTCGTTCCAGGTGCTATATGCCGATGTGTCATTGTTCTTACTGTAGCAACGTTCCACGTCCTTGCACTGTTGACACGCTCCTGGGTTAACATTGGTGACTGACCTAGTGTCATCGCATGGTAAATTATCGAATTTATCTGCAGAATTAGTAATATTGCAGTATTTTCTACAGTCAACAACCGTTATGTGATTTGATGGTGGGTCGGTGGGAGTTACAACTGGGTCAGTGGGAGGTACAACTGGGATGTTGGGAGTTACAACTGAGTCGGTGGGAGTTACAACTGGGTCAGTGGGAGTTACAACTGGGTTAGTTGGAGTTACAACTGGGTTGGTGGGAGTTACAACTGGGTCGGTGGTGGTTACAACTGGGTCGGGGGGAATAATGACTGTAACGCATGTGTAGAAGAACCACCTGTCACAGGAGCCAAGACTAATATATGTGGCATTGCCCGGTAGACATGTCTGACCCAAGTCGCACCACCCGCATCCTGCCTCCTTGACGCACGAGAAACAAGTCCCGAATCTCTTGCAATAGGTGATCGAACATGACCGACCGTACCAGCCTGGCGAACACCGACACTGATTGGCTCCCACACAGGTCCCGTGACCTGAACACTGATTGACATCATCACAATGGAAGCGAGAACAGTCGTCTCCAGTCCAGCCCCTGCAAGTCACAAATACGTTTGTCAAACAAACACCAACATTTACATTGGAATCTTGTCTACCCACATACATCGGCTCTCAAGGGTTCTGGCAGGATTAATGCAGCTTGCTAATTGGTGAATCAGAATAATGAAGCACAGTGTATCTAGATTGTGCATAAAGCTGATTATCGAAGGACAGACTAAAGATGTTTTACTGAACCTTGCCAATTACAAAACGGACGTTCATATAGAAACAAGAAAGTTTATTTTGTTTCTTGTTTCATATGAAGGTTTGATTGAGACAAGCAATCTAACCAGAATGATGATTTACAGCACAATGATTTGCATATGTTTATCAAACAAATACTATCAATTACAGCACAGATATTTTGTCAATCGAAAACCTTAAGGGGACACGATCTAGTAAAAATCCTTTTTTTTTATTTTTTTGTTTTTATTTTTTTGGTCATATTAATATATTATTATTATCTAACTGTTGATCTGTGTGTTTTATGCATATGAATAAATTCTCCAAATGCAATAAAAAAACTAACATTTATAATAGGCCCATTGTCTTAGTGTGATAATCTTGCGCAACCGCGATCGAAAAATACGATACTTTTGGCGGCCACATGCTCCGCCATCTTTGTCAGCACCCCAACATATTTGGTATCCACGTGTAGCTTCACTTTCGCAGTGCATCATGGTAGGAGTGGTTCTGTAAAATCCCTGGTAGATTTGGAGCATTTTGACCTAGAAGAGGACCTCCTGTGAAGCGATAGCGTCGCTACGATTGGCAACAACGGACACACCCCCAAGTGGGGCGCGCTGATTGGCTGTCAGCCGGGAAAGCCGTCACAAAGGAAATTCCCTTCTCTGTTCGCCATTGCTGTTTTTGTTCACTTCGCGTCGCATTATTGTATTTTACGGAAGATGTCTGGAAGATACGGGAAAGCCAAGCGGCAGTTTGGTACGAAGCCAATGTCTAGATGCCGACAGTTGAGTTTGGCGCGGTCAGTGATCCGCAAACGAGAGAAAGGCGGCAGTGAAGCTGACACGAGTGCCGATGCACCCGTGGTTGGACACAGTGCTGGCCTAGTTCATTTTCTGGCAACTAATTTCTTGCCAACTTGGAATACCTGAAGGCTGAATATTATCCAGGCACCGACATTCAAAGAAGCCATAAAACTAGGCTAATTTATTAGGTCACTGTCACAGACACTGTAATATATGTATGTTTACATTTTCAATTTTGCAGACATCCATGTCTGTATTATTATACTATGGTATATACCTTATTATCTATGTTGTTTGTTATACTATTGTCATGTTATACATATATTACAGAAATGACAGTGCCAATTGGCCTAACATAAAACCTGTGCCTGTTTTATTGATGTCAATAATTACTGTCCAGCTCATCTGCCCTGGTTAGTTTTGATATTATGCTAATTGTCAAATGTACAATCTAATAACAAATAATTTTTCATGCAGGTTGATTCTGAGCTGGAGCCCCCTCAGCCATCAACATCTGCAGCCACAACCCCCATCTCGGCTACCAAGCGAAAGTTTGGATACCGGCAGGGACTGCCACTGCGTGAACGCATCAGTGCTGCTGAGCGACGTCGACGCCCCATCGAGACATCATTTGTTCGGGGCAGCATGCTGTCATCGCTGGTGAAGGGCCTGGCGTGTCGAGAGTGCAATGAGCCGACACTGAAGATCCGTGCTATCGACCGTCGCCTCAGCCTTGTGAGTCTGTTCGAGACATACTGCACTACGTGTGGGGCAGTGCTGAACTCAATGCTGTCGTCCAACCGGATCGACGAAGAGAAAGCCGGTAACGTCCGTTTTGTCGTTGTTCGCCAGGCTGTGGCAGCAACCATGGACATGGGTGTGGGCCATGCGGGACTTGTGAAGCTTTGCCGCTTCATGGACATGGAGCCCCTGCAGCACAAATCCTACTAAAGGCACGTGAAGGCTGTCACTGCTGCTAACATGACAGTGGTGAGCAGCCTCTTTGATAATGCGGCCAACACTGTGTGCCAGACCTACACAGACCGCGACGCATCGATCACCGCCGATACCGAAAGAAAGCGGCTCCACGAAGCTGGGTGGCAGACTGAAGCTTCGACAAAAACTGTGCAACAGGCTTGTATGATTACTCATGCAGCCGATGCCGAAGCTTCAGCCAGCGACTATGCTGCTGGTGAATTCTAGCTTGAATTAAGTTTGGCAGCTGTGATGGTGTTGAAACACCTATTGTTGTGTGGCTTCAATTAAATTTTGAACTTTTAGAAAGACAATCAACTGGAAAAAGACAGTTTGTAGTTTTAGTCGTGCAGTACCATCGTGTAATGATAATGGTCACATATTTTGGCGTCTCGTCTTTTTTTATACATAGTTTCACACAACCAAATGATGAAGAGTATATATCATTGGAAAGACAATCAACTGTAGAAGCTTTGTGTGAACTGTTATCACTGCAGTTCTATTTTTGCCTATGAAATTTTGTATTGGAATGTTGACAAACTTCAATGCCATTTTTCTCAATCAAAAAATTTCACACCAAGATAATGGGCTAGACTATGACAGTCTTAGATTTTAGATACAGCATTTGGATTACATGTAATATCATGACTTTGATAAAATGTTGACTTTCGAAAAATAGCAAAGATTGAAAAATTCATAAACATTTTTTTTGGAAAGTAAAAAAAAACTAAGACTGTCATAATCTGCACTTTTATGTATTCTATTAGTGTGCCAAGTTTGAATGAATTTGGTCAATCCGTTTTCCAGATACGTCCATCACAGTGAATCAACCAAAATCTAGGCTAGCGCTGCCGATCGCCAATTGTGCCATAGGCGAAACGGTTTCCCATTTGGCGAAAGGAAAAAAACTCTTCGCCAATTTGGCGAAACGCTTTTACGGCCACGTTAACGCACATTGTCGTGTAAGTGGCGAACACGTGAATCGTAGCTGCCCGCCACCCGTGGAATTGTTTTCGCGCCCCCTAATCTGTAATTGCCTGGCGATAAGCCAATCATTTAATTGCTCTCGGCGAAAGTTTGCGTCCTGCTTGGCAGCTACAAAAATAATATTATAACCTGTAAAATGTGGGAGCTCACTTCCTCGCATTTTTTTTATTTGTTATCAGTTAAAATGATTCGTAAATGTACTTCGGCGGGCGATGATCGTGGAAAGAAACGAAAGAAAACGATGCAGCCATGTTTGATCAAGGCGGACTGGTTCGTACATTTTGCGTGGCTTATTCACGATAGCAAAAGCCACGTCTTTCGCAGCAAAGTTTGCGTGCATGCGAAAGCAAAGAACGTGTTTGTCACCGGGAAGGACTGCGCCAAGCCCAAGAAGACTTGGCAAAACACGAGATATCTGCCGACCACCGGAGATCGACGTTACTGCCGAAGCGCCAGATGGACTTCGTCACTGCGAGCGTCACTGCGAAAGATCACGCAAAGTCGGCGATTATCGCCCATATGCGGTCCGTGTTGACGCAAGCGAAGCACTGTCTCCCGACAGTTAAGAAGGCTTTCATATGAGGAAGCCTTCAAGATCTGTACGGTGAAGGAGCAGCGTCCCGGATTCACTGGCTTAGTGAAACAGGTGGACACAGTTGCAGAGACCAGAGTAGTGTTGGAGATTTGCAGTGTGTGCTCGATTTTCTTGTTTTATATTTATAATTAAACGTTCTATTAATTTATATTGGTGTTATGTTTTATTGTGATTATCGATATGTTTAATATACTTATATTATGTTTATATAATATATCGTATATTAGGCCTAGTAAAAAAGAAACTAGTTTCTCGTCCGGATTTTTTTTTAGTTAGAGAGGGAGGCCCTTATTATTGACTATTTATGAATTTTTTGGTATTAGTATCGAAGATGGCCACCATGTCTGTGATGCTCACTGTGTTTGACAAGCTGTAGTTTTTTCGATGCAATATGGAACATACCAGTGTCAGTGATGTATATTACTATACAGCCTGCCATTCCATTATCAAATACATTACTTTTTAGTGGGAATGGCAGATGAAAAGAAACAACGTAAATGTAATATGGCACACACCTGTTACTCCGGAAAACTAAATTGACTAGAAACAAACAAGAAGCAAACACAATGTTGAATGTATTTATGAATGTCGTGTGTAGGTTTGGCCATGTTTTCATTAGTATGTATCACAGGCATACACCTGAATGACATTTATACTGACTGAGACCGGAATTATGTAAATAAGTGCCAAAAGACTAATGCAAAGCATCGTCATTCGAGAATCTTTTTTAGACTGTAGAATGCACATACATCCCTACACCTTGTATGATGAAAAACGAGTGAACTGAAAGAGTATTTACTTCGTACAGCAAATTTTGGACAGATTTATTCACAGAACTGAAAACTTTTTAAAATGATTTTTTTTCAATAGTAAATAAAAAAGGAGGTGGAGACAAAAAAGGAATTGGGCGGGGACAAGAATCTAGTTTCTTTTTTTTACTACGCCATAACATATTATTTTATGTCATGTTTTGCATTTTGACGTTTTGTCATCTTAGTGTTTGCTAAAAAAATGGCTAAACAAAATCTCATTTGGCTAAAGAAAATTTGAACCTTTAGCAAAATTGGCTAAACAGATTTTAGGCCCAGCACTAGCCTAGAAAATTAAAGTGGGGGGGCGACCCCACCGCCACCTGGTGGACAAAAAATTGTAATAAATCTGTAAAATTGTTTTTATGTATAACTAATGTTATCCTAAAATTTCAGTAAGTTAGGTTGAAAGATAACGAAAGTAGAATCGAGGAGATCGCTGGTCCTTAAGTCAGTGGTGTGGTTTCCGCTCCTTTCTCGTTTTCATCCCATTTTGAGATCTAGCTGGATCTCACGTTAGATAAGTCATTAATCAGATATGATATCATATGACCAATTCTCTAAAGGTCACCATTTTGTACATACTAAACGTAACTAATCATTAAAAAATATGTCTTTAATAATGTATATGTAATATGTTGTTGTGATATTCTTATAACAAAGACATACATATGATAAAATTGCATGTGTGTTTGCAATATTTATTTTGTTATGCCCGACAGTGTCTGCAAAGTTGGCTATAAAAAATGTCAAAACGTGACATAAACTATGTACCATAATATTAATGTAATGATCGTTTTATAAGCTTAATTCTAAAAATAGTACCCAACATAACTAACATCTAGAATGAACCGCAGTACTCATAATTTTACAAACTCGAGTCTTCGAAGTTTGACCATACACATGTAATTTGCAACATCATCAATTTTGCCAATTTAAAAAGTATTATTACAGTACATTCTATCACGTTTGGTACACTACACTACTTTTGATTGATGCATCCCCGTTTAAGCACAAGAATCTGTTTGATGCTATAATTATCGATGTCGTGCAAATTAATCGTCGATAAATGCAAAATAATAGGTCAAAATACACGGATCGCCACTGTCCTGACAAGGGTAATGAATATTAACGAGAAACAATCATGTCATAATGGTGCCGTTACACAAGGGCAGAATTAGACAACAGTGGTGCCATCTCAGCAAAATGCAAATAGTCCAAAATCCAACCGAATGAAAATTATGGTTGTATGTTATCAACACCAATATCGTGGCCCTTCTGATGTGCTAATCGTTATCTAAGCGTAAGCAATATATAGTTGTTTCGTAAAATAAAAATAAGACGGGTTTGTTTTTTTACAAGATGAAATTTTTTCACAATAATTTTTTTTTAACTGTCTTAGACTTAGTGATGACTTAGCGCAAGCGGTCGTGATTCGACGAATGTTATTGGTGGCAGATTAGCGAATATCGCCGATCTATAAGACTATATATTTTTAACCTTGACATCGTTGGAAAGTAATGATACTGTGGTTGATTTATTGTAATCGTGTGTCATTAGTTGGGAAACGCGTTTATGTGGTGTTTCTCATTGTGTATACATTGGCGCTCTCTTTTGAAAAAACAATCCCGTGACACAGTTGTTGTGGGGCGAGTTCAAAATGACACTGCCAAGCAAGTGAAAAGATGCAATAATGTCAACTTAATTCAGAGTTCATGACAGTCGATGCCTTTTTTCGTAAACGTGAATAAAAGCAGCATTCCTACAATTGTCCCTGAACAGTCCGAGTCAGCATCCTTTGTTATGTTGGTAGAGATCCATAATGTTGATGTGCCTACTGCTAGTAACCGCGACGCTACTGTATTGTCGCCCACCACTAGCACTCTGCAGTGGCCAAGCGCGATCGCGGTAGACTTCGAAACTGAGTCTGATTCGGGCTCCGATTCACATACTCTTGAGTGCCGAATAAACGTATAGCCCAAATAATAGTATAGGTTGGCAAATCGGTCAAATTTAAAATAGTATAGTGCCGAATAACAGCATAGGGGGGCAAATTGTTCAAAACAAATAATAGTACAGTGCAAAAAGTCACTAGTATATTTGTCTTTTTATTTATTTGTCTCCCTCCCTCCCTCTGCTGGTGTAACTCATATTGCTCTGCTGCTTGGTGGGTTTATTGATACAGATATTAAAGACTGTAAGCTTACCACTGGTCTGGAACCCATATCAGTGAAGTGATCACACACGAATGAATGGCTTCAATTAAAAGCCTGTACCCATCAGGAGGCTAGTGTGAAAAGGACAGTTAGGTGGGTACTCTTGAGAAGCCCATGGTGTCCTTGTTGGCTTGCCATGTGGGCGTTTGCCTTGGATGGCAATCTTGTTAAATATTATTACAAATGGAGTATGGATATAACTTCTCACGGACAAAACCCCTAACGCTCATTATTATTTTGACCTTGCAGCAATGAACATAATTTTTCTGCATCTTGTTTATCAAAAATAATTCAGTCACGTACATGTTGACACTTCATATGTATTGAATAGGAGAAATACCAATGATGTGGCTAATTACGTATTAGATGATCTTTACACTTTTTATTATATAAAATCAGTAGACCTAGCATCACATCACAACATACATTTCTTTTGTCCGGAGATGGTAATGTAGGTATACAGACACACTTACTCCGGATATAATGCCCCCACCTAAATGGAAACTAGGACTAAAAAACCTCCTCACATAACTACACAAAAATACAACATGCAGTATATGTAATAACCTTTATTTGCATTGTAAAAATTTTGTTACACATCTTTATTGTGGGGTGGGGGGTGAGTGCTGAGTACGAGTACACCACCTGTACCATGGCTAATCCGGCACAGGCTTTATACAATTTTCCTGTTTTTGTTGTTCCGATTAACGCTTCGTATATATACCCCTATCTAGGCGCATGCAGAATTAAGGTAAATTGCTGTAGGAAATCATTGTCCAAGCCTAAATAATAACACTATATAGTAAGTATTTACATCGTGTGGCTTTCTTCCGCTCACCGAGGGGCTCGGTCCGAGGCAGTTGCACAAAAGAAATTGTGTAGCATTTGCATGAACTGCCGTGACGAGCGCATAAATGTCAAATACACATTGATTGCACAGGAATGTGTATCCGCTGGATGTGAGCTGTGAATGTGCTATCAGTCATTTGATCAAGAAATGTGTATTCAGACAAATCGGGTGATACTACAACTGCACATAGACACAGCATATACGTGAAAAGCAATATATATGTGGTTTGGTTACTCACCAATTTAGAATTATAAAAAAAACTAAATATGTATTTGGTGTTCCCCAAAAATATGAATAAACATATAATTTAATTATTATTTGTAAATTATTTAAATGAACATGTTAATGTAAAGAGAGTACATTAAATAGTAAATTTATATAAATTGACTTAAATTTATATAAATTGACTTAATTAAATTAAAGTACTCCTTCCCTCCCCCCTTAAAGTTGCGCATGCGCATGACATGCAATATCATTAGTATATTTATTTTGATTACTAAAACAATAACCTTTGTTCACTAAACGACAGATAATTTAACCCATGCATTCTTTTACATTTAATTATGTTAACAGTGACATGCAATGAGTTGTCCCTTTAAAGTTGCACATGCGCATGACATGCAATATCATCAGTATAATTTTTAATTACAAAAACAATAGTCTTTGTTCACCAAACAACAGATAATATAAATTAAATTAAATTTAATTATATTAACAATGACACACAATTAGATGTCCACTTGTAGTTGTGTATGCGCATAACATCTAATATCAACCAAATAATAAAAAATAAAAATAATAATATTTAAATAAAAGATGAAATATTACGTTACAAGTGACTGTATGTGCTCTACAAATGTTGCGTTTAATATAAAAACTGGGGAGAATATTTTAATTTTTGTGTAGAATTCTTTCATCTGAAAAATTTTTTGAGCTTACTTTCTCTTTTTTTATCTTTTCATTTTTTACGATGCGTAATTGTACGCGCGATACACACAAAAATCGCCTTCGCAGTTCTGATGGCACCGACGTGTGACTAATGCACAAATCGCACACACGCCATGTATATCATGCAATCAGTTCCGCTGTTTTGATGTGTAAAACTTATTAAAAGTGGCCTAAAACACAATATTTTAAAAGAATATATGAACTTTTTTTACTGGAACATAATGCGGAATGATGCAAGGAACGCATTCAGGTACAAAAATGCTGGAAAAACCGTCGGCATAATGCCCTAATAATTTAGGCCAGTTAAGTAAACGATTACCGTAAATTTTTATCGTTTTGAGAAAGTAAATGTACTTTTTTAACCACGTGACACATGAGAAGTTTGGGTGCGCCAGGTGGTAATATTCATGGTTAGATCAGAAAGTAAGAGATCGCAAAGATTTTGGTTCCGTTACATGTCACCTTTCAATTAAATCAATTGCTAATGTTCTATCATATCTAAATTATGTCTGAAGTGCCTACCTGAAGCAGACGCATGTGGTGCCGACGCATGAACCTCTGTGGAAGCACGAGTTCTTGCATTGAATGACGGACGTGCGTTTGCATATGAATGGGTGCAGTTCGTTGCAGTTTGATTGTCCGACATTGGTGACGTTTCTGGTTTTGACTCTGTTCGGATACACCGGGCACGAACGCACGTTTTCCAACCCTTTACTGACCCATATCATTGAGCGCTTCTCCGTACCATCCAAGTCTTGGTACAAAGTGAACTTGTCGATCATTGGCTGCAGTTCAACCAATAGGCGAGCGGAGAGAACAACCGCTCTTTTTGTCTGACAGAATGTCGCTGCCTGGTGGTAAGTGCTGGCGCCAACGTTGTAGTAGAAGCAGCTGGACAACTGATATGTCCACCCCAATGGACAGACACCTGTAAGGTGACGAATGAGGCGCATGTTATGTGGAATATATTCAGATCAATTTGTACCAGGACCGTCGTAAAATGTAAACATGTTACGACCATACAAGAAACATTATAATAATGTTTCATGATACTGATAGGCCTATGTGCCTATGACAAACAGTCTAACCACTCGATGTATAAAGTCAATGGGGTATTTTTTTTTGGGGGGGGCTATTGGGCCATGGCTCCCCTTTGGTTCTAGTTTTTTATTATTGACGGTATTTTTCCTGGCCTCTCCCTGTGCGAGATCCTAGATACACTGTAAGGCACGTTAAACTCCAAAACATCGTTTACGATCTACACCAATCAAGCACTTACTTGAGAAATAGAGCCCACTCGGAGGGACGGTCTCAAAAGGAGATGAGACGACAAAAGGGAGACCTTCAACTTTATGACCGTCTCTGATCCTACGTTTGATGACGTGAGCGAGGCCGGAACCCCACCAGTTGTTGGCGCAGTCAACTTTCGCGTCTATCGCGTTGACATCGCCCATCTCCTGCGATGATAGCTCATATGTGTATGACGGGTTGTTGAGGATGTTCCCCCTGAACATGACGTCGGAAGCATGCAGTAACACGGTGCATTTAGCAGCGTAATTAAGGGCGGTGTTGAACCAAAATACATTTCCATCCGCACGCACCGGCAGTTGGATGGTCTCTAACTCGCTGCCGATCTCCAGCAGGTACTTGCCGCTGTTGTTGTAAAACAAGTTGTCGTCCATTGAGACACTCATGTTGACAAGCTGCACGACATTGCGAGATTCGTCAACCAAGTTGTGTCGCATGTTGTTTTTTGTCATTCTCAGTGTCCCGTTATTCTGTCCTACGTTGTTCACAACGATCACACCTCCCCCAGAGCAAAATTCAACTACATTTTGTGCCACCGTCACGGTCGATATGCGCGACATCGTTTTTGAAGCAAACGTCACGGATATAACAGTTGAGCTAGTCAGCGCTATGCCCTTGAGGAGACAGTTCCGGATCAATACGTATGCGTTTTTCAGCCGCAAGTCCAGGGCCGGGCTCGACCTGGTGTCGTAGCCCGTGTTGCTAACAGACATCCGCTCTAACCTGATGACATTGTGTGTGTTCAGATCAGTGTTCCAGACACGCAAGGCCTGTCCCGGCACGTTCTCCATCCGCACGTCCTTCAGCGTGATGAAATTCACCAGCTTCTCTGAATACAAATCACATTTACTTCTTTAAAGGGGAATGACTTACAGGCATGGCGTAATAGTAATATGTAATAGTAATTGTAATAGGTAATAGAGGTTTTTTCTGTAATAGTAACAGTATTAGATGAGATTTTTTTTTCAAAAGTAATAATAATAGGTCATAAAGTAATAAATAATAGTTTATCACTTTTCTATTACATCTTCTGCTACAAACTTACAAAATATCAGGTTTGTTTGCCTGTTATTTCAACTGCTCATTGTAAACAATGTATTGACAATGGCTGAGCCATTATGAATACAACATGAAAAGAACAGTAGGCTGATAATTTCATGCATTCAGAAATACCTGCTCAATGAAACAATGCCAGAGTAGCAAGCCAATTAGTAATTGTTGAGATGCCCCATTGGGGTGGCTATGGCTTGACAGATAGGCAGACAAATGCAGATAGGCTTAGAGCAGGAGCTGCAATCTCTATTGAATTCAAAGTAAGCATTGATTTGAGCCGAACTTCTGAGTTATTTTTTTCAAATTGCCACATATTAACATTGCTTCACAGACCCTTAGTTCGAATTTGGACAAATGTTCTTGCCTCAGGTCTTCAAATGGTGTACACATGTATGTTTAGCTAGTACTACAAAGACTGAGTTCATAGGCAATTCTAGGGTTCACACTCATAAAAAATAGCTAATTGACATTCAGCGATAGTAATAACGACCCACTAATAGTAATAATAATAAATATCCTGTTACTAGTAGTATATTAGAATTAATGTAATAGTAATATTAATAGAAACAGTAAGAAGTAATAGTAATATATTGTTTGTAATAGAACCCATGCATTATACCTGTGCCAATCTTACTAAAAACGACACACCTAGAAAATGCAGAAACTGGAGAATAACTCTTAAGTCTTTGCATACCAGTTTACGAATTAGACTCGTTTTCGGATATGCACCGGTCCAAAAACAAGCGTTCGCAACGTTCCATGTTTAGGCAAATGTTGATGCAGTTTGTTTAGTTTGTTTCGTATAACTAATAAAAATATCAGCCATGAAGAATTTGTATAAACGTGGTGCACTTTATATAATGTGGGGGGGAGAGAAGGCCAACCGTAAATTGGATTGAATGTAAATATTTTCTGAACGTACGATCACTAAGAAAACGCACGCCCGTACATATGCACGTATTCATGCACATATGTAAATATGCACGCAATCACACAGAACACAACGAAAACACAGTGTTAAATGTAACTCGAAATTTGTTATCAAGGTAAATTCGTCAACACGAATATTATATTACATCGGTTACTCGAAGCTATTTACTTACCGACCGGACACGAGTGAAATTTAATGTCGTCAAGACCGACGGAATTCCTGCACCACGACCCAAAACGAACGTGGAATACAACTGTAAATCGGTCGGTGTCTATCGGTGTCAGGTCAATGTCTTCGTGAAACCAACGATCAAACTTATCTTGAAGAGTGGATGACCAGATCTGCCGTAGCCCATTGTTTGCCTTCACGTACAGCACTAGTTTATCACCTGTGGATGTAGTTACATGCATCAATATTTTCAAATTTCAATTATAAAAATTATTTTTTACATAATATCAGTAATACAATTACACTAAAATTACATTTATATACATTAACTAAAACGAACCGTGAATGCAACACACTCAGTGGGAGGCACTTTATATTAAAACTGACTATCATTATAATTACAATAAAGTTCATTTCAAGAATGTCAGTGTGTTCAAAATGCGTCCGTTTCTTCAACACACCGGTCTATGATATGTAAATGCAAAAATATTTATATCATTCTCTCAAATTGTTGTCGCATAATGTAATTAGTGTTTCTAAGTGTATCTTTATAAGCCCTGGGCCTAATTCCCCACACGTACCTTGGTTTATCTTCACGATCAGCGACTCCAACCATACGTATAACTTATTACATTTAAAAGCACGTTTCGTAATGAAGCAAATGTCCTACGTATTAAATTGACGTGACATATTGAATTCCTTGAGAAATTATATAGCGCTCACCGCGATAGAAGTTAACTCTCCGGTAGTGATAAAAGGAAATGCGGCAAAGATTGTCTTCTCGGCGGAAGGTGGCGCTTTCGATAGCAGCCGTGTTGGACGGGCCACCGTATTGGTCGTAATAGTTGCGTGTGTGGCAGGCTGGCTTGTCGGAGTTCGTTGCCGTTATAATGTAATGACCACCTGGATAGAAATTTCATTTCAAATAGTACTGCGGAAGAGTCTGGTAGTAATAATATCTCTACGTAGCATGTACACAGTCTCCAACCAGAACATTATTCCAATGACAACGGTAAAGATAACGATTAGTTCAGTTAAAACGGCTATTGTTAGATAGTGAAAGGCAGTATGTTAACGTACTTGTTCCTCCAGCAAATGTGACATCGTTGACCAAACTTTTGAATTCGTCATCATTGTTGGAACTACAGTTGTACATGAGCCACCGTTGTACTTTTGTTGCAGGGAGATCTTCATAGTCGTGCCAGCCACACCAGCCGTCCTCAAAGGAACAATCATTCGCTGCAAATACACACATCGAATCCAACTGGAATGTACAGTGCGCTGTACGCGAAATTACGCTATATTGAAAGGGTCCTGTTTAGTTGATTTATACAGCTCCACGTGTTGTACATATTCACATTAGGCCAACTGTGCTAGATACTATTGCTTTTGTTTGCAGTTTAATATTGAAATATCTGCCTGTATGAACTATGAAGCGTCGTGTGTGTCAGTGAGGATATGAAGAAAATATGTAGCTACAGCAGACGAACTATACATAGAAAGATGACACCAGATCTAATATAGTTCAGAGGGTGCTAGATTTGATGGGTATACCGAAATGTCAGCAATGCGATGACTGATGGGTTTAATGGGTAAAAAAGCAAATTATTGGTGTACAGCAATAAGGATGCTGATCCGCATTTTGAAATAAATGGTACGGATGTTTCTATATGTGAGAAAACTACATCTGGGAAATGTACTTAGCACAACCGATAAGTATGAAATGGTGTTTGATGATATCAAGAAATTTAACTCTAGTGTATATAGATTAATTTTATGTCTGAGTTTGGTTCACTTCAAATTGTCGTCAAAAACAAATTGTTTCATCAGTATTGTTGTGCATTGTACGGATCTCAACTATGGCCACTGTGGCATGACAGTGTTAACAAGATGTGCACACAGTGGCGTAATGCTTTGCGCAAAGTATGGAAGCTTCCATATGGTTCGCACATATATTTAATACTATTAATTGCTGAATGTATACCTTTAGATGTTGCTGTGGTCTTTAGGTTTATACAGTTTTACAAAACAATAGCCTTGTCAGACAACATGGTTGTTAATTATATAACACATACAATGACAGTTGATTATAGGTCCACTATGGGCCAGAAAGTAAGACACATTATGTCCAAATATAACATGACACACCATGAACTATTGCATACGCCTATGGGTGCTATTAAGTATAAATGTAAAGAAATGTGGAATATCAATGTCAGTGCTACATATTATGACTATGCAAAAATTAGTTGTAAATTGGTGGTAATGAAAGATTGTAACAATGATGCTGTCTTCAATAAGGAAGAATGTAATGCTGTGATTTCATATCTCAGCACAATATCATTTGTTTTCTAGCTGCTATATCTAACTTATAATTGTTTTATTATGTACATGTTTGTGCATCTTGAGTCCGAATAAAGATGATAATAAAAATAATAATAACTACATGATATCATTAGCAAATGACAACTCTATATTGAAATGCTCTATGACAAAGAACCGGACCGGAATTGGTAGACAGTCAAATAAGAGTAACAACTTTAACTCTGAATATAAATAGTGTTGGAGATTTTAAGGGAATTTCATTGAGATTTCCAATGTAATGCCCCGTGATAAAATGGAAATCACAAAGAATGATATTACAAAAAAACGAGTAAGTTTAAATGTTTACAAGCAGCCGGAGTAGCTAGACAGAGTGACAAAAGCGACAGCTAAGACTATGCAAAGTACAACTGTTAAAGGGTAGTGGAATTTCAAGGAGAATTCCCAAAGACATTTTGAACGACGACTGACCTTCCTGTGAGACGCTGGTGACCGACGCGTACTGGACGAAGTTCTCACTCTGGTGAATCACCATTGTCATCTGTCGACCCCAGGACTGCACTATCGTCGCCTGATTCCAGTGCCGGCGTGCAATAGAATACTGGTTATAGGGGACACAAGTCTCGCCAGCCGCCATGTTCATGTTGGTTTTGCCCAAATGTACCCATAAATGCTCACTTCTGGTCCCCAACGATGCACTACCCACTACGGTTTTCACACATAAACAAAAAACAAATAAAACTGACCAAATAAAACAGAGAGAACAAACAATGACACATTTATGTCTCCGATCGAGTGAGCGATATTAGCGGACAACAACGCATTATCTCGCATCACAACTAACCAGAAATGAGAATCACTTGTGTAGCCTATTGTAACATAGCTCGCCCATGTGATCGGGCCGAAGTTGATGCACCTAGGCTTGAAGCAATACCACGTGCACCAGAGACCCTTGAACACAGTAACGTCCTGCGGCCAACTACAAACTTTTCCGGTTAGACTAGAAAATGTCATTCTCAAGTGATAACTACAATACTAATTATTATCCGTATTTTATCCGACAAGTACTTCGGCCTAGAACTTGACGTCAGAGAAAGAATAAAATGAAATATGTGTATGTTTGTCCATTACACTACGATTCAATATTATTAGCAGCAACTTTGACTTGTGCTATATTCCGCCTACCTGGGCACCGCGGTCTTTCTTGTGGGTCGTGAATCGGCTGATCCTACGTGCAATGTCCACGTCAGGTCCTTCGTAAAAGTCAGCGGTCAGCACACCGTTGTAGTTTGATGTTTCTGCTTTCATTGTCACTTTGATGGAATGCCCCTCTTCTGTTTCGAAACGCCGAATACAACCTTTCCAGCCAGTGGCGCGCGTAGGGAAAAACTTGTATTCCTCGCCATGTTTTATGAACATGTCCGTGGTGATGTCACATATCCAGAAGGTTGGGTACATAATATGATTAGTTGACAATTGATTTTTGTGGAGTGTTGGCATCAGAGTAATATTTATATATGCCGTCTCTCGTCGTGTCTGTGACAACGATGCTCTCAAGTGTCACGTTGGCTGTCACGTCGAAGAAAGAAATTCCGTTGTCCCTGACCTGCACCACGGAAAACATTATGCGTGTAAGTGTGCGTGGGTGCGTGCGTGCGTGACAAAAGACCAGTTACATTTATATAACTGTTGGATAACTTGTTATCATCTATAATTATAATATATATATATATATATATATATATATATATATATATATATATATATATATATATATATATATATATATATATATATATATATATATATATATATATCAGACCTATTAAGTTTCGCTTTTGGCACCCATCTCCTGTTCTGCCGCGCGGGAGATGAAAATCTCCAGTTTATCATGCCTCCTCCCGTTTTTGATTGTTTTATCTCCCAAATTTCAGACTATACGCTCCGTTTTAAAAATAAATATTTTGGCGATTTCCGTTATAGTGCAAACTTGCCGAATCGCAAGTTTATTTCGGTTAATATTTTTGTTGTTGCATATTTAATTTCCGGACACTCCGGAAATGTGCAACATACATTTTTATTGGATACACATTATCACGTGGTCTCGAAACATCGAATCGCATCAGGCGTTCTATATAAGCATGCCCGCGATCAGCTGCGAACACTGATCTGCATGACAATATGGCACCAATAAAAACATGTATATTCTCGCCTAAATTCTAACAAGCGTGTGTTAACATCGCAGCACATCAATCTAGACCGGGTTTCACAGACAAACGATCGTGTGGCTTCCTTCTTTGTTAATCCGAAAGGCCAAGATATATATATATATATATATATATATATATATATATATATATATATATATATATATATATATATATATATATATATATATATATATATATATATATTACATTATGTCTATGATATATAGTTGTAGAATTCCCGTCATCGTTATGCCTGTGTATTTGTCTTCAAATAGTTTTATGTAGGAATAATGTCATATTATTTATCATTGTTGTTGTTACCATTTCACGTCAATCGAATTGCCTAGTAACGTATTCTAAACTTAAACTTTATTTCACTAAAGTTGTGACTAAACCCGTTAATATCTCAACCATCGTTACCTTTCTGACGGTGACGTTACGCATTTGTATGTCTTTCGTTTTTGCCATGCCTCGCCCAACAAACACAAATCCAAATTCTGTGTTTTCTAGTGTAACGTTGACAACGCTAGGGGGCATACCGGACACTTGAATACCGGACATGTTGGACATAATCACGTTTTCCAGGATGGAAACGCTTCCATCTTCCATCGTGCTGATGTGTATGCCAGTCATCGCACCCTCTGTCGAACACACGATTCCCACTTGGTCGCGTTGATAGCATGACTGGATGAATAACTTTCGACACTGTGCGAGATCTCGTTCCGAGCCGTCACATGTCACAGTGTATGGCAGTGGGGTGTTTCCGTAGCCGAAGTTTTGGTTCGAGCTTGTTGCTGAAAGTAATGCTATTATTAACGATGAACTATGAAAAAAACTCTCAAAAGACTATCTACGGTTAATAACAGCCTACCTCACAAACACACGCACACACGAACGAACGCACATACTTCTATTTTTCAAAAATGTAAATTAGAGACCTCATTTATGTGATAGTTACTGAATAGACAATATTCATGTCCACCATGACTCGCAACCGTGGTTTCATTCTTAGCCAACAGGTGTCGTACGTGTCATAAATAATGTCTATTGTACGACAGCACAGTTGGTTTTACCTAAGCAAAGCATCCCCTTTCGGAAATATAAATGACATCATAAAAACAGACGTAGTAATGACATCATAAACATAGCGCAACGATGCCACAAACATACATAGCATACACAAGCATGCGCATTATGATAAACTCGCAACCGTTAGTTTTATTCTTAGTCGATAGGTGTCGTACGTGTTGTGAATATTGTCTATTGAATTAACATCTACTTCATTAAAGTATCTGCATTGTAATCTAAACGAATGTGAGACAGTTACCTTTGCCGAAGCCGAGTTGTCTACAGGCGACGTGTGCGTTGTTGGCCGTCCACCTGGTACTGCAGACGGGACGCCACTCGGAACCAACGTAAGCTTCAAGGCGGCCTTCTTGCTGCTTTCCTCCGTCGACCAGTCGCAATGGCATCTCCTGTGTCAGGTTGTCGCTGACTTGAAGCCGTATGGGGCGCTCTGTAGAACCTCTCGCTATTAGTCTACCTTCAATGAACAAACTGGCAGTGCGTTTCAATGCGAGTGTTACGCCGGACTCCAACGTGAGAGTGACACCTGCAGTAACGCGCAGATCGCCAGAGACCGTGTACGGGTCTGTCTGTCGTCGCAGAGTCACAGACTGATCTAGTCTTCCATGAAGTGGTCCAACAGTACCGAATGTCTGTTCAGCATTGGTGTCTGGCAGTCTTTGTATTACTGGACCCCATCCCGTGTAAATGCCGTCGAATATACGACTTTTGATGACATCTTTGTCCAGGGTTCCCCAAGAGTTGTCGGAAAAGTCCAGGCGGTACGACGTGTTGATCGTTGGCTGTTGGTTGATCACTTCGTACGTCAGGTTGGGATTGGCAAACGTGTTTCCGTGGGCTTCAATTGTTGTTGGCCATCTAATTGTCAACGCGGCGGAGTACCCGTTTATTCCGCTAGATGCTGAATTGTTTACGATTACATTGTCCACACATTGCTGAGTTCTTGCGGATAAGCTTGAATGAATGCACGTTATCACTGAATCGATGATAAAGTTGTTCACGAATGTGTTACCGAGAAGGCGACCACTGTCACACGAAGGGCAGAACGACAAAACGCTGGACACATTCTTGTTTTCCTCGAATATATTCCCGTTGATAATGGCACAAGTGTCTGTACCGGCGGATGTGACGTCAACTAGCACACCGCCAGGGTGCGTGCTGTTGCGAATTACATTTGACGTAATGTTTCCCGTTCCCTCCAGTCGCATTACTTGACCAGTCAAGTTACGAAACTCGTTGTTGGCAATGTTCCAGATAATAGGTTTTCCAGCCTTTGTTCCGCCAAGGATCAATGCTTGTTCACCATCAAACACATTGCTTCGTTCTAATATAATCCGTACTGAATCAGATGCCTTGAAACTGTTAATATCGATGTGAACATGAAATGCATTGTTCACCAGATCTACATCTATGACATTAATCTCTACGTAACCATCATTGTGAGTTATTCGATCGAGTTTGACGGCATTTTTGTTATGAGAAATTGCGATTTTACTCAAAGTAACCTCCCTAACGTGGGATTGAATGTGCACGGCTGTATCCGTGTAACGTGTAAACGCAGAATCAGACACGACAAAACGCTGAATGTCAGAGGCGTCGACTCCTTTACTACCAGCAGTGAATTCACTTCCATTCAGAGTAACTTGTTTGGAAACGCGCTGGAGCCGAAGACCAATATCGGAATGACTTACGCTGTTGTTCACGATGGACACTGGTATGTTGATTGATGCAAAATACATGGCCGTTTGGAGACCGTGAAGATTGTTTCCATTCATTGAAAGTGATATGTCGGAGATGTCCTCTAAAAGTTGAAAACAATATAACCACTGGTCAGAACAAGTGTTTTCCAAGTTAATGAACATGACAAATATGATTGTATGTATATCAAGGTGAATGGAATTGTACGTCACAGCATAAATATAAATGTATTATGCATGTGCACGCACGCGCGCACGCAAACACGTGACTGCTTTTTCACTGAAGTCCACAGACTAATCACGTATACAGTACACATGCGATTATGTACAAACAAACATAAAAAATACACGCAGTTACACACATTCATGCAAACATTATTTCACTTTAGAAAGTCAAGACTTACCTTTGTAGGCGTACACATGCAAGACTGTATCCACGCAACTGCCATAGCTATTTCGTCGCACCAGAATCTCGATAGTTGATCCCGTGGAGCGGAACAGTGCTCCGTCCGGTCCAGCCGGTTCTCCGACAGCGGCGCTCTCGTTCCGTACTCCATCGTGGAACATGACTTTCTCTGCAGCACACGACGGGAATCTGCCCCCGACAACTTCTGCAGCGATTCTCTCACCTTCAGACGTCGTAATATGAACGTAGTGGCCCCTGTTGTATGGCAGAGAGCCGTCGTTCACATTCAGAAACAACGACTTCGCATAGGATATATCCGCTCTGGTTATTGAGGTGAACGGTACAATTAGTTCGTTTTTGAGACCAGCGATTGAGGCTATTTTCGATTCAACGTAGACGCCATTGCCAGCGTGTTGTCGGATGCACGTGATGTTCAAATCGTGCAAGTGAATGCGCGAGTCGTGGGACTCGACTGCAGTGCCACCGCGCATGACAGCGGTCAAAGAGTCGACACGGTTGCTGTCAACGCCAACCCTGGACACAAACAGCGCTCGTGAACTCTGGTGGTCCAACATGTCTGCGATGTACACGTTGTTAATGACGTGATTTTGTAGAAAGTCAACGTGTATCGCAGCATTGCTGAGAGCATATCTAGGTCGGTGATTGACATGATATAACCGGGCATGTCGAATGATGCTCGGATGTGCATCAACCTGTAAATGGATCCCAGTCCAAAAGTTACGTCGACATGTAACCTCAAGAACATAATCTGCACTGCAGTTAGTGAAGCCGTCAGCAGGGAGCACACATTCGCTGAAGCGACCGGAACGACACCGAAACGTTGGCAATGAGTCAAACGATAAGCTGTTATTTTGCACATAACTGTACCTAACGTGCCCCTCGAAGCCCGCTGCACGACACAGGAAGTCTAGCGTGGATCTGTCTTTACTGAAGCTGTTGTAGCACACTGATCGCCACGCGGCGTGCGAGTAGATTTGTATCACACCGGAAACCGTCAGACCTTCTTCGTATTCGTTCAGCAATCGCACGCGTGGGTGACGACTCTGGCGTCTTGCCGTCATGATTACTTCGTTTGAAGACGATCCCTGAACTTGAAGTGTGCCCATCACAATTATACCTCTTCCTGGCTCGAATTCCAGTGTTACCCCTTCACCTACCAAAAGGGTACCAGTCGCATGAACTATGATGTCCTTTGTAACGTGATAGGACGTGCGGTTATCGTACAACTCGATCTTCTCTGTGACAACACCGCCGATATCGTGGCCTTGTACAACATCCGGGTATTGTCGTGAAGTTTCTTTATTTGTGCCCTTCGCAAGTATATACGGGTAATACCGAATTTGACCCAGGACGCCCTGTTGATGGTAGCCATATAAAGACTTTGTGACGTCATTGATATCCGAACTGCCCCAATAATTGTACTGTGCATCGATGGAATATACATTGTCTCGCACGGTCGTCGCCAATTGAAACTGCACATCCGGGTTGTTGAACTGGTTGTATCTCATTGTCACCGTAGCTTTGGTCCGAAGAATGACAACTGCAGAAATGGTCGTCAGATGCAAGACGTACAGCGGAAGAGGGTTTTCGACGGCGGTACCCGTGAAAACATTGCGGTCAATATGTACTGATATTCCTCTCTCTTTAATCTCCAGGCAAGTAAGGTGATTGTTTTTGAACTCGTTATTGCGAATTGTTGCGGATCCTCCAGGATTGATTATGGCTGATATTTCAGTGTGATTGATAAACTTGCATTTTTCAATTGCAATGTTGTTGTTATTGCCGCCGTTCGACACGTCAACACCTCTGTTGTTTGAGTGAAAGTTACTGTTGTATATTCTTGCATTTCCTCCAGTATTTACCACTACTGATATTTCCGTTTGATTGATGAACGTGCATTTTTTAATTGCAATGTTGTTTTTGTTCGACGCACGAATGCCTCTGCTATTTGAATGAAAGTTCGTGTTGTCTATTACGAAAAGCGATCCACAGTTCTCGTTTATATCCACCCCACTTTCTTGACTGCCGCTGAATTCACTACTCGAGATGGTCAGGTGTCTTGTGTTGACGGATGGCTTGCAGATGTCAGTTTTGATATATGATAATCCATATTTATTAGTTCCGGTTACAGTTAGTGCGGTCACGGTTAGTATCCCGTCGGAGTTATCCCACAAGATTCCGACCTCGCGATTCGCTTGGCAGATCACTGACATGACCGTACAATTTGAAATGCATTGCATCAGACGAATGCCGTGCGAGTTAGTCTCCAGCTGAGAGTCGCTGATTTCGATCGGTACTCCAATCTCCTTTATAAACAGTCCCTCCTGTCCGTTATCAACAGCAACGATTCCCGTCATGTGCATGAACACTGAACCTGCAACAAAACACGTACAGGTGTACGTTTAAAATAATAACTATGATCAGTGGTGAAAGCGTTAATTAATAGTTATGTGTTAATGTTTTTGTGGCTGCGACCCATTTTCACAGTAGATGTTCCAGAAAAAATTGTCATAGGCAAAATATAGGTGATTAAGCTTAATTGCAATATATATATATATATATATATATATATATATATATATATATATATATATATATATATATATATATATATATATATATATATAGTACTGAGTAGTAGTATTTAGTATTAGGTAGGAAGATGTAATAAATACATACAATATTATTAGTACAATTATTATGTCAAATTGTAGATACGATATGTAAAATGCAATCTATAGTTAACAGAGCACGTGAATATTCACTCAGTTGTACAGGTGAGTAATTTTCTAAATACAATGGTAACAAGTGCACGAACTCCCTGTACACAATCACAGAAGCTTGAGGAATAACAGAGTTGGTGATCACCTTGACCTGTACCAAGCAACTTACCAAGAGTAACGGACAACAGTTCGAACTTGACATCGGCATTGTACTTGGTGCCTCTGTCGTAGGTAGAGTAATAATAATAGTATCCAACGTTGCGTATTTCGATTACAATACGCTCCCCGGTCGTCATCACCGTCTTCAAGGGATTTGCAAGTGTATTGTCTCCAACATTGACACCAACATTCAGTATGACTGGCGAGTCGATATCGCTACCGTCACGAATTGTCACGTGAATATTACCCGACGTTGACAGGACGCGAAACATCAGCAGTTGCCCGGGCGAGGTGGAGAAGGCCTGAATGGAAACAATGTAGCATACAAGGCAACGTCAACCGCAGCAGCAGCAGCAGCAGCAGCAGCAGCAGCAGCAGCAGCAGCAGCAGCAGCAGCAACAGCAGCGACGACGGCCGTGGCGGTGGCACATGCCACAGACATCGACACCATTATCAACAGCGCCGCTACTACCCGCCAATACAGGACTGCGTGTACAGGACAGCGAGTTCAAGGCGATTATAGGACTACGTTACAAGACTTTCATTACAGGGCTACGAGAACATGAATACCAGTACAGGACTGCGTGTACAGGACTATATGACTACACAGTAGATTGTTGCGGGTACAATTTTATACCTCAAAGAAATCCACAATCTATACATACCTTCAAGCAGGTGGCTGGACCACTGTAGAAAGTTCCGTGGAAGGAGAGACGCAATGGAAAATCACTAGATTGGTGCTCACACAACAGGCAGGTCAAGCCGCATATATCAGATTGAGGAACATAGCTGGATATCGGCGGTCGGCTAACAGAGATGCCTTTGTCGTGGTTACCTAGACGGCAAAAAATTGAACATAAAAGCAACAAACAAAAACAAAATGTGCTGCTGCTGCTGCTGCGGCTGCGGCTGCTGCTGCGGCTGCGGCTGCGGCTGCGGCTGCGGCTGCGGCTGCGGCTGCGGCTGCGGCTGCGGCTGCGGCTGCGGCTGCGGCTGCGGCTGCGGCTGCGGCTGCGGCTGCGGCTGCGGCTGCGGCTGCGGCTGCGGCTGCGGCTGCGGCTGCGGCTGCGGCTGCGGCTGCGGCTGCGGCTGCGGCTGCGGCTGCGGCTGCGGCTGCGGCTGCGGCTGCGGCTGCGGCTGCGGCTGCGGCTGCGGCTGCGGCTGCGGCTGCGGCTGCGGCTGCGGCTGCGGCTGCGGCTGCGGCTGCGGCTGCGGCTGCGGCTGCTGCTGCTGCTGCTGCTGCTGCTGCTGCTGCTGCTGCTGCTGCTGCTGCTGCTGCTGCTGCTGCTGCTGCTGCTGCTGCTGCTGCTGCTGCTGCTGCTGCTGCTGCTGCTGCTGCTGCTGCTGCTGCTGCTGCTGCTGCTGCTGCTGCCACCACAATCACCACTACTATTACTTTAAATGTGTTTTTTTTACGCAAAATATGTTTAATAATTTACATGTTCCATAGATTTGTATGCATCGTGTATGTATTGTGTGTATCGGCGAAATTGAGGTGGGCCTGGATTTTAGAGAAGTGCCGAAATTATCAATATCGCTCGTATCGGTCGAATAAAAAGTCATTGAATGGTTTGCTTAAATACTAAACAGAATGCGACGACGATTTTAAAACCTGTCTGCAACGTCACGATCAATTAATCTATCACAATCTTGTGTAATCGATTATAGCCTTCTATTTATCAACTGGAAATGAAAATTGTTTTGTATGCAATCCACCAGATGGCGCTACTGGTTATTATATTTGTTCGAAGTGTTTCCAGAGAACATTTACCTGACATGTTTACGACAAACTTTAAGATACCTTTTAAGATATACAACTAAAGCCATGTATATATTAGTATCACACAATAAATGAAGAATACGGAAAGGTAAACAATTGTGAGTGTTTCTACTCTTTGCACCAAGCGATAATTATTTCAAATTTTATACAAATTTAAAACCGAACATTCACGATCACGCGTACAATGGCGCTGTTTTTAACCGCACTAAAGATTTATGTGAGACGATCTACGTAGGAACATGTTGACCTAGACTGAACACGTACGTGCTGCGCGAATATTTCTGAAGACGGTAGACTGCGGCTGAGAAACGACCTTCAGTCCAGTCATTTGGTTGTCGTTGACCGTCACATTATTGACGGATAATGATATCACGACGTTCACCAGTTCAATGCCATTCTGTGCTGACTGTGACACGACAACGTTGCTGAAACGCGGAAATACAAAGCTTGCTGATAAAGGAATTACTATCAATCGCACGAACGCATGCACACACGCGGAGCTGTTTCCTGTGGCCCGCGCACAGACAGTGATATTGTGCTAAATGTGACCCGCGCTCGTGATGTGGATCAAATGGATGGATAAAATTGATAAAATAAAGTATTTTATATATAATACTAGACATTCGTAGACCGATCACATGTTGCAATTCTGTTATACCAATTATACACGAGGAGCATATAAAAATTTGTTTTTCAGTTCCTTTAGAATTTAACGAATTCAATTCATGCTAGTAATTTTGCGTATACAGAAATGAACGCACTACCACTTTGAGTGTTTTGAGAGATAAGATGATGTTTTCAATAACGTTCGTCGATCACAAGTTTCACATAACAGAAAGATTCGTACGATGTGTGCCACTGAAGGAGAAGACAACAGGCAGACGTGTTGGAAGCGGCACTAGTAAAAGTAGTGGCCCAATTCTGTCCGTTGATTGCGAGCACGACGTCTCGGACGCTTGATCTCCTGGTGAGTCTGGTATGCTTTGATGTCTATAGCAGAACCACAAGTAAGACTGGTTCGTCAGGTACGTCGTTCTTCAGCAACTGTTTGCCAGTGCAGAGGGTCTTTGGCATAGTCTTGAAATGTCTTTTTATCACATAGCAATAAACAACATCGGATTAAAACCAGAAAAATGTCGGTATGACAGCAGATGGAAGAGTTATCGGAGTTGTGTCGCTAACGGAAAAGAGAAGATGTAGGGACCAGTGCGAAGCTCTTCTGGGACCACTGCATCATCCAACAGGAAAGCCTGTGTGGAAAGTGTATGACAATGCAGAACGTAACGGGCGTTGTCGTGAAGACCGTGAACTACGTTTGCACTCGTGGTTTAAACCACTGGTGGTTCCAATACCTGGCCAAGATGAATGCGTAATATAAAGATTTCCTGTACTACACCGAAGTGAGCTAGCTAAGTCGAGGTACCATGCTGCGCCGCGTGTACGGGCTGAGACGTGAGATTAGCGTGTTCGTGGAGCAAAAGACATCATTGGACATCTGAATAATCTGAATGTGCAACTTGAGACCACATAATCAATGAACTCGTCCAGTGTATCCGCTTTTGCAGTTGCGGATCACGAACTATGTACACTTCCGTCACTCCCGGAGAGCATTTTAAGAAGTCCACATACATGTCAATCATTGATCTGCCGAGACGGGAGTTTGCAGACAGATTCGCAGATCTCAGATCTCGCAGTGGACAGTTGCTCCTTTTCTCAAAACCGTTCAGGGTCGATGTCGACAACGTTGTCCCGATGGAGCTGATCGAACCGCAGTAGTAGAAAAAAGCAACCACCAAAGAGAATCCTACCGCATGCCCTTGCCGATCGAACAGTTTCCTGAACTGACCAAACACGGCACACTCACTGTGAATCTGTTTGTCAGTACGTACGCGTTTGAGGAGCTGCTGTTGGTGAAGTGCAAACGCGAACGCAGCTAACAGACGAACAACTGGATGGCATGTTTAAGCTTGCAGGGATAAGTCTGCAGCCAGACGTGGGACACTTGGTGGCACAACAAAATCACCAGGCGTCATGCTAGACAAGATGACTTCAGTTGCTTGCAAAACATGTCAACATGAATTATTTGTTTTTCTTATGAATAGTACATTATACTTGTTGTTCACAATAAAACGTAGATGTTTGACAATGTTAATTTTTTGACGTACTAATGATGCAATAATATGTCATTTACATTTCAAAGGAAAGAAGCTAGATTGCCTGGCTTACGTTGAAATACCCATTATAAAATAATGTATTAGTTACCACGAGGGCTAGGCTAACGATCATCTATATTCAATATTATATGCGTCCCGCTGACATAATCTACATCACTAATTTGGCCCTCAATTCGAAAAGGTTGTCGACCCCTGTCCAACTGTATATATAATCCTGCCACTGCGTCTCATTACTGGTAATGCTCCAGACAAAATGATCTGACTACTCCGTCTCCGTGCCGTTTTAAGATTTCTCAACACGGTTCGATGCTTCATCGATTTTCGCACTGGAAGGGTTTCCGTGGACTACACCTATAGCCTTTCTGCTGTATACGATTCGAAATATGTCGGAAATAGCAGTAACGTTGCCTTGTCATTTATGAAAAATAACCCGTGTATAATTACCTCATATCTACGTCACATAACACTATAATTACCTCATGGAGAGCACGTTTGCCTTCACGTAGAGAGCACTGTTCCGCACGCCGGTACTGGTGTCACTCGCCTCCTGACCGCCGCACAAGATGTCGACGTAGTTGAGTCGGTGTGACACGAACGAGTTGAGTAGAGCGATGACGCCCCAGTGCGGCAGACCGCGACAGTCGACCGGCAGTACGCCTGGAACGTACGTTACAAAGGATACCCGTTACAAATGACGGGTATATAATCGTTGCACCCAACAATACTGCTACAGATACAAGCATCGGTTTTGTGATGAATCATATTCAATTTTTTAAACAACTCGACTCGAGTCTGACTGAAATCACTATTAACTTGTTTATACAATACAATAAAGAAGTTTGTATCCTCTGGAAACCCAAGCTCAGCAGAGCAAAACAAGAGTGGTATTCAGATTCAAGTCGATTATCGGTTCAGTTGGTAAACAGCTGGATTGGTACGTCCAGTAGCTATTGAGGATAACCAAGTTTAAACATATGAATATTTTTAGTAGACGACGAAATGTTACTATATGTTCTGCTGACTTAACGTTACCGTGGACGAGTTCCAATTACAATTCTACACAACTGATGTCGTTACCATATGTTCTGCTGACTTAACGTTACCGTGGACGAGTTCCAATTACAATTCTACACGACTGATGTCGTTACCATATGTTCTGCTGACTTAACGTTACCGTGGATGAGTTCCAATTACAATTCTACACGACTGATGTCGTTACCATATGTTCTGCTGACTTAACTTTACCGTGGATGAGTTCCAATTACAATTCTACACGACTGATGTCGTTACCATATGTTCTGCTGACTTAACGTTAGCGTGGATGAGTTCCAATTACAATTCTACACGACTGATGTCGCTACCATATGTTCTGCTGACTTAACGTTACCGTGGATGAGTTCCAATTACAATTCTACACGACTGATGTCGTTACTATATGTTCTGCTGACTTAACGTTACCGTGGATGAGTTCCAATTACAATTCTACACGACTGATGTCGTTACTATATGTTCTGCTGACTTAACGTTACCGTGGATGAGTTCCAATTACAATTCTACACGACTGATGTCACTCCCGCCAGATTACTGTGAGTCAGTGTACTTTTGCAAGTACGTGCGTGCACGCCATAGGACAAACAATAACATTATGATAATAGTGTGTGTTCAAACACACGCTATACGTGTTCTGACAGGCAATGAACCATGACACACACAGACCGTGTGTGCGGAAGTAAAAACGGGTGTCGTCATGTAAACGTGTCTCTCGGACAGTGCGAGCGGTGACATCTTTGTGTAGGTAGATAGACGCAGGTGTGGGGATCGTTAAAAGGGCAGGTGTTAGTAGGTACATTGATTTACCTGCAGAAGTGTTCCGTGCGTCCAGCAAAATGAACTGGACATGCTGAGATTCCGTCCCCTCGGCCACTAACTGACCACGGACCATCAGACTGACGCCAGACGCCATCAGTACGGTGACTCCAGGCTGCACGGTCAGCGAGCCCGTCTCCTCCACGTAGACCGTCGTCTTCACCACCCACGGACTTCCGGCAGTCGTCAGTGTCACATCTCCGGTGACGTTTGGCAGCAGTTCTGTGGCCGTAGCGAGAGACAGCAGCGCTAGCTGCAGCAGCAGCCAGCGAGCCACACGCCCGGTCGGCATCGCTGCAGCGCGGTACCAACCCCTCGTCTCCGTCTCACCTAGGAAAGCATCGGGAAGTGGTTCACTCGGTAAAGTCAACTAAGAGATTGTGTACTTCGGTTCAAAAAATTCTACAACATGTGCCACTACCGGGAAACAAGATTATGGACCATATTTTGCGGCAAGAAAAATGATGAGCAAATATTCGCAGCTGCTGGAAAAACGGTGTTGTGTGGAAATGGCATTATTTTCTGGATCGTAAGTAGTATTACTGCTACTTGATTGTGTCATTAGCTGCGCCGTTTCTTTAAAAACGACTAAAGGTTATTTGAAATGTTATCATCTTGCAACAGTTATGTTCTAATTCCAATAACTTGTTAAGTTGTATTTCGCAAATTAGTTTCTTGATGCGTGCAAATTATTTTATGTAGCTGCCACTCCTGTAGTGACAATGTTACGAACGCCTATCGAAAAAAATGTTACGAACGCCTATCGAAAGAAATTACTAACGCCTATCGAAAAGTGACTGGAGACAGTTCTTTGCTACAATGGATACAATCTTAAACAACTTGTTTTATCGTACAACATTACTTTCACGATTGTCTGTCTTATCTTTAGGTCAAGTTACAGCCGACCGTACACGCTAACGTTGTGCAGTCGCTCATATCGGCCCTTTGTATACGTGGCGCCAGCGTAGCGGATACTTTCACACGACAAACAGACCAAGTTAATTTTCCACGCACCGTGGAAGGGTTATTTTCCCCAGCTTACACACATATAAATGTGTGTAAGCTGGGGGAAATAACCCTTTAATAATAACCATTTATATGAGTGTAAGCTGGGGGGAAATAACCGTTTCCCACAGCTTACACACATATAAATGTTGAAGTAATTCCACTTTCTTTGTGTCTTTTAATGAGAGCATCCGATGAAATGGATAGGGGTGACCGGTTTTTTATTTTTAGAGTCAAAAGTTTGACGTAAAAAAATATCGCGTGTATTACATTTTTCTGCCACCGTATTCTAACCAAATGTGAAGAACTGTATGTGTCTTCATTTGGCGATCTCGAAATTCTTATTTTCGCGCTGTGAAACTAGTTAGAGGATGGGCTGTATGCTCCAAAACTTGCGTTATGCCCCATGCTACTCTACGCAACCGTTTCTTTTAACAATTCAGCACAAATAGTGGCTCAGAATAAATCAAAGTTTTTTATGAGATAAATCTAAGATATTTTTGGGATTTAGTCAATGTTGTCTATAAATATATAATAATATTTAAGTGGACTAAGATTTAACTCTGATTTCGCCAAAGCATGTTTGACCTTTACGAACTTTTAAATTTAAATGTTGATTTTGAAACTTAGTTAAAGCTAAGTACGTTTCGCTAAGTACGGTCGTTAACTGAATATTATCAGTATACTTGTAACTCACGGTAGGCTAACTAACTTCTCAATTCAGTTCAAACGGCTTTCTTCCCATTCAAATGGCCATTAGTACTGCTCACACAAATGTGAAGGGTTTTGTCCTACCCCCTCTGAAAAGGTGAGGGGTTTTGTCCGCACCCCGCTCCTGTGCAGCGGCGCGTGACGAGCGGCAGTCAACGCCAAACCACTTGTGTCACGTTTCTATGCTGGTTGATTGCTGCCTGTACAGCGTTTGCTTTCACGCACTGTTAAACTCAACCGGTGTAGGCAGCCTTATCGCTGTGTCGGCAAACGTAGAGACATGGATGGTTCGCTATTTTTGTGACGGTGACTGGACGCTTGCTGATCATTAATGCCGATAGTGGTTTATTTGAAACACCCTTTGTTTGTACGGACGGCTGTATATACGTGCCTTGACCTAGTAGACGATGCCCCACCATAAAAGCACGACCCAAAATGGCACGACCCAAAAAGGCACAAGTGAATTAAGGACGAAAATTTTAATATAAAATGAGACTCACAAAGAAATAAATGTTGATGAAAATTACACAATTGAATATCGTGGTACTGGTTTAATTACATCAAACATATCTGGTTATACTAATGACACAACAACTACACAAACTAATGAAAAGTTAGCAAAAATGTATTTAATAGACACATTCAGCGTTTTTTGGAAGCAAGAAGAAACGATGTGCCCAATAAATTATTGGTTGGCGACAATACGTCGGCCTATCAATCGGACAATTAATCGCTCATGTGAACGGGACTTAAGACCTCAGTCGCTACACGTAACCTTATTGGTATGTCTGCATTTGTTGCCACATGGTTGGCTTCGTAACTTTTGCAACGATGACCGGAAACGCTCGCTGATGGTTAAAGCTGTGTACGTTGTCCACGGCTTAGTAGGCGAACACATGTCACAACGAACATAGGAAATAAAGTCACAGGGAAAGCGTCACGGAAAAAGTCACGGTGTTGCCTAGGGAAAAGGTCACAAGGAAATAAAGTCACACAATTGTTTTATTCAAAGATAAAGGTAAAGATCGTGTAAGGTAAACGTTATGTAAGCTGTCTTATTTTAGTCACATTTCATAGTGGCATCTTAATAGTCGCTAACAAAACGGTGTTACGCACTGAATGTTGCCTAATGATGATTCAAACGAATGTTCACTCGACGCGTTGAAGAAACTGCCACCAACCCCCGCTGAGATTTGAGATTCGAGTTAGCCTCCAAACAACTCAGTCAGTTTTGAAAGTGGCCTCTTCTAGGTTAGATATATTAATGCGTATTGAGCTGGTGTACTTGGGAATTAATGGTCCTCCTTAAAATCTTTGATTTGATACCAAATATGGCCGTGCACATGCTAAAAATATGTTATGATTATGCTTTACTGTCAAATAAAGGCCCGAATTTTTTACTCGGAGATCACGTAAAAAATTACTTGATTACTTAACTTAAGCTATCACCTACAGAGTTCCATCATATTATTGCATGCTCTACAGACATCACAAAGTCCTGATGGTTCAATTTCAGATCTTGGCCCATGGTCCCCGCTACGGAAACATACCTAACTTCGGCGGTAGTATGCACGGCTATCTAATAATTAAAGACATTCACTTACTTTGGATTAGTGCTGATATAAACATTTCAGAGCTGTTTGGGATTGCAGCTTCAAATGGTAATCCAATTCTTTGGTTGATTAGAAGTTATGCAACATGTAAATAAATTTACAGTTGCTGCCGCCTATAGGGTAGAGCTGTCTGCGTCGTCTTTCTAACACTTAACATCACAACAAGGGAAAACAAGACCACTCATGACTGTTTATTTCTGGCCCTCACATCTACAGGTTTGAACGAGGTGATTATAACAGAAAGCCGCGTGTTTCGAGTAGATCCTTAACTATGTCACAGTGCGTAGTGCAGTGGACAGTGTCTGGTGTCTTGTATAACGCAAAATGAGTTAGTTTGTGTTATATTCTCTATACCACAGCATTCTTGGTGGTATAACTTAGGTAAAGAAAATACAAAATAGCTATGTTCGTATTCCATAAATTTGTTTCCATGTATTCCATATACATCACCAGAAACTGGTTTTATTGGAGGTTAAAAAGAAGCAATTGTCCCCAGAACCCCACATAAAGCATCACACAGCACCACTGATGTGAATAAATTATGGGATGTCCCCTGTCCACACAGTTTTTATTCTCATGTGCCCCATTTCACAACACAGTGTCACATTAATTCCAGGTGCAGAGCTGCACAAACAGAATCCAGGACAAAAGGTTCACCGCTTAAAAGCCCCCGCCGGATAAAAACCCACAATCTAAATACTTACAAAGTACTGACCGCTCAATGTATTACTGATATCGTGTATAAAATTTGCTACTTGACTAATTCTATGTTTCTATTTGATGTTGGCAAACTAACTTCGGATATATTGCTTGATTATTTAAACTCAAACAATGATAAAACAATCACAACTTTTCATTCGCCTAGCGTAAATCATATTCATTATATTTATATTTCAACAACTGTCCAGGGCTAAAGCGTTCTTTACCAAAATGTAAAACTAATTGACAGGGAGGGAGGGAATGAGAGAGAGATGGGGGAAGGAGAGAGAGAGAGAGAGAGAGAGAGAGAGAGAGGGAGAGAGAGAAAAAAAAAGCGAGAGAGAGAGGCAGAGAGAGAGAGAGAGAGAGAGAGAGAGAGAGAGAGAGAGAGAGAGAGAGAGAGAGAGAGAGAGAGAGAGAGAGAGAGAGAGACAGACACAGACAGACAGACAGAGGCAGAGAGAAACAGAGAGAGGGAGGGATAGAGAGACAGAGAGGTGAGAGGGAGAGAGAGAGAGAGGGAGGGAGAGAGAGAGGGAGGGAGAGAGAGAGAGAGGGAGAGACAGAGACAGACAGATACAGACAGACAGATACAGACAGACAGACAGACAGACAGAGGCAGAGAGAAACAGAGAGGGGAGAGAGAGAGAGAGAGAGAGAGAGAGAGAGAGAGAGAGAGAGAGAGAGAGAGAGAGAGAGAGAGAGAGAGAGAGAGAGAGAGAGAGAGAGAGAGAGAGAGAGACTGACATAGTTTGTGAGCTGCGCGGACAAAAAGGCCCACCGGACATAGTTTTGTCCATGCACCGCACAGACTATGTCAGTCTAGGAACGGAGCACCTCCATCGGGCGTGAGCCGAACTAACAATAGGACGGCACCGTGTCAAACATCCGACATTATGTCTCAATTAAATGTCCCGCAATCTGAAGATCAAGATGAGCAACATGTATGATCATTCTACCTGAGTGAATGCTACCAGTAATTTGCTGGCTTGGGAATTATTTAAGATTTCCAAGCGGCATCGGTAATGCAGGAGGTAGTTCAGTCATGCGTGTCCCAGTGCGACATACCTGTCAAACCTACGAGCTCAATTTCTGCGGGCTACTGATAAAGATCTCCACTAAACACATCTCCACATCATTGTGTACATTTGCAGACGTCCGGAGAATGTATTTATCAAGTCAGTCATATTCATGGCTGTTACCTTATCTTTTACAGGTTAGGTTGAGTTGCGTGTATAAAACGGTACGTTCTTGCATAGCGCGGTATCCAGTCCGCAGGGCCAATCACATTGTTTCACTTTGGCAATTTTCATATCGCGCCCCACAAAATATTCTGTATCATGGTGAAATTTTTAATATATTTCTGTCGGCGACGTTTGTTGAATAAGGGATTACCTTAGACCGTTCATACTGATATTTAACGAAATTGTAGGGGAGAAGTGGTATCGGACTAAATGCTATATGAGGTATTCACACAATATTAACGTTAGGCGACGCTACACGGTTCCTAATTTGTCTCATTTTCAGAGATTTATTTTGGTCTTCCACAATTTCAACAATGCATTTAAAAGTGAGTTTCTTTGTAATTTGCATCAAAACCAACCTTTTGGACGAAAGCGGCAGAAAATGGTAACACTCACCTTTATGCCGGTAGTTGTTCAGCCGATTGGCCGTGACAGAAGTTATTCGGTGAATCGCTTAACAGCTGCGTTGCTCACCGTTGTGTAGACCTCGAAGTACTGCACACGTGTCCACCTGCTGGTTCGGTCTGCATGTCTTACTTATATGTCAACTCTTACAATACGCTCACGTGACATCATAAGATAAGAATGCGACGATAAGAAAGACGCACTGCCGTCCGGCATACAATGGTGAAATGTTGAAAAGAGTTTGGCAACTTTGCTAAACTACTTAATCAATGTTATGTCACCGTAATTGTTATGGATGTCCTTAATATTTACGAACGTTGATTAATATTTACAAAAATCAATGATGCGACACCTAGCGACTATAATTCCAGCTATGTTGTTCTAAATGTAGCATGAATACGACAGGTTGCCTGCTATTGGTCGAATCAACCAGGAAGTTTCTTTGGTTCCTTAGTTTCCTTTTACAGTCTTGTCTTGTCTTGTCTTTTTGCTCGATTGCTTTGTCGGTATGAGAATGAACTATTTTGTGTCTGCTCATTCAACTTATATTGCACCTGCAGATTGTGCACCTGTTCGGTCGGTCTTCTACAGGCATTCGTTGTCCAAGATGTAACCATGTGATCAGAGTACGGCTTACTTCTGCTTCATGTACGGGCTGCAGCACAACATGCCTTACAATAGCCTACGTGTTTCAGCACAGTCATCTGACGTGAACAAATGGGATTGGTATATGGGTCGATAGATAATTGATCGACCTTCAGTTACACGTGTTATGTAAACTGGCTCCCAGCGATGAATAATAGGGCGAAATTGGGACAAGTTGACGAAACTAAGCATTAATCGATGATTTGTGTGGCATTAGCAATATGATAATAGTATACCTTAAACATGGACACGTGCCTTCTTTTAAAATAACAACAATTATTATGCAATTAAAAGAAGAGCGATAAATTATGTTTTCCAATTAATTACTAAAAATTCGCCATCTTAATAATAATAATAAGGTGACTTTCATGGTGGGGCAAGGAGACGTGAGAAACCGCAAGCCTGAATTAGTTATCAAGTAATTCTAAATTATGTAACAATAACAACTATACAGATGTGTCCTTCGCAATTAGAATGTTCGTGCCACCGTTTGATGTACATAAATTCCTTAGTTGGTGGATCTTCAAGTTTTTATTTTTAGAGTCAAAAGTTTGACGTAAACAAATATTGCGTGTATTCAATTTTCCGGCCACCGTATTCTAACAAAATGTGAAGAAGTGTATTTGGCTTCATTTGGCGATCTCGAAATTCTTATTTATGCAAAATAACAACACAAGTCCAGCGTAGATTGAAATAGGCCAAAGAATGACATTTAGATTTATTAATTAAGGAGCATGAAATTAGGCAAGCATACACCATCAAAATAAGATACATCCAATAATCTCAGCAAGCATGCCGGCCCCCAAAAGGTGTTTACACATAATTAGTAAATCATGCCTATCAGCTACCCACTACCAGTACTATCTGTACCACTACTGACTTATATACAATTCACATGGTATCGGTGGGGGTCACTCCGCCACTAGGTCACCCTCTGTGACCGACCCCCACTGTAATTTTCGCGCTGTGAAACTAGTTAGAGGATGGGCTGTATGCCCCAAAACTTGCGTTATGCCCCATGCTACTCTACGCAACCGTTTCTTTTAACAATTCAGCACAAATAGTGGCTCAGAAGAAATCATAGTTTTTATAAGATAAATCTAAGATCTTTTTTGGATTTAGTCAATGTTGTCTATCAATAAATAATAATATTTAAGTGGACTAAGATTTAACTCTGATTTCGCCAAAGCATATTTTACCTTTACGAACTTTTAAATTTAAATGTTGATTTTGAAACTTAGTTAAAGCTAAGTACGTTACGCTAAGTACGGTCGTAGTATACTTGTAACTCACGGTAGGCTAACTAACTTCCCAATTAAGTTCAAACGGCTTTCTTGCCATTCAAATGGCCATTTGAAATCGTAAGTAGTCTCTAGAAAACATTAACACAATCTGCAACAGTGCAAAGCAATCTCACTATCTGCTAAGTAATATCAAAGCAAATCTACTCACAAAATGTAATCCCAAATAACTCATACCAGTACATTAGTACTGTTCACACAAATGTGAGGGGTTTTGTTCTACCCCCTCTGAAAAGGTGAGGGGTTTTGTCCGTACCCCGCTCCTGTGCAGCGGCGCGTGACGAGCGGCAGTCAACGCCAAACCACTTGTGTCACGTTTCTATGCTCGTTGATTGCTGCCTGTACAGCGTTTGCTGTCACGCACTGTTAAACTCAACCGGTGTAGGCAGCCTTATCGCTGTGTCGGCAAACGTAGAGACATGGATGGTTCGCTATTTTTGTGACGGTGACTGGACGCTTGCTGATTATTAATGCCGATAGTGGTTTATTTGAACCACCCTTTTTCTATAGGGACGGCTGTATATATGTGCCTTGGCCTAGTAGACGGTGCTCCACCATAAAAGCACGACCCAAAATGGCACGACCGAAAAAGGCACAAGTGAATTAAGGACGAAAATTTTAATATAAAACGAGACTCACAAAGAAATAAATGTTGATGAAAATTACACAATTGAATATCGTGGTACTGGTTTAATTACATCAATCATATCTGGTTACACTAATGACACAACAACTACACAAACTAATGAAAAGTTAGCAAAAATGTATTTAATAGAAACATTCAACGTTTTTTGGAAGCATAAAGAAACGATGTATCCAATAAATTATTGGTTGGCGACAATGCGTCGGCCGATCAATCGGACAATTAATCGCTCATGTGAACGGGCCTTAAGACCTCAGTCGCTACACGTAACCTTATTGGTATGTCTGCATTTGTTGCCACATGGTTGGCTTCGTAACTTTTGTAACGATGACCGGAAATGCTCGCTGATGGTTAAAGCTGTGTACGTTGTCCACGGCTTAGTAGGCGAACACATGTCACAACGAACATAGGAAAAAAAGTCACACGGAAAACGTCACGGAAAAAGTCACAGTGTTGCCTAGGGAAAAGGTCACAAGGAAATAAAGTCACACAATTTTTTTATTCGAAGATAAAGGTAAAGATCGTGTAAGGTAAACGTTATGTAAGCTGTCTTATTTTAGTCACATTTCATAGTGCATCTTAATAGTCGCTAACAAAACGGTGTTATGCACTGAATGTTGTCTAATGATGGTTCAAACGAATGTTCACCCGACGCCTTGAAGAAACTGCCACCAACCCCCGCTGAGATTTGAGATTCGAGTTAGCCTCCAAACAACTCAGTCAGTTTTGAAAGTGGCCTCTTCTAGGTTAGATATATTAATGCGTATTGAGCTGGTGTACTTGGGAATTAATGGTCCTCCTTAAAATCTTTGATTTGATACCAAATATGGCCATGCACATGCTAAAATATGTTATGATTATGCTTTGCTGTCAAATAAAGGCCCGAATTTTTTACTCGTGGATGACGTAAAAAATTACTTGATTACTTAACTTAAGCTATCACCTACAGAGTTCCATCATATTATTGCATGCTCTACAGACATCACAAAGTCGTGATGGTTCAATATATATATATATATTTATATACACACACACACACACACACACACACACACACACACACACACACACACACACACACACACACACACACACACACACACACACACACACACACACACACACACACACACACACACACACACACACACACACACACACACACACACACACACACACACACACACACACACACACACACACACACACACACACACACACACACACACACACACACACACACACACACACACACACACACACACACACACACACACACACATTGACGTCTTCTAGTGTGACCTGTCGACTGTATTCAGCTTTCGGTTACGGTCCTTCGCTTGAATTCTACGGTCCCACGCTCCCAACAAGTATGATATATGTTTTACAAACATGATCACTTTTAATTCATATTCTGAACTAGAATTAATTTGATAGAACATGATGTATTTGGGTACATTGTAGTTATTTTATGATCAAAACTTTTACCATTTTGCAAAACAAAAAATGCACTTCTCAGAAATGTGGATACGCTGAGAGCTGCGAGCAAACAATATGTTATACCAAATATCATGGACATTATTTTGGGGAGACAAATAGAGAGGCCAGTCAGTGTACACAGAATCTAAAGTCCAGCACCGGGATAATCAGCAACCATTGCCGAGTTGAAGGCACTCATAGGCTGGCGTTGATTGCTGGTACAAACCGGGCTCACGCGGAAGCTTTGCTTTCGGCTGGGCCCTAAAAATTGGAGGAAAATTTTTGTTGCCACACAGAGGCATTACGTCAATTAAATAAATATTCTCCACTATATCATATTTGACAACAAGGGTACACGAGCAGAAAAAAATCCAAATGATAAATTTGCAGCATTGAAGTATACCTGGGAGATGTATTATAAGCGTATTACACAGGTATTACACGTCAGGGACAGACGTAACAGTTGACGTGCAACTAGTAACTTTTAGAGGAAAGTGCCGGGGCCGTTGCCTTTCCTAACATTGCCTATCCTAGTGTACATTAATGACTTATCTGACAATATTTACTCCACAGTCCGTCTGCCGTCTGTCTACAAACGACTGTGTTCTCTACAGATAATACAAAAATTAGTTTCACAAGAGCTACACAAAGATCTGAACACACTAGTGAAATGGGAACACGACTGGCAGATTCGTTTTGACCCATATAAGTTCTACTGGAAAGAAGTATTATCTCTACGAGTAAATCCATAATTACATCGATCCAATTTTTGGTGCGCAACCAGCTTCACTGGAGAAAGAGGATGAGGTTCGCACATATAGCAGTGACACTTGAAGTTCTCCGATAGTCACCAGCGACAAAACGGGCTGCGGAACGCTACACTTGTTCAAATTTCTGAATATCTGTATACTGAAACGTCGGTGGGACGAGAACCTCGTACGCCGTCGTCATCACTTGGGGTGGCGCCGCATGCAGTGTTCTCTTAAATAAGCCCAGTGTCTTTCTGGTTTTGTTCTGGACCTTGCTGATGTGTGGCTGCACAATAACTTCGTGTTGATGGTAACACCCAGACAGTCCTGGTTGTCAGTAGGTGGGATATGTTGATCCTCCATATATATACATAGGTTGATGGCTTCCTCTTGGAAGTAACTCACATAATGGCACAGTTTGATACATTAAAATCCATCTGCTACATCTTTGTCCAGTGGTGCAGTATATTTAGGTCAGATTCAATGACAAGTGGTCAGCCGAAGTTTGAATTTCCCGACAGACAATACTGCCGTCAGTGATTAGGCACACGGATGCGGGAGTTCACTCATGTGATATCGTTACTGTACAACAAAAACAACGTTGGCCCCAACCCTGTTCCTTGTGTGACTCCAGAGAGGACTGCAGCTGCCCGTTGATGAAAACTTGTTGATTGCGGGAACCGAGAAATACACTGATCCAGGCATTTGTCTTTCCATTGATTCCGTAGCAGGCGGGGCCTACCGGATTTTGTGGAGAAGTTTTGTGTGGGATACTTTAGCGAAGGCCTTACTGAAGTCCAGAAAACCGACCTCTGTTTTGTCTCTTTAGGTTGATGGAGTACGCCAATTTGTGTATAGTATTGCCTAGTTCAATACAGACCCTTCCGGAAGCCATGCTGGTTTGGATGTTGGATGTTGTAGTAATCTAGTTGACGACCGATCTGGCTGCACAGAGTGTGTTCCATTATTTTGCATATAGACCTAACGCATGTAAGTGAAACCGGTCTGTAAGGGGTGGGGTGTTCGGGCAAGCATTATACGAAGCGTTACACGGGGTGGGGTGTCTTGGCGACTGTTACGTTCGTTACTTTAACAAGTGTTTTTGTTCGTCAGGCTGTCTGGCTGTTTTGTGCTCGTCTAGCATTGATTACTAACGCATCGTAACACTGGGCTGTACACCCACCCTAAAACTACGTCCGTTTCGGAAAGACCCCCACCCCCCTCACCGCCCACTTTTTATGCATACCTACATATATTTTCATCTGCGTTGCACGTCTGCATTGTCATTGGTTCGAAGTGGAAAATACATCCGTGTAACTAATAATAAATCAAATGTTTGTGTACAGTGGAGTTCAGTTGAAATACACCCAAAAACTGGCACTGCAATCAATAGTATCAGCTTAATATCGACAGCTAGACGAGCAAAAAACTCTTTAAATAACGTTCGTTGTCGTGCTTCCATTTTTCCGGCCGTTAAATTCTTTCCGCTTGATGTGTCTGCGCATGCGTATCTAGGGGAACTATATAGCACCAGAGACGCGCTTCCTAAGTTCGATATTTGTAAGTCGTTCACTCAAAACAACTTTTATGACAACTTGTTTGCACTCGACAGATTAAATAATTGGTAATTATTTCGAATTTCGATCACAAGTGCAAAAGTAGATGTTCGTAAAACGTCATTTTAAATTAGGTAAGGCGAAAACTGCTCCCGAAGTAAACTTGGACACTGCATACAGAACGTTGCTCTTTTTGTTCGCGTGTGGATTCTACGATGATGTCGGCCATTCTCAAGATAAAAGCTAACGTAGTCAAAAAGAGGGAAGACATGTACGACTGTGTTAGCAACTCAAAATGAAAAATCACCGGAAGGAAAGAATTTAACGGGTAGCAACCGTCAGGGAAAAGAAACGTAATCAATGGCAACTAACGTCAACTACCGGCTCGCGCATGCGCTGATACACGATAGTATTTAACGCCGGAAAAATGGAACCATGATACCCTCACGGTGGCCAAGACACCCCACTTCCATGTAACGTTTCGTAATGTTTGCTTGGACACCCCCCCTGCAGAGCGTGACGTACTTTATAAATGATCTCTTAAACCAATGAAGCGTGCCCCTTCTGACAAAATTCTTACCCATGAGCATTTAGGCCTCGACACCGACGCCGTGGTTTCCAATTTCGAAATTGACAGCATCCACGCTATGACGGCCTCGCAAACTTTCTTAGACGATAAAGTGTCCTTTCAATACGCACTCATTAGCTGTAGTCTCGGTGGCTGAGTGGATACCTGCGTTATTTGTGCAAAATGTAATGGTAATCTTTTTGTCGTGGATATGATTCCCATAAGAAGAACACTTTTTTATGTGCTTAGCCTACTTCTTTATTTTACATAATATAATGCTATGTTGTATTAGTAATTTAATTCATTTATAAAAAAAATACAGATAACAGTTATGCATGCGAGTCAAAATACGCTACTATTAATGCGTCATTATAAATACAATTTCACAGACCATAGACGTCTACATGATTTATTCACTTCATTCACTTGTGGAATATAGGTCAAATGTGTCAACAAAAGCAGTTAAAACTATGCGTTTCAACATTTGCGGTCATTAATTGATAAAATGGTGGTTAGTCGGTTATCTTTTCAAATCAACATTTTTATGTCGTGTTCATGTCAGTCATGGATGTAAGCTGTTATATAAAATTAGTGCTGAATAAAAGTGCTTAGATTTTGACACCCGTGTTACACTTTTATGATGCATTAGCATATTTTAATCAGTGCTCAAATGTGACTACGCAAAATCTCGTCGTGAACAGAATAACAAATTGCTCCGTCGACAGCAAGTGGCGCGCGGACCGTTGATTGCCGACCCCTGTAAATCTTGACAGAAAATACGATTTGGACGAGATAGTCAGTATTTTTTTCTTCAAAACTGCAAAACAAATGACACTAATATGATCTAATTTTATGTGGTGTGTTTTAATGAATAAAAATGGGTCTAAATTAGCAAATTTACACCAGACTGCATTTAATTCAACCTTCCATAGAAAACGCACCCCTCAAAAATCACCCAGCCACGGGCCTGTAGTTGTTTAATGACACATTTATTTTGTACTTTACGAGACAGATGCTGTAAATCAACAATATGTAATTCGGTCAATAATATACCATCTTGCTACAATAAAATAACAAACAATATTCACATGCATGCGCATTAGCACTATGCCTCGCAACTATGGCTTCATTTTTAACCAACAGCCTCTGGTGTCATACATGTTCTACGTAATATCGTATCGGCCACATTTAGGTGTAGAGTAGATGCATTTCTTTTGAAACAGCAGAGTAACGTGACTTACGGTTTGGACTTCAATCGACAACTGGCAATCTATTTACACCAGACTGCATTTAATTCAACCTTCCATAGAAAACGCACCCCTCAAAAATCACCCAGCCACGGGCCTGTAGTTGTTTAATGACACATTTATTTTGTACTTTACGAGACAGATGCTGTAAATCAACAATATGTAATTCGGTCAATAATATACCATCTTGCTACAATAAAATAACAAACAATATTCACATGCATGCGCATTAGCACTATGCCTCGCAACTATGGCTTCATTTTTAACCAACAGCCTCTGGTGTCATACATGTTCTACGTAATATCGTATCGGCCACATTTAGGTGTAGAGTAGATGCATTTCTTTTGAAACAGCAGAGTAACGTGACTTACGGTTTGGACTTCAATCGACAACTGGCAATCTATTTACACCAGACTGCATTTAATTCAACCTTCCATAGAAAACGCACCCCTCAAAAATCACCCAGCCACGGGCCTGTAGTTGTTTAATGACACATTTATTTTGTACTTTACGAGACAGATGCTGTAAATCAACAATATGTAATTCGGTCAATAATATACCATCTTGCTACAATAAAATAACAAACAATATTCACATGCATGCGCATTAGCACTATGCCTCGCAACTATGGCTTCATTTTTAACCAACAGCCTCTGGTGTCATACATGTTCTACGTAATATCTATTGCATGACACCACATAATAAAACTGACTTACCCAAGAAAAACAAGCCCTTTCGGAAAATATAATTAAAAATTGTAGCACATATTATGACCTATTTTGAAATCTACCAGATTCAGGCATTGTATTGACATCACAAATATATCGCAATGACGTCACACACATATAGTAATGACGTCACAAACATACACAGTTTTCACACGTAAACGCGTTAGAACGACCTCACAACGGTAGATTACCGTTTGTTGTTATTACGTACAATTGTCAACAGTGCTAAGCAGACAATTAAGTACAATTGTTCACAACGTCATGATTATTTTCTACGATTGTCTGAAGTTAAGTAATACAAGGCAAGGCGCTACTAGACGTTACCGTAAATGTCAGTACTACATCGCAAATTCAAGTCAGCAATACATCGTGTATTGACTTCCAGCATACACTACAGTGGAACATCTTATAAGACCACCTGAAATAATAATAATAATTATTATTATTTACTTTTCATTGAACATGTGTGTTTTAGTGTCTTTTTGAACACTGATAGGGTTCTGCTGTATTTGACGGCAATCGGCAGCGAATTCCACAGTTCAGGGCCGATCACTTGGAAAGACCGTTCACCGACACTAACAAGCTTTGTTCGCGGCATATCTAGCAATTGTTGCTGGTATGATCGTGGTGCGTCCTGTAGAACAACGTCTCTTTAACATGTTCGCGAGATACAATGGTGCCAATTATGTACCTCTGTCTTGAGAGTTATGTCGCAGGTACTTTCACAGCCTCGGTCCCGTCATCAGCGTCAGTCTGAACTGTCCTGCGGTGTCAGGCGACCATGTTGACGGTCGTCCCATGACAGCAGTTCAAGAACATCACGAGAAGGTCTCTTGATCCTCTCCCGGATCTCAATCTTAACACTGATATTTCTGCGCCAGAAGTTGTTTTCTCTGACCAGAATTATCGCATCATTGGCCTTTGTGTTCTGGCCTTCGTTGAGTAGGAATTAGAATACACTTCTTGACGTTGTTATTTAATGTTGACATGAGGTGGCCGGGACTTGTGGTGTGTGCCACTGTATTCCAGTGTCCCGTTTCCTGTTCAGGCAGTTGGCTTGACACGGCGTTGTTCGTCATAATTTACTTTTCATTTTTGAATACGCGAGATCCAGTGAACCGTGTAGGACGCGGTTGACTGCTTTGATCCCAGAAAACACACTTTGGGTGTTCTCTTTCCCAACCGATATCTTGTCAGCTTCTCCACAGCGAATAAGATTCGCCTTTCAGTCATCTCAATTCCTGTCCCGAAGACTCGGTTTTGTGTATGTTGAAAAACACGATAGTACCGTTGTGTTGTAGGCTTGTACCCCCAAGTTGTACGTGAGTGATAACCTATTGATCAATTCGGAATAATACAGGCTTTCGCTAAATTGGTGTCTAATTATACTAGTATGGCGTCACTGTCTATATGTCTATGAGGTCTATATATAGTACGCCACGCCATCTCGTTTAATGCCTTGTAATCGAGTCAGTTGATGTTTGATGGTGAAATGTTGCGACTGCAACACTAAAGGTATCTCACTGAACGACCACACACATACAGTGTCTGTTTATTTAGTTTACATTGTTGTAATGATGACACTAAAGGTATCTCACTGAACGACCACACACATACAGTGTCTGATTATTTAGTTTACATTGTTGTAATGATGACACTGAAGTTAACACTCCATTCCGTTATTTATAATAAAGTGAACTATCAATAATCATCGTCGATAGTGCACTGAACTATCGATAGCAACGATAGTTGACAAAACTATTCAGCATGGCTACTTGTGTCACTGTGATAATAGAAATAAACATGTTTTTCGATGATATTGTTATTTATTCATCGACCTAACATCAACAATCGTCGAATAGAGCAGCGTCATTCATGGATTCGCCATTTTAAATCATCTACGTCCAAGGCTACGCAATAACAATTATCGTTTGGGATTGCTTTCCTGGCTATTCTTTATTCCACGATACTATCCCAATAATGTCGCGATAGTTATGAAACTATCGCAGTGTTATTGCAGTAGTACACACCGCAATCGCGTTACTATAGCAACAGTAAAATGTTCCACAGTAGTCACCCCTGGGTCAGTTCTAACGAATTAAGAACGAGCTATTAACCAATGTATTCCAGCCATGTCTGTATTCCGTGTTATCACAATAGTATAGTTCACTCGCCATTTGTGTTAGGCTAGGGCCGCTAGGCATTGCTAGGCATCGACGAGGGGTACTTTACATTCGCTGAGAAATCACACAAGTTAAAGCACAAGGCAGAACTGTACCCGTATTCTTTACAATCACGTCAAAGCTATTGTTAAGGCTATATAGCTAAGCGAAGAAACAAAACATAAGAAATACACAATTATCTTACACACGGACTACTGTTGGTACTCGTATCGGCCACATTTAGGTGTAGAGTAGATGCATTTCTTTTGAAACAGCAGAGTAACGTGACTTACGGTTTGGACTTCAATCGACAACTGGCAATCTATCGGTCCGTGTGCGTCGTCTAGACGTGTAACTAGATAGGGGGTGGGCGTTATGCCCCAAAACTGGGCGTTATGCCCCAAGCTACTCTACACTTATGCTTGGGTGGTTTTTACAAAGCCGGTGTGGGCGGCGAGTCATAGTCTCGTGAATAGCGAGTGGACGGAGAATAATACGACTAGGCTGTCAGTCTCTAATCACATGCTTCATCAGATTTCGGACCGATATATAATAATTATAAGTGCTAGTCACCTACCTGTTGGATAGTCGTTCGTCAGGGGTGAAATCCGAATTGATCTGGCAGTCGGTCTCGTTTTCCGGGTGGCCGTTGACGACGGGTGGCTTGTACAGCGTAGGCCGTGGGTTCTACTATACTAAATGTAAATTAATTATCTTACACACGGACTACAATGGCTGTCAATGCCGGCACACCCCCGGCAACTGCGACAGTTCCACTGAACAAAAGTCGCCAAAGGCTTTGATTACTACCTGTATGACTCCTATAATCGGTACACGCGTGTAATAATTTTAATAAATTTATTGTTAAGGAAAACGTAGACGGGGGGGGGGGCATGAGCGGTGACCATATATGCGCTCACTTGAGCAGCCAAGGCTAGGCGCTTTAAAGTAAATGCAGCCTATATGTTAATGGTGAATGATGAATATCGTTTTCTGTTCATGCAGTTGGCTTGACACGGCATTGTTCGTCATAATTTACTTTTCGTTTTGGAATACGTGAGATTATGGCGTCACTGTCTATATGTCTATGGGGTCTATATATAGTACGCCACACCATCTCGTTTAATCCCTTGTAATCGAGTAAGTTGATGTTTAGTCAGGACGGTAAAATGTTGCGACTGTAACAGTACAGGTAACTCGCTGTACGACCACACACATACAGTGTCTGATTATGTAGTTTACATTCTTGTTATGATGACACTGAAGTTAACACTCCATTCCGTTATATATAATAAAGTGAACTATCAATAGTCATCGTCGATAGTACACTGAACTATCGATAGTAACGATAGTTATTCATCGACCTAACATCAACAATCGTCGAATACAGCAGCGTCATTCATGGATTCGCCATTTTAAAGTCAACTACCTCCAAGGCTACGCAATAACAATTATCGTTTTGGATTGCTTTCCTGGCTATTCGTTATTCCACGATACTATCCCAATACTATCGCGATAGTTATGAAACGATAGCAGTAGTACACACCGCAGTAGTACACACCACCGCAATCGCTTTACTATAGCAAGAGTAAAATGTTCCACAGTAGTCACCCCTGGGTCAGTTCTAACGTATTAGAAACGAGTTATAAACCAATGTATTCTAGCCATGTCTGTATTCCGTGTTATCACGACAGTAGTATAGTTCACTCGCCATTTGTGTTAGGCTAGGGCCGATAGGCATTGCTAGGCATCGACGAGGAGTACTTTATATTCGCTAAGAAATCACACAAGTTGAAGCCCAAGACAAAATGTGGTCCGATCATATTCCGAACTGTACACGTATTCCTTATAAACACGTCAAAGCTATTATTAAGGTTATATAGCTAAGCGAAGAAACAAAACATAGGAAACACACGATTATCTTACACACGGACTACTGTGGTAGTACTCGTATCGGCCACATTTAGACGTAGATGCCTTTCTTTTGAAACAACAGAGAGTAACGAAAAGTGACTTACGGTTTGGACTTCAGTCGACAACTGGCAGTCAACTTACCAATGGGTGATTATCAATAGATATCGCAGTAGTGTTTTTTCACAGCGAAACAGAAAAGAACCAGCGGTCCGTGTCCGTTTTTGCGGTTTGTGTGGTTTTGGCAAAACCGTCAGTCCGAGTCCGTCACGGTTGTTTACTTTTGACAAACCGCGGCGAGCGTCTAATTATGATTAATACTAACGCATGTTCATAATGTCGGAGTTATGCCTACTCAGTGAGTCACCGCTCATGCCCCCCATCCGCCAACGATGTCTCGACGAGGTGTGTTGTTTAAACATTTCGGAGCGATATATAATATAAACGTGCACAGCGAAATGGAACAATCGGTCTGTGTCAGTCACCATCGCTTGTGTGGTTTTGGCAAGGCGCTGCATGCGGCGAGTCGTAGCCTCGTGAATATCGATTCATTGAACAAAACGATTAGTCTGTCACTGCCCCCCCCCCCCCGGCAGCGGCAACAGTTCCACCGAACGAAAGTCGCCAAAGGTATAGTAGTATTAACGGTGTGATTGAGATAACCGGTACACGCGTGTAATAATTTTGTTATTGTTAAGAAAAACACCTCGTCGAAGTATTGTTGCCTGGGGGAGGGCATGAGCGGTGACCACAACTGCGCTCACTCGAGCAGCCAAGGACAGGCGCTTTAAAGTAAATGCGGCCTATATGTTAGTGGTGAAAGATGTATATCGGCATTGATCTCATTTACCTACACACAGCGCTGTACTTTCAGCCACACATATTCTTGTGTGTATGTTTGTGTGTGTGTGCGTGTGCGTGTGTGTGTGTGTGTGTGTGTGTGTGTGTGTGTGTGTGTGTGTGTGTGTGTTTGTGTGTGTGCGAGTGCGTGCGTGCGTGCGTGCATGAGTGTGTGCGTGTGCGCGTGTGTGTTGTGATTGTGCTTTATTGCGTGCGTGCGTGCGTGCGTGCGTGCGTGCGTGCGTGCGTGCGTACGTGTGTGCATGCATGCGTGTGTTTGGATAAGTTACACGGAATACAGACATGACTAGAATATATTGGTTAATAGCTCGTTCCTAATTCGTTAGGACTGACTCGGGGTGACTACTGTGGAACATTTTACTGTTGCTATAGTAACGTGATTGCGGTGTGTACTACTGCAATAATATTGCGATAGTTTCATAACGATCGCGATATTATTGGAATAGTATCGTGGAATAACGAATAGCCAGGAAAGCAATCCCAAACCATAATTGTTATTCCGTAGCATTGGAGGTAGATGATTTAAAATGGCGAATCCATAAATGACGCTGCTCTATTCGACGATTCTTGATGTTAGGTCGATGAATAAATAACAATATCATCGAAAACATGTTTATTTCTATTATCACAGTGACACAAGTAGCCCTGCTGAATAGTTTTGTCAACTATCGTTGCTATCGATAGTTCAATGTACTATCGACGATGATTATTGATCGTCCACTTTATTATAAATAACGGAATGGAGTGTTAACTTCAGTGTCATCATAACAACAAAGTAAACTACATAATCAGACACTGTATGTGTGCGGTCGTACAGTGAGATACCTTTACTGCTGCAGTCGCAACATTTCACCATCAACTGACTCGATTAAACGAGATGTACTATACGTAGACCCCTTAGATATATAGACAGTGACGCCATACTAGTATAATTAGATACCTATTTAGCAAAGGCCTATATTATTCCGAATTGATCAATAGGTTATCACTCATGTACAACTTGGGGGTACAAGCCTACAACACAACGGTACTATCATGTGTTTTGTTGGTTACAGTTTGTTTGTCACAACAAAGGATAACTTCAACATACACAAAACCGAGTCTTCGGGACAGGAATTGAGATCACTGAAAGGCGAATCTTCTTCGCTGTGGAGAAGCTGACAAGATATCGGTTGGGAAAGAGAACACACCAAGTGTGTTTCCTGGGATCAAAGCAGTCAACCGCGTCCTACACGGTTCACTGAATCTCGCGTATTCAAAAGCAAAAAGTAAAGTATGACGAACAACGCTGTGTCAAGCTAACTGCCTGAACAGGAAACAAGACATTTGAATACAGTGGCACACACCACAAGTCCCGGCCATGTCATGTCAACATCGGACAGCACAGCCCGGCCAGGAGCTGTGCAGGAGGTCGGCGGCAGTGGCTGGCTCCTGTGTCCATCCTCTGCCGTCCCTTACGGGGTGGAGGAATCGGGAGGTGATAACGCGACCACTGACTATGTCGGACTGGCGATATCGCCAGCCACATTGAACGGAGCGACCGGACCAGCCGTCGTGCAGGAGGTCGGCCGCAGTGTTGGGGTCCTGTGTCCCTCGGCCGTATGTGCTGACGTCCCCTACGAGCAGCAAAAAAACTGGACACGACAATTGAGTGATGCACCTTTCCTCTTCTCCGCTGTGACTTCGGTGTGATGTCAGACATATTTAACCTTGCACACGGACCACGAAAGGTTCTCAGCAACTGATATGTTTTGTTCACTTAGCGACAATCCAATCGCCTGACGAGATAATTATCAATAGACAATCGCGAACACACCAGCGACTAACTCTTAATCATCAACACTTAAAAATAGCATAACGTAAAGAAGGGTATTATAATTTCTTGTCTCATCGCGGTTTGTCAAAAGTAAACAACCGTGACAGACAAGGACCGATGGTCTTGCCAAAACCACACAAGCCGCAAAAACGGACACGGGCCAATGATGCGATAATTCTGGTCAGACAAAACAACTTCTGGCGCCGAAATATCAGTGTTAAGATTGAGATACGGGAGAGGATCAAGAGCACTTCTCTTGATGTTCTTGAACTGCTGTCATGGGACGACCGTCAACATGGTCGCTTGACACCGCAGAACAGTTTAGACTGAAGCTGATGACAGGACCGAGGCTGTGAAAGTACCGGCGACCTAACTCTCGAGACAGGTACATACTTGGCACCATTGTATCTTGCGAACATGTTAAAGCGACGTTGTTCTACAGGACGCACACGATCGTACCAGCAACAATTGCTAGAAGTGCCGCGAACAAAGGTTGCTTGTTTCGGTGAACGGTCTGTCCAAGTGATCGGCCCTCGACTGTGTAATTCGCTGCCGATTGCCGTCAAATTCAGAAGAACCCTAGCAGTGTTCAAAAAGACACTTAACACACACCTGTTCAACGCTGAGTACTTGCAGATATGTTACTTATATATTTCATTGTGACTGTGGACACTTTACTGTACATACATTGTATCTATGTGTGAATGTGGTGTGTGTGTGTGTGCGTGCGTGCGTGCGTGCGTGAGTGTGTGCGTGTGCGCGCGCTTGCGTATGTGTTGTGTGTGCGTGATTGCGTGCGTGCGTGCATGCGTGCATGTGTTTGGATAAGTTACATCAGTCTATTGTTCAGAGAAGAAGAATATAATATTAATAATTTATTTTTATCAAGCCTAGTTGTCATTGACATGCTCAAAAAAACGTTGTACAAACTCTAAATACATATAAAACGTTAAATATACAGCATACAGAAAACCACACTAAGATTGTTGTGCTAGTATATCTGTATTTTTAACTGGTTTGATCATAGTATGTGGTTTCAGGTTTGTCATAATGTAGTGTAACATACTTGTCCACCTTAAGGTCACCAGTGGTTGTGAAAGTGTTGCTTCTGTGTTGAGTTATTGAGTTTTACATTGCTGGTGTGCTGTTTTGAATTAGTGAAGGCTAGGTCAGTGTTGTGGTCCACTGACCACACCCTTGTCTGGGCAGGTGATGCAATAATTGGCTTTGTGCAATTTGAGATAGCCTGTTGAAGTAGAACATGAAGTGTGATAAATGCAAGCAAACAGGCAGGGATAAGGCAATGCAAGTAGGCGCTTGTAAAATCTGCCAAGAGTGTGTCGATGCAGCAGCATCTGCAAGTGTGAAAGAAAGTACATACAATGTAAATGTGCAAAAGAAACTTAGGGTAAATGAGTTATTGGCATACGTTAACACGTATAGACATCAGTCATCAAAGCTAAACATTCAAATGGCCTGCATGAAATTTTATGCAGATCAAGATGTACTTGAAGCTAAACATGTGCTTTATGATGAGTACAGTCATGAGCTGGGTGATCCCCTGAACAGACAGGAGTCAAACAATAGAAGCAAGGCAGAGAAATCGGTTGAAGATATCTATGTTGCATTCCAAAAATTAGATGAAATGAAAGTTGAACCGTGTTTTGCTGCTGTTGACATTAAGAGATTACCTAACTTTACCCCAGAGGAAATGGACTTGACATCAGTCTTAGAGAGGTTGGTAAGATTAGAAAACAAAATTAACATTGTTGAGAGCAATATTTCCCTCTGCAGAGCAGAGCACGTGGACACTAGACAAAAAGTAGATGATGTACTTAACGAGTTACAGAAACATGGTATATTACTGCAGAAACAAGAAAGGCAGACAAAATATGCAGATGCTGTCCAGTTGAACAGATACAATAATAATCTAACTGTCAGAGCCAGTCTCCCTGTGGCATGTCCTGTCCAACATGCCCCAGAGGCAGTACGGCCTCCTAGAAGTACTAATCGGGCTACCGGTACAACAAATGTAATGACCACTCAGAAAGTGGCATACCCCGTACAACAGGCCCCGCCTAAAACTAAGTCCTGTGATGGGAACAATGGACAGAAATGGACAGTGGTAGAAAAGAAAAAGAGAAACATTGTGTTTGGCATTGGTTGTGGCAGTGATCGTGTACAAGGGGCACCACCCCCTAGTAGAGATCTAGTAATAGAAAGGGTGTCAAAGGTAACAAAAGAGATCGATCTCAAAGATCACATTAAATCTAAAGGTGTGTGTGTTCGATCATTGTCTCTTATGTCACACATTGATGCCAAGCAGCAGACATTTAAATTAGAAATATCTAAAGATGATTTCACGAAGGTCCATAATCCTGACTTTTGGCCATGTGGCATCAACATTAGAAGATATTTCCCTCCCAAGGGAGGTGACAAACGAACTGGCTGTACACTGAGCAATGGTGAAACTGGTGTGAATTCAAGTCAAAATAAAACATAAACATGATGGACAATAAAAAGAAACTCAAGTTTGGCTCTTACAATTGTAAGCATTTTGGTGTTGACAAGTATGTTATTATGCAAACCTTGCTGGTGGCATGTGATTTTTTTGTTGATACAAGAACATTGTATGTATAAGACACAATTTATACAAAGATTGAACTCATTTAGTTCAACCAGTGTATGCGTTGTATCCAGCTCAATGGACGAGAGTGTGCCATTAATAGGCAGACCCTATGGGGGCTGTTCAATCATTTGGTCATCCAATATTAACTGTAAAGTTGATACAATAGAGTGCATATCTAAGAGGCTGTGTGCTGTGAAAGTGACAGTAGATGGTATCGAGTTTGTATTGTTTAACATGTATATGCCATGTGACAAGGGTTATGCAAATCACGATTTTTTTTAATATATAGACGTTCTTAATGAAGTGAGTGGTATTTGTAACAAAACTGCAACACAATATTTTGTATTGGGTGGTGACTTTAACACAGACTTAACAAGGGGTACTCCCCAGACAAGAGCTCTCCATTCATTTGTTAATAATGAACAAATGTTTTTATGTATTGATGCCGAATGTTCTAATATACCATATACATACTGTTCAAAGAGAAATGGCCGAAAGTCAATAATAGACCAGTTTATGGTAACACAGAACTTGCGTGAATCAATTATCAAATATGAATCAGTGTTTATGAACAGTGATTTTTCTGTTCATGTTCCAATATGTCTTGAAATACAAATAGCTGTGTCATATCATGAATCATTTGAACGTAAATGTAAAACGAATGTAGCTTGGCATAAATGTACGGAGGTCTACGTTGAAAATTACAAACGTGAGCATGATAAGTTGATATCATGTATTGATTTTAATCATGATGCTGTTAGTTGTGTTGATTACCAATGTAAAATGCACACAGGTTTTTTCTCTGATTTGTATAATACTGTTGTAAATAGTTGCATTGTGGCCTTAGATATGTGTTTGCCAAAGACAGGTGCCAAAAAAGGGAGCAGCAAGGTGATACCTGGTTGGAACGAACAAGTACAGGCTCAACACGATACTTCCTTGTTCTGGCATGATATTTGGGTGCAGTGTGGCAGGCCACATAATGGTGAATTAGCCGATATCATGAGGCGTACTCGATCCAGGTATCACTACGCTGTGAGATATGTAATAAAGGAAGAAACAAGGCTAAAAAGCAATAAAATGACTGAAGCTATTAATGAAGGTAATGATCGTAACTTATGGAAAGAGGTGCATAGTTTAAAAAAAATATTGTAATTTTCTGCCTAATGTTATTGATGGTCATATAGGGTCAGAAGATATTGCTGATTTATACTCCTCAAAGTTTGAACAATTGTACAATTCTGTTGGATTTGACGAAGATCACGTGCACTTATTAAAAAGAAGAGTTGACAATCTTGTTAGTAATATGTGTATGCATGAAAATTATAATAATGATGGTCACAACTGCCATTAACAGCATGGTATTAATGTTGATGATCTCAAGAAATGTGTAAATTGCATGAAACATGGTAAAAAAGAAGAAAATGGCATATTTTCTAACCATATTATATATGGTACTGAAAAACTGTTTAAAGCATTAACCTTGCTCTACAATGGCATGCTTACTCATGGTGTATCCCCAAGTGAGTTACTGATAGGTACTATGGTGCCACTTCAGAAAGATAAAAGAAAGCACATCATAGCTCTGATAACTATAGAGCGTTGACCTTAGGCAGCATCATTGGTAAACTTTATGATGCCATTATTATCAAACAACAAACTGGAGTTTTTGACACGTCTGATTTACAATTTGGGTTTAAAGATGGCTTATCTACAACAATGTATACTTTTATGGTAAAAGAAACTATTTCATATTATGTAAATAATGGTAGTACTGTACATGTTTTATTACTTGATGCTTCTAAAGCATTCGATAGAGTAAATTAGTGTATGTTGTTTCAAAAATCAATTGATAAGGGTATGTGCCTATTAGTTGTAAGACTTTTACTTCACATGTACACACACCAGAAATTACAAGTTACATGGAATGACGTAATATCAAACCAATTCAGTGTGAAGAATGGGGTTCGATAAGGAGGTGTTATGTCTCCACTTCTATTTGGAGTATACATGGATGGGCTGTTGAATGAATTAAAAGACCTTGGTATTGGCTGTTATATTGGGCAACATTTCTGTGGAGCTGCAGGATATGCAGATGACATTATATTACTATGTCCTACTAGTTCTGGGTTGTGAAAAATGATTGAGTTGTGTGAGAAATATGCCAAACTACATGATGTGTTGTTTAATGGGTCAAAAAGCAAACTATTGGTGTACAACAAGAAGGATGCTGATCCGCATTTTGAAATCAATGGTACATATGTTTCTACATGTGAGAAAACTATACATCTTGGAAATGTACTTAGCACAACCTATAAGTATGAAATGGTGTTTGATGGTATCAAGAAATTTAACTGTAATGTAAATAGATTTATGTCTGAGTTTGGTTCACTTCAAACTGTTGCATTGTACTGATCTCAACTATGGCCACTGTGGCATGACAGTGTTAACAAGATGTGCATACAGTGGCGTAATGCATTGCGTAAAGTATGGAAGCTACCATATGCTTCCCACAGAGATTTAGTACCATTAATTGCTGAATGTGTACCTTTAGATGTGGCTTTGGTCTTTAGGTTTATGAAGTTTTACAGAACAGTAACCTTGTCAGATAACAGGATTGTTAATTATATTGCAAATACAATGACATTTGCTTATAGGTCAACTATGGGCCAGAATGTAAGACACATTATGTCCAAATATAACATGACCCAACATGAACTGTTGTATATGCCTATGAGTGTTATTAAGCATAAATGTAAAGAAATGTGGAATAGCAATGTCAATGCTACATACTATGACAATGCAAACATGATTTGTGAATTGGTTGAAATGAAAGATCCTAACAATGACACTGTCTTTAATAAGGAAGAATGTAATGCTGTGATTTCATATCTCAGCACAATATAATTTGTTTTCTAGCAGCTATTTCTAACTTACAATTTGTTTAATATGTACATGCTTGTGGATCTTGAGTCCGAATAAATATGATAATAATAATAACAAAGATGTGCTTCAACGCAAGTAAAATATAAATCGAATAAAATTAAGATACATACATACATGCATGCATACATACATACATACATACATACATACATACGTGCGTGCGTGTGTGCATGCGTGCATGTGTTTGGATAAGTTACATCAGTCTATTGTTCAGAGAAGAATAATATATTATTAATAATTTTATTTTTATCAAGCCCAGATGTCACTGAAATGCTCAAAAAACGTTGTACAAACTCTAAATACATATAAAACGTTAAATATATAACAAAGATGTGCTTCAATGCAAGTAAAATATAAATAAAATAAAATTAAGATACATGCATGCATGCATGCATACATACATACATACATACATACATACATACATACATACATACATACATACACCACATACATACACCACATACACACATACAAAACAAATGAGTTGTAGATTAAAGTGTCTACAGTCACAATGAAATATATAAGTAACATAACTGCAAGTACTCAGCTTTAAACAGGTGTGTGTTAAGTGTCTTTTTGAACACTGATAGGGTTCTGCTGAATTTGACGGCAATCGGCAGCGAATTCCACAGTTGAGGGCCAATCACTTGGACAGACCGTTCACCGAAACAAGCAAGCTTTGTTCGCGGCATATCTAGCAATGTCTCTTTAACATGTTCGCGAGTTAGGTCGCCGGTACTTTCATAGCCTCGGTCCCGTCATCAGCGTCAGTCTGAACTGTCCTGCGGTGTCGGGCGACCATGTTGACGGTCGTCCCATGACAGCAGTTCAAGAACATCGCGAGAAGGTCTCTTGATATTCTCCCGTATCTCAATCTCCCCACTGATATTTCTGCGCCAGAAGTTGTTTTCTCTGACCAGAATTATCGCATCATTGGCCTTCGTGTTCTGGCCCTCGTTCACTAGGAATTATAATACACTTCTTTACGTTATGCTATTTTTAAGTGTTGGTGATTAAGAGTTAGTCGCTGGTGTGTTCGCGATTGTCTATTGATTATTATCTCGTCAGGGGATTGGATTGTCGCTAAGTGGACATAACATATCATTTGCTGAAAACCTTTCGTGGTCCGTGTGCAAGGTTAAATATGTCTGACATCACACCGAAGTCACAGCGGAGAAGAGGAAAGGTGCATCACTCAATTGTCGTGTCCAGTTTCTTGCTGCCCGTAGGGGACGTCAGCACATACGGCCGAGGGACACAGGACCCCAACACTGCGGCAGACCTCCTGCACGACGGCTGGTCCGGTCGCTCCGTTCTATGTCGCTGGCGATATCGCCAGTCCGACATAGTCAGTGGTCGCGTTATCACCTCCCGATTCCTCCACCCCGTAAGGGACGGCAGAGGATGGACGCAGGAGCCAGCCACTGCTGCCGACCTCCTGCACAGCTCCTGGCCCGGCTGTGCTGTCCGATGTTGACATGACATGGCCGGGACTTGTGGTGCGTGCCACTGTATTCCAGTGTCCCGTTTCCTGTTCAGGCAGTTGGCTTGGCACGGCGTTGTTCATCATAATTTACTTTTCATTTTTGAATACGCGAGATCCAGCGAACCGTGTAGGACGCGGTTGACTGCTTTGATCCCAGAAAACACACTTGGCGTGTTCTCTTTCCCAACCGATATCTTGTCAGCTTCTCCACAGCGAATAAGATTCGCCTTTCAGTCATCTCAATTCCTGTCCCGAAGACTCGGTTTTGTGTATGTTGAAGTTATCCTTTGTTGTGACAAACAAACTGTAACCAACAAAACACATGATAGTACCGTTGTGTTGTAGGCTTGTACCCCCAAGTTGTACGTGAGTGATAACCTATTGATCAATTCGGAATAATATAGGCCTTCGCTAAATTGGTATATAATTATACTAGTATGGCGTCACTGTCGATATGTCTGTGGGATCTATATATAGTACGCCACGCCATCTCGTTTAATGCCTTGTAATTGAGTCAGTTGATGTTTGATGGTGAAATGTTGCGACTGCAACAGTAAAGGTATCTCACTGTACGACCGCACACATACAGTGTCTGATTATGTAGTTTACATTGTTGTAATGATGACACTGAAGTTAACACTCCATTCCGTTATTTATAATAAAGTGAACTATCAATAATCATCGTCGATAGTGCACTGAACTATCGATAGCAACGATAGTTGACAAAACTATTCAGCAGGTCTAATTGTGTCACTGTGATAATAGAAATAAACATGTTTTTCGATGATATTGTTATTTATTCATCGACCTAAAAAAGCTATTATTAAGGTTATACAGTTAAGCGAAACAAAACATAAGAAACACACGATTATCTTACACATGGACTACTGTGATGGTACTCGTATCGGCCACATTTAGGCGTAGATGCATTTCTTTTGAAACAGCAGAGAGTAACGAAACGTGACTTACGGTTTGGACTTCAGTCGACAACTGGCAATCAACTTAGCAACGGGTGATTATCAATATATATCGTGGTAGAGTTTTTCACAGCGAAACAGAACAATCGGTCTGTGTCCGTTTGTGTGCGGTTTTCGCAAGACGCTGCATGCGGCGAGCCGTACGAACCATCGTGTCCGTGTGTCCCGTATGTCCCGTGTGTCATGAGCGTCTAATTATGACTAACACTAGCGTATATTTACAATGTTTCTGACTGAGTTATGCCTATTTAGTGGGTCTCTCAGTGATAGTCAACCAACCGTTGGCGGAATAATGCATAGGCCTTCTTTTAATTGGCACATAATTGTACTAGTATGGCGTCACTGTCTATATGTCTGTGGGATCTATATATAGTACGCCACGCCATCTTGTTTAATCCCTTGTAATCGAGTTAGTTGGTGTTTAGTCAGGAGTCGTTCTTCCGGCTTGTGTGGTTTTGGTAAGACGCTGCATGCGGCGAGCCGTAGGAACCATCGGTCTGTGTCCGTGTGTCCGTGTGTCATGCTTGTTTAGTTTTGACAAAGCGCGGCGAGCGTCTAATTATGACTAATACTAGCGCATATTCATAATGTCTCTGACTGAGTTATGCCTAGTCAGTGGGTCCCTCAGTGTGTCCCAGCTAGCACAGTGACAGTCAGCCATCCATATGCCAAGCGTTGGCACAACTATTGTTGGCGCAACGTTACTTTGCTCATTGGGCCAACGTTGCAACAGCATACATCAACCAACGTTGCCCCGACGGCAACATACGGCCCGCGCACCACTTGATGCCGACGAAGCAATTGATATCCTTTTCCGTAGCGAAATGAAAAAACTATCGTCACAGAAGCACGTAAGTTGCGCCTCAGTGTTACAGAACAATAGTAATTGAGATAGCTCATGCTTTACAGAAGTCTCTTATTATGTCAAGTTATTTATAATTTATTCATGAGCAGTTTTTTCTGCACACACAGGATATATTTTTTTTTACAAAATGTTAGCACATCAGATTGATTGACAAGAAGTCATGTCAGCCATGCAGAATAGTTAATAGTAGTGTTTTACATATATAACTGGAACTAGCCTTAGTTGTTCTTGTTTTTATTTGAAGTCACCGTTGTTATTTTCTTTTTCAGTGTTCCCATGATGCGCCTGTGATGTGTCGATATTTTGTAAATAAACTAATGCATGTTTATGGAGCCTAGTGTTGTGGTTTCTATTCACAACTGTAGAATTTTGGGTCATAGAAACAGACAGCATGAAAATGCAATTAATGTGTCAGCAAGTTTTTATTTTGTTAAAGCAATTCTATATACAAAGTCATGTAGAAGGGAACTTCTAATCATACACCTTAACAGTATCAGATGAAGATAATTGAGAACAGTACCACATAAAACAGCTGCTTTAACTATCATTTACAAAATGACAGTTGGATGCCTCAGATAAAGACGACAATACCTTGTTTTATTCTTGTCTTTCTATTTTCTAAAACATCATCTAATTTCATATTCGATCCATGCTAGTTCCCTCTAAAAACTTCACCAACACTCCTTAAAAAACAAAAATAATACTGGCACTGGTTTATCTTGCACAGAGAACTGCTAAATTTCCCACACAAGATAATACCAAAAACTAGCTGCATCCACCACAACCTGCATAATTTTAGACACATTTTAAGAGAGATACCAATAGCACATGTAAATAAATAAAAATACATCATACCCAGTTCAGCAATTAGCTATGAGAAGGGTGTTTGTGAAAAGTTCATCTAAAAACTAACCTTTGCTACGACGTGTGTCACATTACCAGGATTATGCCAAGATAATATTGTAATAATAAAATATAATGGATATAAAAGATGGTAAAAGAAGTATAAATTAAGCTAAAATTTGCAGTGTATAAGCTGTGCCATTACAGGTGTGCCGACTAGAAGTGCATTAGTAGACACTTATACTATACATTCTGAAATGGTCTGGGTCTGCCTACTGTACGAGTATTTACAATGATGATGAACGTATCATTAATAAGAGTTTCAACCAAGAAATAATTGTCCTTCAAACGCAATGAAAAAGTTTGTCATCCACAGTTCAGAAGACCATTCCTTTCCTGCAAACATTCACGGCTGATCGACTCCGCATCAGGGCCCTGGAACAAGCATAAACATATACCATTAACACACAAGAACAGTGACTGTGTATTTGAAGTATCACACCTGATTCTGATGACTGTAACTAATTATCTTACACAAAATAATTGACTTTGATCATTAGATTGGGTAACTTCTGAAAGTAAATTGCTTCGATCATGTTATAGTTATAGTCGGTTTTACCAAAAATAAATAACAGATTCGTACAAATGAGGTAGCATGCTTTAGTCGATACTTGATAGGTTAAATTCTGTGGACCTTTTAAAGCACTGCTGCATTTGACTTACATTGATCTGCCCAGTTTCTTAGTGCTGCTCTCTACTGGCACACGAGAGGCCCCGCCGTGGTGGTTGGCAAGAATCTTCTGTCGGTCCATGGCAGGGAGATTCTCCGACGACCAGCCCCTGGAACGAGTAGAAAGGCTGCTCAGTAACTCACATTTCTAGGTATACCACCTACTGCAAGATTGCTGAAAGATGTATCAGGCATCAGACAGCACAGGCATCATGCAGCATGGGCGTGTCACAACTGCTTGAAAGTATTAATGCAGATACACAATTGTACACATGTTACAGGTTGTTTTGCTTTCATAATATGGTACACCAACAGTCTACTATGCGAAAAGTCTCGAAGTGTCACAGGACATCAGGTCCTGTGAACTGAATAGTTTTGCAATTTCTTTTTACAGGACCTGATTTTACTCTAGCTTAGAGAAACTATAACCAGTTTCCCGATTAATTCACCAGAAGCCCTCTGCACACCATGTAGATATATCTAACTATAATCGAGATAGCTTATGTTTGTATGTATGTTTATATGCGGCTTGCACCTTGGGCGCAAAACTTTCAGGGATTAATCTACGACCCCACAAATGAAACGTCATACCTTTATTATTTTAAAAATACCCCATATATCAAGGGTTCTTAGTTGTTTTTATGGTAAATCAAATGTTCGCTGCATAAAACGTTAACTTCCAACAATCGCAGAAAACACATGCGCCACGGTATACTTCGGTACATAAACCATTTGAGAGTACATAGCGCCATATGGGCGGTTTATATTAATTATAGTAGAAATCACGCACACACACAATAAAAAGACAGCAGAAAGCAGATATTCTACTATTCTACAACCAACACAAGTATCCAAGGGTTTAAATTCACACGACCTTCAACATTTTGAACTTGCAATGAGTGTTGCATCACGTGCGTGACGCGGTTGTTTCTGGTAATAAGTTCGAGCATATTGATGGTATATTGGCCTGAGGCATTTGGTAAACATTGCTATCATGACTGTCACGTATGAACAACCACGTTATCCCGTCCTGGGGATGGGCATTTTTGCTAGTATATACAAAAGTGGCTCCACTTGGCACCAAGACTATTGACATGACCGGTTATTATTTCAGTGTAGAATAACCGTTCAGTTACGTGTTGAGCGTCGGTGTGGTTGATTAAAAAATACAATGACTGCTCCCTATTGATATCGCTTTGGCAACATTTCTTGCAATGTCAAATGTGTCACAAAAACACTATTTATGGTTAACATAAATGCAATATAGCCAGGACAACACTTCTGAGATGTTTACTAACATTCTGTTTATTTTTGCTGGGTCTAAAATAATGCAGCTATGTAAATATATCAAGTCGCCAAGTGGGCTACTGTTGTCAAAAATTGAAGTCATCAGAAGTAATTTTTGTTCGCCATTGGTGACCGGGCGACCGCTAAATCTCACCCTGATAATAATCAGTTATTTGGAAATGAACTGGCATTATTTTGTGATTAAAATAATTGGCATGTACCATGTACGTAAGAAGTCACAGACATTATTGTACGCCTTTGGTCAAGAAACCAAAATAAAATATTTACATATTTTGCAGTGGTACGTTTTGTTTTTTGTCGAATATTGCTATAGTATTGATATCATTATTTATCCCTGACATAGTTCTTATTCCAGATATTTTGATACCACATTTAACGGGAGACTCGGGTCGGATTTTACGGATTTTTGACAATAAAATGAATTTCGAGTTGTTGCTATTTCCGTGTATAAATATTATTCAACTTGCCATTCATGTAAGTTGCACTGTCGAAATAAACACGTTTCTGTCATAAAACGTGTCTTTTGTATGATGCCTATCATTGCTAAGTCTTTGTTTATGTCAAATGAACCGAGACTAATGGGACATTAGGTGATTTTCCGCGAGCCATTGCATGCCGGAAAACGCTGTCATTCCAACATGGCGCATATCACGGGAAAGCCCCATTTTCGCTCTGTATGATGGTACAAACAGTTTTAAAATGTGCCCGGAGGTATCCGAGTAATTCCGACTATAAATGACCGCCTCTGAACCATCTCGGTGACAAAGGAATGGGGAATGCCAGCCACGGCGATTCGCCGGACTTCACCACGTGATGTCGGATTCCCTCAAATCAAGCGCTCTAATTGGTTGTAATACTAATTTCCATCCTCTGACGTCAGGTTGAAATACCAGCTACGTTCGATTCGATCGACTTTTTTTATCCCATGAGTTTCGTTCATTTATATCGCTTTGTAAAACGACATTATGCCGTTTGGTCGAAAGCGAGTGGGCGGTTACGGTACTGGGAGGCAGCGAAAGTTTGCATCGTTCCAGTTAGCGCGCGATGCAAAGGCATCGATGGTTGAATTCGCCAATGGCAATGAACCTGCGGCGACAACTTCGTCTTCTTCGACTATCACCGTCCGTGGTGCCAACGAGAATGGCACGCAGTGTAAGTTTAATTCTGATATTTCATATGTTCACTTGTGTTTTATCCAAACATCGCCTTTGTGGCATAACTATTACTGTATAAACGATTTGACGCTGATCTAGTTCATGCTGTTGATGTTCGTGGTTGTGTTGACATTCACGCCCAGGGGCCATCCAGGCACATCAGAAGCAGAGTTGTAACTATGGTTTATTATATTACTACAATTTGCCCTGGTAATTATCGTATACCTATAGTCTATATACACACGCGCGCGGGTGTGTGTATAATATGGCAATGCCAATAAAATAAATTGCATTCAATGCCATACCCTTACATACGTAGTAAGGGGGGGGGCTTTTGTTGTTGAACATGTCTTGGGTACTTTTTGTTCATGAAATACATTTATATTGTGTATTTTTTCCAGGCATCAAGGCGGTCATCAACAGTACCAGCTGATCTGTCTCGGAGACTGTCTGTCACTGAACGGAAGTTTGGTTATGCAGATCTTCTGGAGGAGATAGGTGTCCCGCGATTCCTGGCTGAGGATGAGACAGATGCTGATGGAGATCTTTCAACAGTACTTGTACGCTGTGCCGTGTTGCCATCACTTGTTGCGAGCCTGCTATGCACGTTGTGTAGGAAGCATACACTCTCCACCCCAGCTGTCGACCGCACCGCACCCTCGGCATGGTGTGTGGCCTCGAGACTTTCTGCACCAGTTGCGACAAGGTCATCAATGCAACTCTGTCATCAGACTGTATGGATGGGACTCAGGCGACGAATGTCCCATTTGTCGTGGTGAGATCAGCTGTGTCGGCAACGATGGACATGGGTGTCGGGTACTCGGGACTTGTGTGAAATTTATTTTACAATGCCAATGACTCTTAACTTTGTCTTTTGATAGATTATACATTCATTAATATGTATGCAAAGTTTCAATCATCTAGGTTGCTTCTCAGATGTTGAAATGTATGTGCCAATGTACATAAACTTTGAATATGATTTTCTCAAAACCATGTTTTCCCTCACACCTACTGCCTCCCGTGTCACTTATCTCTGCTATTGTTTGACAGAATTACTTGAAACTTTCTACAGTGTTTCTTGATAGTATGCTCTTGAAAACTATCTAGTAACATTTTAGAAAACGTTATTTCTATTTTATATAATGAACCATCAATGTAAAATTTCATTATGAAAAAATACATTCAGATGTAAAAAAATCATGAAAACAAAAGTTTTTTGAAAACTTGGAAAGTCAACTGACTGTTTTCATTGGGGTTATGTGGAGTAACTACACACCAAATTTGAGTCCTCTAAATCCAATGATTACTGATATAAGTCACACGCAACATTCAATCCAAGATGGCGGCATACCGTGGGAAAATATGTATGAAACTTTCTGAAAAAAATTCACAGCATTACTCTTACCTGGACTTGCAATCTATGAAAGTTTCAGCTCTGTAGATTCAGTGATAACGAAATAAGAAAATAAAATGCGTTTAGACCCAAGCGACGCCTTAATTATGTAGCTTTATAATTAGTATTACAGCCGATTATGTATACATTGAAAAATCGCGATGAAATCTTAACACCATCTTTGCTAAATAGCTCACTACACAATAAAAAATCACAATAAAAAGTGTCACCCGGGCTGGTTGTGACCAGTAAAGGTCAGAGATAAATCCTGGCATGGGGGACAGCTTGTAACATTTAGGTACCACTGATGTAATTTTTTTGAGATTATTTGCCTAGTCTATATACATATAGAGCTCATAAAAGTTATTTCTACCGTGATATATTTGTATTACAATGAATTTATTTCTAGAGCGATTCAAGTCAGGTTAAAAAGGTAAAGGCAAGTTGTTAATAAGCACGGCATCCAGACCTCAGGACCATTTAACTGCTCTAAAAAGGTAAAGATAATTTCTTAATAAGTACGGCATCCAGACCTCAGGACCATTTAACTGTTTTAAAAAGGTAAAGTAAGTTCTTAATAAGTACGGCATCCAGACCTCAGGACCATTTAACTGCTCTAAAAAGGTAAAGATAATTTCTTAATAAGTACGGCATCCAGACCTCAGGACCATTTAACTGTTTTAAAAAGGTAAAGGTAAGTTCTTAATAAATACGGCATCCAAACCTCAGGACCATTTAACTGCTCCAAAAGGTAAAGGTAAGTTCTTAATAAGTATGGCATCCAGACCTCAGGACCATTTAACTGTTTTAAAAAGGTAAAGTAAGTTCTTAATAAGTACGGCATCCAGACCTCAGGACCATTTAACTGCTCTAAAAAGGTAAAGATAATTTCTTAATAAGTACGGCATCCAGACCTCAGGACCATTTAACTGTTTTAAAAAGGTAAAGGTAAGTTCTTAATAAATACGGCATCCAAACCTCAGGACCATTTAACTGCTCCAAAAGGTAAAGGTAAGTTCTTAATAAGTATGGCATCCAGACCTCAGGACCATTTAACTGTTTTAAAAAGGTAAAGTAAGTTCTTAATAAGTACGGCATCCAGACCTCAAGACCATTTAACTGCTCTAAAAAGGTAAAGATAATTTCTTAATAAGTACGGCATCCAGACCTCAGGACCATTTAACTGCTCTAAAAGGGTAAAGATAATTTCTTAATAAGTACGGCATCCAGACCTCAGGACCATTTAACTGCTCTAAAAAGGTAAAGGTAAGTTCTTAATAAGTACGGCATCCAGACCTCAGGACCATTTAACTTCTCTAAAAAGGTAAAGGTAAGTTCTTAATAAGTACGGCATCCAGACCTCAGGACCATTTAACTGCTCCAAAAGGTAAAGGTAAGTTCTCAATAAGTACGGCATCCAGACCTCAGGACCATTTAATTTCTCTAAAAAGGTAAAGGTAAGTTCTTAATAAGTATGGCATCCAGACCTCAGGACCATTTAACTGCTCTAAAAAGGTAAAGATAATTTCTTAATAAGTATGGCATCCAGACCTCAGGACCATTTAACTTCTCTAAAAAGGTAAAGGTAAGTTCTTAATAAGTACGGCATCCAGACCTCAGGACCATTTAACTGCTCTAAAAAGGTAAAGATAATTTCTTAATAAGTATGGCATCCAGACCTCAGGACCATTTAACTGCTCTAAAAAGGTAAAGATAATTTCTTAATAAGTACGGCATCCAGACCTCAGGACCATTTAACTGCTCTAAAAAGGTAAAGGTAAGTTCTTAATAAGTACGGCATCCAGACCTCAGGACCATTTAACTTCTCTAAAAAGGTAAAGGTAAGTTCTCAATAAGTACGGCATCCAGACCTCAGGACCATTTAACTTCTCTAAAAAGGTAAAGGTAAGTTCTTAATAAGTATGGCATCCAGACCTCAGGACCATTTAACTGCTCCAAAAGGTAAAGGTAAGTTCTTAATAAGTACGGCATCCAGACCTCAGGACCATTTAACTTCTCTAAAAAGGTAAAGGTAAGTTCTCAATAAGTACGGCATCCAGACCTCAGGACCATTTAACTTCTCTAAAAAGGTAAAGTAAGTTCTTAATAAGTATGGCATCCAGACCTCAGGACCATTTAACTGTTTTAAAAAGGTAAAGTAAGTTCTTAATAAGTACGGCATCCAGACCTCAGGACCATTTAACTGTTTTAAAAACGTAAAGTAACTTCTTAATAAGTACGGCATCCAGATCTCAGGACCATTTAACTGCTCTAAAAAGGTAAAGATAATTTCTTAATAAGTACGGCATCCAGACCTCAGGACCATTTAACTGCTCCAAAAGGTAAAGGTAAGTTCTTAATAAGTACGGCATCCAGACCTCAGGACCATTTAACTGCTCTAAAAAGGTAAAGATAATTTCTTAATAAGTACGGCATCCAGACCTCAGGACCATTTAACTGCTCTAAAAAGGTAAAGGTAAATTCTTAATAAGTACGGCATCCAGACCTCAGGACCATTTAACTTCTCTAAAAAGGTAAAGGTAAGTTCTTAATAAGTATGGCATTCAGACCTCAGGACCATTTAACTGCTCTAAAAAGGTAAAGATAATTTCTTAATAAGTATGGCATCCAGACCTCAGGACCATTTAACTTCTCTAAAAAGGTAAAGGTAAGTTCTTAATAAGTACGGCATCCAGACCTCAGGACCATTTAACTGCTCTAAAAAGGTAAAGATAATTTCTTAATAAGTACGGCATCCAGACCTCAGGACCATTTAACTGCTCTAAAAAGGTAAAGATAATTTCTTAATAAGTACGGCATCCAGACCTCAGGACCATTTAACTGCTCTAAAAAGGTAAAGGTAAGTTCTTAATAAGTACGGCATCCAGACCTCAGGACCATTTAACTTCTCTAAAAAGGTAAAGGTAAGTTCTTAATAAGTACGGCATCCAGACCTCAGGACCATTTAACTGCTCCAAAAGGTAAAGGTAAGTTCTCAATAAGTACGGCATCCAGACCTCAGGACCATTTAACTTCTCTAAAAAGGTAAAGGTAAGTTCTTAATAAGTATGGCATCCAGACCTCAGGACCATTTAACTGCTCCAAAAGGTAAAGGTAAGTTCTTAATAAGTACGGCATCCAGACCTCAGGACCATTTAACTTCTCTAAAAAGGTAAAGGTAAGTTCTTAATAAGTACGGCATCCAGACCTCAGGACCATTTAACTTCTCTAAAAAGGTAAAGTAAGTTCTTAATAAGTATGGCATCCAGACCTCAGGACCATTTAACTGTTTTAAAAAGGTAAAGTAAGTTCTTAATAAGTACGGCATCCAGACCTCAGGACCATTTAACTGTTTTAAAAACGTAAAGTAACTTCTTAATAAGTACGGCATCCAGACCTCAGGACCATTTAACTGCTCTAAAAAGGTAAAGATAATTTCTTAATAAGTACGGCATCCAGACCTCAGGACTATTTAACTGCTCCAAAAGGTAAAGGTAAGTTCTTAATAAGTACGGCATCCAGACCTCAGGACCATTTAACTGCTCTAAAAAGGTAAAGATAATTTCTTAATAAGTACGGCATCCAGACCTCAGGACCATTTAACTGCTCTAAAAAGGTAAAGGTAAGTTCTTAATAAGTACGGCATCCAGACCTCAGGACCATTTAACTTCTCTAAAAAGGTAAAGGTAAGTTCTTAATAAGTATGGCATCCAGACCTCAGGACCATTTAACTGCTCTAAAAAGGTAAAGATAATTTCTTAATAAGTATGGCATCCAGACCTCAGGACCATTTAACTTCTCTAAAAAGGTAAAGGTAAGTTCTTAATAAGTACGGCATCCAGACCTCAGGACCATTTAACTGCTCTAAAAAGGTAAAGATAATTTCTTAATAAGTATGGCATCCAGACCTCAGGACCATTTAACTGCTCTAAAAAGGTAAAGATAATTTCTTAATAAGTACGGCATCCAGACATCAGGACCATTTAACTGCTCTAAAAAGGTAAAGGTAAGTTCTTAATAAGTACGGCATCCAGACCTCAGGACCATTTAACTTCTCTAAAAAGGTAAAGGCAAGTTCTTAATAAGTACGGCATCCAGACCTCAGGACCATTTAACAGCTTTAACTCCCCCCAGCAGACCTGGTCCTTCCAACACCAACTCGACTTCTCTGCAGTTACTGCTGATAACTAGTCATTAATTTATATTCATCACTCGTCTACAGCCAGGTACCGTCTACAGCCAGGTACCGTCGACAGCCAGGTACCGTCTACAGCCAGGTACCGTCTACAGCCAGGTACCGTCTACAGCCAGGTACCGTCTACAGCCAGGTACTGTCTACAGCCAGGTACTCATCTATACAGCTGAGTGAACTGAGGCAATATGGAGAGAACAAAATTGTCCAAGCTTTGAAACAAAATGATTCGAAGCCCAGTCCTCTCAATTGATAGTCCAATGTTCTAACCACTGAGCTCCAGAGTACAACAGACAGCCTCACCTTTTGTGTTTCTTGTAGGATGCCGCCTGGGTGGTCTGCATATAGCCAGGCCGCCGGACACTACTTGACCGTGGCTGGGAGTTGGCGCGGTCCGCCGCTGACGGCAGCCCCATCTTGTGGAGCAACACGGTGGTCGACTGACTGACCGCTGACTTGCTACGACGTCTTGCAGACGATGCATTTTTGGCAGTCTTTATCTTGTTACCGCTAAACAGTTGACACTTAGGCATGTTGCCCTTGAAGAATGACAGCCGGCTAGATGTGCTGAAAAAGATGATACGTCCTTTAAACTACACATGCATGCAACATTGTGTAACCTTTCCATGCTATTAGTGTTTATTTTGTCTGAAATCACATGATTTTTATACTTTTGACACTTTGGTAAAATGTTAAATTCAAAATGGATAAATTTTATAACACATTTGCTGAGATAGTAATCACACTGGAAGAGATTACTCCTTGGCTATGCATTGTGCTTAATGTATGTTCAATTTAGTCATACACTAGTGTAATGTATTAGGGTATGACTAAATAACTGACAAACATGTTCTGACTTCACAGCTATAAGATTTATCGGAGCCATAAGCCATTGATGGGAAATCTCCCAACGCGTTTCCAAGAATTAATTAATTTAGCTTGTTTATAAACAGTGCAGATGGAGAATACAGATTGTTCACAATATTTGAGGTACACAAACATTTGACCACACCTACTTTTTTGTTATATTTGTACTGGAAGAGAATGCTGGCAGGTTCTCGCAAGCTGTGAGAGGCGACCGACAGTTGAGTGTGGGTTGCAGGGCTGGAGACTTGACAGCATCGGCGTAGCTCAGTTTATCTGTAGGTAGGAGAATATACAAGATGGTGAAACAGACAGGATGTAGTGCACTCAAAAATGTCATTCATGGTGCAATTCATTATAACGTACATTCTCAGAGGCAGCGGAAAACATGTTTTCCTTTACATCAGTTATTACTATAAGTCGATATACAAACTGCAGAGACAATTTAGCAAAAACATCCATAAAAATATATAGGCCTCCCTATAGGTTCTGTGCCTGGAGAGTCAGTGGTTTGTAGGACAGTGCCTGATGTGACTGTGCATAGATAACCAAATTTATGGTGAAGCAATATAAAATCATTGCCAGCACTTACATAACCTAGAATGGCATACAAAATAATATATGATACAAATAGTATCCAACCAATGAAAATAATCGTTTGGTCACTATTATGATGATATATTCAGCATTCCACTATTTTTATCAAGCAAACTATATATTCATACAATACGCATTGAACAGAAAAAACTGGTAAGTATGACAATGTCAAAAAAGTCCTAACAAGCAACACGATAAAAAAAAGATGAATATTTATAAGCAGCCATTCTCATTAGAGAAATACTTACCACGGAGGCTGGGAGATTCTACACTGGAGAAGTCCATAGAACGCACAACATGTGGTTTGTCCTTAGTTTCCGTCAAGACAGGCCGATTCTTTGTCACTGTTGCCGTGTCGATGCCTCCTGTCACACATGGCTTGTGCAAGGTCGTGTCACTACCAGGCATTGGAAGTATTGATACACCATCATCTAGTGTGATAGTCCCATTTAGTCGTTGTGTGTCATCATTTGATGGTGTCAAGGTGACATATGGTACATTGTGCCTTGTATCACTTTGTACAGCTGAACCCACTACATTGTTTGTGTTTGCTAATACACTGTTTCCTTGTGCCATATATGGTGATGCCAACGATGATGTGGCAGTAACAGATGTGGTCGTGTTACAGCCCAACATGGCAGGACTGTGTCGTGACCTGGGGGTGACTGGGGTCCAGGCTGGGGTGCTACCCCTGTCTGCAGCCAGGACGGTGGTGCGGGGAGTCCTTGCTGCAACACGAAGGATAATTTCATGTTATAAGAGTTTAAACCAACAACTTACAACTGTATTCATAGCAGAAGAAAATCTTAATCGGAAGTATTTATTTTACACCAAAGAGATAGAACAGAACTTAGTATAGCCACAGTTAGCATTGAAACAGATCATTCATAGAGACTACAAAATAATATTATATGTAAAACAAGCATAAAACATGCATGCATACACAGATTAATGTTCATGTAACACATATACACAAAACTGAATTTTTTGCATTTATTGATTCATCAGCTACTAACACCTTCAAACACTTTCCATGAAAAGAAATGCATCAATCAAAAATATTACTACTAAAAGCACTGTAGTGAAAACAACACACTTACGTGTAGTGCCAACACAGCTAAGCACAGGAAACTCGATCAGACGACTGACATCAAATTCACTGCTGCTAGGAGGCGCTAAACAGCTACTGTCAAGTGTGGATGCGTCGACACTCTGATCGGCCCACGCCACTGCCCGCTCCCCTCCGGCCAGCTGCTGGACATGTTGGAACTGGGCAGTGAGGTCGGAGGTCACACACCCCTGACCTTTCAGCACAAAGTATTGTTTGCTGACAGTTTGTAGTAGGGCCAACACAAGTCTGTGGACAGACAAGGGCTAATCTCAAAAAGCAATCATTGCCAGCCTAGGAATGACAGGGAATATAATATAATTATCAGATCAGTTACAAAATGAAATATCAACCAAATAGTTTTTAGTAAATAATAATATTTGTCTAAGTTTACTACGGGATGATATAACTGAACTGAATCACAACAAAATAAAGGAAGTAAAAACTACAAATCCAAACACACATTCCAACACTCCCAACCAAGATTTATTCTAAATAGATTTTGATTATGTGTTTACCCAATCAAAATACACAACATGATTCGCAAGACAATGCGTGCTTCTTACACACAAATTACTCTTTAAAAAAATCATATTATGTTTTACTATGAATATTGAAAAACTATTATTTTGAAACAGGATTAGCTAAAAAAATCCATAATATTTTGGTGTTTTCAATCAAATCTCACAATAAAAATATCTCACTGGCGTGAAACAACGAATTACACATTCTATTTATATACGCGTAATCTGGTTTACATCGTCATGTACAAATAATGCTATCTACACTGAGGTTTCTGAGGGGACATCAGTCGGTACCTCTCAGTGTCCTGGGCCTGTCTCTGTTCCGTCCGACACAGCTTCTTCAGGTACTTCGCTTGTCTCTTCAGGTCTCTCTTCTCCACCTGCAGATGATGCGATTCAAGACTCGATGCCAGAATCTGCAAGTGAACGTTTCTGTACAATTCACAAGAATCACTGAAATCTAATTTGGTAAGTTCTACTAAAACACCTTCTTCATTTGATGCAGCCCATCTCGAATCAGGTTCACTGTTATTTAAATATGTAGTGTGTGAATGTCCGATGATTTTACCAAAACAAAATTTGCACAAACGATTTAGTATGTCGTAGTGGATGCTAGTAGGTTTGAATTTTTTTTGCAAAATTAGTCTGAATTGAGGAGGGTATTTTTACATAGACATTGGGCATGGTGCAAGGAGTCATAATCTCATGCAGTGGCTGCCTTTTCTCTTGCGCAACATGGCTAGTTTTAAACAAAGTTGACTTAGCATACACCCATGTGTGTGTACACAAACATGCATACCTGAGACATGTAGTTTCCGTCTCCCAAGGCGGTCAGTTGACTCTCCAGCTGCTGCAGGCGACAGACGTTCATTTTCATCCGCTCTTCCACATCCACCTTCCGCCTCTCTATGTTACCATGGCGATGCTTTGCTGCCCCAATGCTGCGTCGGAGCTGGGCAGTCAGCTACAAAGGAACACAAGCAACAGTGGCTAAAATTGTTGCAGTAGCCCTGGTGGTTCAGCCACGTAGGGGGTTATGTGTCACCGCAGAGTGACAAACTTTGCAAGCACACTCTATGTTAAACCTAGAAATGGACTACATCCATAGAAATATCAAACAATACTGACAACGACAAAATAATTTTGGTAAAAAAATCAAATATTGCTTTTTGTTTATATATATGCATGCAAATTATATGTCTGATAATATTGTATATTACGGTCTATAATGTAAAATTAGCACATCTGTTTGCATTATGAAGTCATGATGACTAGTTTGTGAGAAAACCTAAAACGTTAAAATATAACCTTCTAAATTGTAGCAGTGACACGAGTGACAAAATATTTCACACCTGTTGTTTTATTTCAGTTGGTTTATGTGGTCAACTTTACAGTTAGTGTAGCTTTCTTCTTCTAAATAAAAACATCACAATGTTGAGCACTCATTTACCATACCTTATCTTGTTCCACTGTTTCCATGACAACTGCTTCCAGCCGGGCGAGACTGCACTCCTTCCGATGGATCTTGTAGATGATGTCACGACTCGAGCTCTCCAGCTCCAACAACTCACGGCGGATGTTACGTCTCTCTTCGAACACACTTGCCAGCAGGCTGCGTAGTCTGCAACACACACACACTACTGTCAAACACACTCACATACATGCTGTGTAGCTGGCAACACATGCAAGACTGTCTTTCAATTCATTCTTGAAAAAATTTATATGCACAGGCCTTATGGAAGATAGTATTGAATTTTTATTTTTGACATTGAGCAATGTCAAAATTCAATACTATGTTCCATAAGGCCTGATTCAACCCTATCCACATAAAAATAAAACTGACCTGTCCAGCTCGGGCTTGTTGATTGCCCCTTGTCCAGAGGCTGCTGTGTCTGTCGCACCGCCTTCTTCATACTGCTGCAGCTTGAGCTTCAACTCACACACCTGGAGACAGATTCCCAGTGTTATCCCACTCATCCACTCAATTCTGCTTTTGAAACTCTCCTGTCTGGTCGATGACTCAGAATGCCCCTTGCACACAAAACCTGTTACAAGAGATCTTTTGTTCCATCAGTCATAAGCATATTGAATTATACGGCCTGAACTTGCTGTTGTATATCACGTCCAAGTCATGGATCAGTTGGTTTAATGTGCAAGTGTGTGTGCGTCTGTGCTGAATTGACGTGATAATAATGATGTACAGTACTTACAAACATGTTTTATATGTTTTACTTGTGTCATATATTAATCAGTTGTCTTACTGTTTATTAAACAAAACATTTAATGGACAACAAAGGTTTTTCGATTCAGTTTCAATAATGATCAGCTGAACAACACATCAGATGGTGTAATATAGCACTACATTATTTGATCCATTCTAAAACCCCAAATAATCTTTATTGCACTTGACTGAGGAATCAAAATATGTTGTCTGTCCGAGTTACCCTTTCATGTATGGTATTGTATCACATTTTTGATGTTTGTTTATCATATTTGATTATATTTTAAAGATGGAGCATGACACTGACATGAGTTCCACTCACCTCCTGTCTCAGGTCCGACACAACCTTTGTGTACTGACTCAGGTGGAAGTCTACGCTCATCACATTCCTCTTCAACTGCAACATCAACACATCTTACATCACATGCCAATTAATACATTTTGGATAAAGAACCATCTCTCCTTGTCAAGTCTTCTCATACATGCAGTGCATCATATACTTCCTCAGCTACAACAAGCCTCATAGCTGAGCCTCTCTCTCTTGCCACACACCACATAGATTCTTATTTCTACCAATTATTAACATAGAGATCCATTAAGAAAACAATTTATCTAGCCTTTCCCTCTGCATCTTGCTCTCATCCTATCAACTATAGCTAAATAGGCCAGTCAAAGTAAACCAACCTTTGTAACAAGGGCTAATTGCAATAATTATAAAACACAACAAATTACATCCTTGCTAGCCAGGGGTGGTAGTAATACTACAGTACCACTGGCAGATAAACCCGTTGAAATGTATGAGCACACTTCTAGCTAGTCTAATGTGTCATGTTTCTGGTTCATTGGGGATGGTAGTGCGTGAATTGTATGTACGTTTAATTCGTTGGTGTCTAGCGCAGTAGTACTACTACACTTCCCCAGGCAGACTGAGCAGTTAAACCATGGATTTGTCAGTTTATCCCACGCCATGTGTGGATGTAGACTGAATCATTTGTACTCCATCCCACTTGCTGTCTTGGATATAGTATCTTTTCAAGTCAGAAGCCCTGAGTTAAAGTCCACTTTGAGTTTGTGCTAGTTGTTACCAATTCAGTATGTTGACTCAAGTGAGACAGTCTGGATTACAGACTAATACTGTACCAGGTTGCAGTCTGATTACAGACCCTTAGAGTACACAGAGCCCTGGACAGGTGCTAATCCACCCTCTGAACAAACAACGATTATCAGGGCTACAGCCACAGACACACAACATGCTTTCCTTTCCAAGACAAATTATACAACTACAGGGGGTGAGGCCTTGTGGACATTGTCTATTAAATGAGTGGATTCATCCCGACACGTGCCACGAACGATTTAAAATTGGATCTGGCACTACATAAAACAAAAATATATTATTATTATACATGTATTTTAAAACAACAGTTTTGTTGCTGTTGTAAATCAAACTATGTTATAATTATATAACTTCCTCGTTAAGCATAAATTATTAAATCCATCTCAACATGGATTCCTTAAAGCGAGGTCATGCTTAACAAATATGTTATGTTTTTTGGAAGAAATCACTAAGTGGATAGACGTGGGATCGCCAGTAGATATTATCTACTTAGATTTTCAGAAAGCTTTTGACAAAGTGCCACATCAAAGATTACTACTTAAATTAAAAGCCCATGGTATCGGGAATAGCATAACTGACTGGATAGAACAATGGCTGACTGACAGAAGACAACAAGTTGTAGTAGATGGAGAAGTTTCAAATTGGAAATCGGTTTTGAGTAGGGTACCTCAAGGATCAGTATTAGGACCTATATTATTCTTAATTTATATCAATGACTTGGACGACAGTATAACAAGTAACGTACTGAAATTTGCGGATGACACAAAACTGTTTAGAAAGGTTAATACTGATGGTGATAAACAGCATTTACAAAACGATCTAGACAGATTAGTTAAATGGTCTGAGAAATGGCAGATGCTGTTCAATTTTGGGAAATGTAAATGCCTACATACAGGACATGGGAACTTGAATGCAAACTATAAAATAGGAGATACTGTTCTGGGTAGTACGGTAAAAGAAAAGGACTTAGGAATTACAATAAGCGCTGATATGAAAGTTTCAGAGCAGTGTGGTATTGCAACTTCAAAGGGTAATCAAATTCTTGGATTGATTAGAAGAAACATAACATACAAGGGAAAAAAGTTAATTATACCTCTTTATAAAGCAATAGTTAGACCTCATTTAGAATACTGTATACAAGGAGAGCAACTAAAATGATTCCAGAACTTAGAGACCTTAGTTATGAAGAACGCCTGAAAGAATGTGGTTTAACAACTCTAGAGACAAGGAGGTTAAGAGGAGATCAGATTGAAGTTTTTAAGATATTGAATGGGTATGAAAATATTGATAGAAATATGTTTTTCTCACTCAAGAAGGATAGCAGAACTAGAGGACATGAGGTAAAAATAGTAATGGATCAATGTAGATTGGACATCAGGAAGCACTCGTTCTCACAGAGGACAATAAATGAATAGAACAAATTGTCTACAGATTGTGTAACTGCTAGCAGCGTGAATATGTTTAAAAGCAAGGTTGACACATATCTCAGGAGGGTTATAAGTAGATGAACATTGTTGGACTCTCGATAAGCCAATGGCTTCCTTGTCCACTTGCCATCTGGGCTTTTGGCTTGGATGGCAAATCTTGTTAAACTTTATATAAACAAAAATCATGTACCATCTGTTAAGACAAGTACCCAAATCGATTTGAAAGAGTTTATAAATATAAACATCTATATAAATGTCTATATACCAGATTTCAAACAAATCAAATAAATTAAAAACTTACTCGAAATCCGCCCTCCTCCCCACCTTTCTTCCTTATTTTCAATGCTTAGTTTAAATGCGATTGTACATCGTTGATGAAATAGAAAGTTGGAAGATGTCGAAACCACTTTCCCCACTTTTGGCTTTATATTAGATGAACACGGGGGTTTGTCCCCTAGTAGTTGGTGTTCATGGGGTTTTCTGCGCAGACAGGCTTCCTGTTTCTTCATCAGTATTCTTGGTTTATGTTTATATAGGTTAGTAAAATGGCCCCAACTGTTTGTAATTAAATTTGTGTGGAATGTCTGTATTCTTTGCATTACATGTTCATGACGACTTCTTGATGTATATATGTTATCGTCATGCTTGTAGGAATGTGGGCTCTGAGAAACTTGCCGGACGGGGCTGTACATGTGTTCAGTTCCTGTCTGGTTTACTTTGAGGAGCTCACATTCCTGTTAATGTTCTTCCCAAAGTGGCTGCGTGATAAGCAGTCCACTTTGCAATAAAAACGTCATTTATTTAGCCCATTTCAAATTTCTACTACATCGGACTTGTGTTGGTTATTGCATAAATGGTAGTTCGAGTGATATTTTTTGAGAAAATAACTCAAAATGTGTTTCCTCCAAATTCCAATAGCTTTGTAAATTTACTATCAATAAAGTTCACTTTTATAACAATGACATACCTCTAAATAAGTTTTAATAATGAATAAAGCTTGCATCTACCATGTCATTCAAACTTTTATGGCCATTTACAAGAAATGACATTTTGACAAAGAAAAAGTACAACACTTTGGAATTTAAAGTGATATGGTCATGTGTCAACAAATGTTATATTTAGAACATCATAACTTCGACATTTCAGAAGTAGAAAAGTATTCATAATGTTCGACATTTTTTACATGAGTTCTAGAGTTAATTAAGCCAATGATGATTGTGAAAGTATTATGGTAAAATATCATTACTTTTTAAATGTTGTAATTTTTTTCTATAATTCCTTCACACGGCAGCCATTCTGTTCGTTGCCATGGAAATGGGAGTCTGGCATAAAATGTTTAAAAAAAATTCTACAGTTTGGGCATAACAAACAGCACTAACCCATCCAGCTGCCATATCTCCCCTTAAGGAAGCTAGGACGGCTATTCTATGCTTGTTTTAAATTGAGTGGTTTCAGTTGTTAAGATAAACCAACCAGTTCTTCATAAATTATTGTAGTTGGCATACTAAATAAAACACCAGATTAATAAAACTTAGTTTTTCATTTATTTGGTGATGTTTCATGATTTTAAAAACATATTTGTAAATATGAAAATAATATCCACAAATGCCATGTTGTACAATTTTGAGAAAACCCCAAATAAGTAATTGACATACATATAAGTATGTTCTGCGTTCACTGCGGACAAATTTACGCTGGTTCGAAGCACACACGGTTGTTACTATGGAAACATCATCAGCCCACAAGATCACCGAAGCGGCCACAATTGGCTAACTCTGCTCAGCAACAGTAAGTTCCAGCAGGTTAATCTACCAGGTGTACTGCTGTAATCAGAACCCCTGGCGACGGGGATGCCAAATCATCCTACAGATGGGTTCATTGTGGCATTGTTCTGCCAACCTACACCTGTCTCTCATTCACTTACACTAGACTTGATGTTCTTGGCTCTGTTTGCATACTTGAGTGTGTTGTAGGTGTCTTCGTATGACAGGGATGAGGGACTGAAAGTAGGCCACTCACATCAAACACATTCTATGATTAAACAGTGTTGGGAAAATATAAAATACAATTTGACTATTTTCGTACACAAATTGTAAGATAATTTCTATTGATCAATTTGTACTTGAGAATTTGCATATCAACTAATCATTAAGATTTCACCAACAATACAGCACGAATAGCATTTTAGTTTTCATGTAATCATAGCTAAATGTTTCAGTTTCTTCCAGAACCACCAAGTTTTTTTGTGCATAATTTGATTTTGACCTCTCAATGCCCAATCATATTGTCTCACCTATGACCTGGATTTTATTAGTTGCATGAGGCTCACCTAGCTAGTTATTATGGTGGAATATGTGAATAAAAAAAACAAGCCAGGTTTTCGAGTTACATGAGTTCACATCACATAAAGTTCTACTGTAATGTTTTCAACAAGACAACTATTTTTTACACCTACACACACTGAGGCTCACATCGCATTCTTTGTTGCGGACTTGTCTTCCAAACCACACTTACCTGACGGCTGATATCATGACAGTGCGACAGTTCCCTCCGAGTGAGTCCTTCAAAAGTCTTGTCAACTTGCTGTTTCTGTATGGCACATGGCCTTTGTTCTGAATACAAAACTCCACATATACAGTCTGTCCTCTACTTCAGAAGGATATAGTTGCCAACCTATACAGTTTACCCGTAACTCATACAGATGTTCTGAAATCTAATAGTTTTGAACAAGACTTTTTCTGTATTGCAGGACAGGACCAGCATTTGTCAAACAGCATGTGAACAACAGATCATAGGGATTTGTTTGCGACACACATATGAACAAAACAAAACACAGAGCATCATCATAAAATCAACTAGTACCTACAGGGTAACAATGGTGGACACACACACACACGTAATAGTTCCTTATCATCTGAGCTGAACACTGTTGATAAACCAACAATTAACACAACAGTGCCTACTGACCTTGCCTTCAGCGAGAGCATTGATGCAGTTCCCGAGAGCGAGCAGGGAGCGATTGATGTTGGCGCCCTCACGGAATCTCGCACCGCGATTTGTCGTAACCGTGGCTCGCTCTGAGCCGGCGAGGTCGATAAGAGAGAGCTTAGCCACACGGAAATCTGTGGACAAGTTTGCTGTTCGGTCTCGTTGTCGCACAAACACCTGGAGATGAACAAAGATGGAGATGAATATACATTAGATTTGAAACCTATGTGGATGTATGTGACATGCAGAGTTCCCATGCAATGTTTCCTATTGCTGTGAAGCCAGAAACTCTCAGCTCGATTTTTGTTTTACTCCCATAACTGATCCCACTTCCCTGCCCCCTCCGTTCTCCACTCCCACCCAAGTATAATAACTACAACTTTACCCAGTTCAGCATGTTATGCATTCAATAAATACACATTGAAACGAGTTTGTTCACTGATTGTTGCCAAAACACGTGCAAACACTCTTTGATGACCTTTACACACAACTTTTATAAACATACAGAGGAATGGATGAGCATACTTCCCCAACACATCAACTTGCATGTGGGGAACGATCCGCACAAAAGGCCAACAATACAAAACTTACTTGAAACACGGCGTGGGACCTTGACGACTCCGCATTGGCGTCGGTGGGATGTTGCGTGCGGTTCTGGTTACCATATCTGAGCATGTTCAGTAATTCTTCGGCCGACCTCGGCTAACAAGTAAATAATAAGTATATGGAATACACCGATAACGACATCCATAACATGATAAAACACACAATTTTATCACAAAACAAATGTATCTATGACAAAAAATCAATCCTGGTTGACTACAGTTGCTGTTCAGTTTCACAAGACATAACATTGCCTTCCCCACGTAAGTATATATTTAGCTTTCATCTTGCCCAGAATGATCATATGAAAATATGAGGATATACTATAAATTTTCAAAGCATATATGCCATATAACCAGACCTGTGCTAGATGGTAAAGATACAGCTACTGAGCACTGATCTGTTTGAAACAGAGTGCAGTGTCAACTCGTGAAAGTTAATCGACATTGGTGACAGCGAACCACTATATGATCTCTACCGAGCACTGACCTTGTGCAGTGTCAGACCAGCGACAACAACACCTCTCTGCGGGTCCTCTCTTATGGGGAGACTGCCTCGACCAGCCGTCAGTAGATCGTGGATCTGCTCATTGTACACCTGCAACAACAAAACATTGCAAATGTGGCTAATCTAGGCTAGTGAGGGTTGGCACGTTTCTGACGAGACGGTAAATACAGCGGTGGATACCACGGTATTTACTCTCATCTGAAACACCTTGCTGACAGAAATATATTTCCGACATCGGAAACTAAACAAGATGTGCTTTATTTAATGTGTAGAGTGTAATTTAAAATCAATAAATACAGTGCAATATTGTGCTACTCTTACAATGTGTATTATATTGTGTTCGAATTTGTTTGATTTGTTAGTACATAATTTGTTAGGACATAATAATGATTACAGAAATAATTGTGGCACTGCCTGTGGTTTCACTAGGCAGCTAGCTCTTAAAACTACAGGACACATGTCAATCACAGTTGGGAAGGCAATATAAGGTGAGGCAACGATTTCTCTGTTGAGTTCTTGGAGATAGCATTAAGCAATACTAATGACATAGTAATGTAGTTACAACCAAGATTGGCTAGTTAAAAGCTCCCTTTGTTGCAACAGCCCTACAGACTGGGCTTGCTTCCTTGCATTTACCATCCTTGCAGTACAAGGTGCTTGTTTCAAGCTGACTGGCCCAGTGCTTTCTACTTACCACTGCTTGGCCCACCAGTTGCTTGAAGTTGCTTCACATACAGATACATTATTACATGAGAAGGTATAGGAGAGCAATTGTTCTCACTCCCTATTGCTAGCGCTAACCAATCACCCACGGAGCGGTTTACCGTTCACGCTAAAATCACTTGCTCCCAACTTGAGCTGCATGTGGCTCCCTCTGACGGCAAAGTTTTCATTCTCTCAAACAACAGTCGTGACTTTGGCGGGATCCTGTGCTTCTGAGGATTCTAGATTCTGATACCGAAGCATTAGACCATTAGATTTCCATGATTAGATGAATCGGTCAGAATATTTAGTTCCATGGAGCTCGACATGGTATATTATTAGTTAAAACGCCATTTATCACCCCGTAAACTGACCACAAATGGCCATCATGCGTATTCAATTTAATAAAAATGTCCATTTAAAAACAAAAAATTCCCCGTTTTTCAAAGATATCAAATGCGATTACTATATATGCGGTGACGCGAATACACGCGAAGTTTATGCATATTCAGCATAAAAAAAAATCCAAAATACACAGCGTAGTTTTCCATGAACGCCTTGGCTTCTTGTCTAGCAAAATTCGCTACGCCTATGGCGCTAAAAGACATATATACTAGTGACTTTTTTCGCACTGTACTTTTATTTGTTTTGAACAATGTGTCCCCCTATACTGTTATTCGGCACTATACTATTATTAAATTTGACCGATTTGCCACCCTATACTGTTATTTGGCCTATACGTTTATTTGGCACTCAAGAGTAGTGTGCTCTATGTTTAAGGGTGGCAGACCAGTTAAAGCTGTGTAGGAACACTTTGTTAAACTGTGCAAAGAGTAATATAACATTACTCATTATTGTTCTTTCTATGCAAGAATAATACTAATAGTATTCTCCTGCAAAAGTGTATACAGTACTTAGTCTACTGTCCTGGTTGTAAAACAAAAACTTACTTCAAGATAGGAGACGGCAACTTCACAGATCTTCTCAGGTTTTATTTCACTGATACGCTGATAGAGGTCTCTCATTGTATGGAACATGACGCCTGGCTCTGATTCACTGCCCAACATTGTGAATGTTTTTCCTGCACCAGTGGCCCCATATGCAAACACTGCAACACGATAAACAGGGTCATTGACACTGGCATCTGGTCATACGTGAAGTATGTATGTATTCTTATTGTAATTAAGTAGTGTAACTGTGTAAATAATTCAATTATAGTATGCTGACAAAATTTTTTTTTCACATATCCAATTAATCATAAAATAAACTAATAATAAAATCTCCATAGGACTAAAATCTTCAGGAACCCAAGTTCAGAGGCACAACAAATCAGAATCGTTGAACATACTATAAACAGGATGCAAAAGTCATCATCACAGCGAGGGATCACTGAGGAATTGGATATGGAAATGCATTTTTGAAAAAAAATTCTTTTTGTGGAAGATAGTTACAGTTTCAAGTGATTTCAATATGATGGCGTCCAAAGTCTTAATTCTCCATCATGGAGAATTAAGATTTTATGCACCACTACCTGTTGCACAACGTACCTGAACAGTTGTACCCGTCCAGCAGTCCATCGAGTATTCCCTTTGTTGTATGCTCATACAGCTCCTCATTTGATGCATGTTCGTCAAAGACGTGGTCAAACACGAAACGCATGTCTTTCTTGGGTTTCTTGCGAATATCGCGCATCTTCCGCCGCTTTCCATGGTAATAATCAGGCGATTCCTCTGTCTTCGGGTCAAACATTAACAGGTTGTCGCCAATGACGTTAACAACCGTGCGGTGATTGCCCTCCAACTCTGTTGCATTCTCCGGTCGGACGCGCACGCAGACTTTGATGCGACTTGTACAATCTGATGTGTTTTGGTTGCTGGATGCAGGTACGTTTGAAACTCGCGTGCAGCCACGCCCACCATCACTGGCCGGTTCTCGCATTAGAGTCATGACGACCGTTCATTCATAGGTGTCAATCTGACCCAGAATAAAACATATATAAGGTTACTTTCACTGATAATAAGATACATTCAAAAGGTTAGCCAGAGCTGGGTAAGTCCCTGAATTGACAGTGTCGTGTCAGTTTGGAAAAGTGCTATGATGATACGCTGACCAAAAAACTTCATTTTGAGATAATACACTAGACTAGTATTGCCTATTGGGTGAATTGGTAGTTTTGCTGTGAAATAGTCAATACAATAGGCGACTGATTTTAATCCAAGTCGAAGAACTGAAACACCAACTCGTATGTAAATTAATGCAACTCGGATTATATTTCTATTTCTTTATGTAAAATACATTCATATATTCAAAGGTATACCAGTATAACATCGGAATATCACAGCATTTTTTCTGCGCGATACGTATCGGCTATTGCGATATGCCTTCGAAGTATCAATTTAATATACACCAACTGGTTCACGGACTGTCCGCTACGTGTCACGATAACGCCTAATATACATTCCAGGACCCACTAGGGCACAGATAGCTAAGTATACCGTAACTTTGTACTTCAGTCAAAAATTTATATTCAAAAGAAATAAACCCAACTGTAACAGTTATAGTTCTATACAGTGTCAGGTCCAGTTTGTATTTTCGAATATAACTAGCTGTAACTCAGCATCACCTGTCATTCTCAAAACGCGACTTGCTGCTTCGACAAAGGGCAAATGATTCTCAAATGATTCCTGCAGCAATATTGTCTGCTATACAGAATACTGGCTTAAAACATTTAGCGGTCGCCCAATCGCCAATGGTGCCCAAAAATGGGTTCGGGCGACTTCAATTTTCTACTACAGTAGCCTGCATGATGACTCAAAATATTTACCAAGCTGCAATATTTTAGACCCAGCGAAAATAAGCAGAATATTAATAAACATCTCAGAAATGTTGTCATGGCTTCGCATTTATGTTAACCATAAATAGTGTTTTTGAGACGTTTGACATTGCAAGAAATGTTGCCAAACTGTAGCCGAATTGATATCAATAGGGAGCATTCATTGTATTTTTAATCAACCACATCAACACTCAACATGCAACTGAACGGTCATTCTACACAGAAATAATAACCGTTCATGATAATAGTCTTGGTGCTGCGTGGCACTAACTCGCATCCTTCGACTTGTAATGCGGTGTAAAATAATGGGTTTTTATCAATTAAAAACACTGTACCACTGGCACTGGGTACAAAAGCTTAATGTTAAGGCCTGACTCACCTCATTCGTCTATAAGGAGGATACCTGATTTTGAATTTCCCCTGATTTTAATCCGCTTTTTAATTACACTATTTTTTTTCAAGATTTATTATTTCCTACATCTATGCGCACCTTTTTCATGTGCACAAAGCACCACTCCTGGTTTAGCATCAGAACTAGTTACAGGGGCTGTTTGGAGTAAACATATATACTACGTCTACGTGAAGTCTTGAAGACTCACGTATTGACTTTATTATTATTAAGAATTGAATTGTGTTCCTGATTTCCAGAACTTTATGCGTGATGGAAAGTAAAGTTCGGCGACATCTGCGACGGTCATATAGCCATGGGTGGCAATCTTGTTTAATTTTATTACATAAAACCTACAGCCTACCTTCCCACCAGTCGTCCCAGAGTCGGCCTGGATTTCCTGGGGCAACCCAACAGTGACTGCCTCCTCTTGATTTTTAAAACAAATATCTGGAAACTGCTGCTTGTCAATTGTTTCAATATGATGCCTAAAAGCGAATGCTTAAGCTACACATAGGCTACTAACCTTCGTTTGTTGCGATTTATTTACTGCAAGCTTCAGTAAACGAAAACAGTTAATGCTCGGTTTCTGTGCAATCTCTCAGACTTTTAAATTTCCGACGTTATTAGAAACGATGTTTTGATTGGTTCATTCTGGAAATGCGCGCCACCTGGCGAATGCAAATAACAACAATTTTCTCCTTTGATCATATAGTTGGTTTCCGGTGTACAACGTGGCGCCACTGTCTGTGCTAGGCCATACGCTACTGGTACAGCATCTGCGGGCAGCTATATATATATATGTATGTGTATATATATATATATGTATATATATATATATATATATATATATATATATATATATATATATATATATATATATATATATATATATATATATATATATATATATATATATATATATATATATATATATATATATATATATATATATATATATATATATATATATATATATATATATATATATATATATATATATATGTATATATTGAGATGTGCGTGTGGCGCCGTATACTCCGAATCAGCTGGGTCGATAAGAAGACAAACATCTGGGTCCGTCAACAGGTTAATTGATGTGCATGAAGACAAAGCGTTGGTACCACAGCTGAAACTATCAAAATATGGACACTGGAAAAGGTGAAGTCACATTCTGGCTTTAATATCAATCAAAGGCGAAGTCGAGGGAAAGAACAAGTCAGGACGAAGGGTAACCACCTTTTGTCTCAGCTTAGTCGTGGTCAGAGAACCCATGACGGCCAGAGAAAGATATGCAACGACACTCGAAAACATAACAACATAAATGTACCTTAGTTTCTTAAGTTGCAGCTGTTCCATTCAAGAGATCATCACAGTGATGCATAATCCTGCAGTGGAAGATGGCCGTCACCGTTCGTCTGCACTATGTCTTCATTAGCACGTCCTCCTACGAGTGACGGCTTGTTCAACAGTTCAGATAAATGTTCATTCGAAAGAGTTTTCCTTTGTGGCGAAGAATTAAGTTTTCCCATTAGTTGTTTTCTACACAGTTCGACGCTTTGTACGAACAGCCTGCTTCACATCATCATTGTGCTTTCGCTCCAGATATTTATCTGCAGTTAAAGTCACGTCACAACTGCCTAACTTAGAATGGCTTTAAGCAACTGCAGCCAACTCCATATTCGCGGTTTCCACGATTTTTACTATTCGGGTGGAGCGCTTTGTCCACAGGGATTTAGGGCCTGCTAGCGAGCCGCTTTGGACACAATGCAGCGTCGTAATAGAAATGATTTCAGCCTACATTGACCTTTTGCATAAGTGGTACTAAGTACGGTAGAAAATAAGTGCATTTTAAAGTAATAACTCGCTTAGCCATCAATGCCTAAACAAGTAGAAAAGAACGTACAAATGTGTTTTTTTGAGAATCAGGCCCGTCCTCGGGGTTTTAAAAAGGGGGTTTCGAGCGTATACAATCAGCCGGTTATTTCTGCGATGATTTTTTCTGACAAATGGTACATTTAAATACAATTCTCTCAAAATGGGTGGTCTGTTCGAATACTTTGGGTAAGGGCTCGAATATACCCCCGATATTTTCCCAGAATCCAGGCGCGGATTTGGTGTGGCACGAGGTATTGGCTTGCAGCCATCAATTTGCCCCCCCCGCCCCCCAAAAAAAAATTAATTCGCCTTCCGACGCCTAAGCAAATGATACAAAGTTATCGCGTTGCTAGCAACTAACAACACCAAGGAACTGAACTGTTTTATTGAATGTTAATACGTTGAATGTGTGTGTGTGTGTGTGTGTGTGCGTGTGCGTGTGCGTGTGCGTGTGCGTGTGCGTGTGCGTGTGTTTTATGTGTGTTTTTGTAAGTTTTCTGCGTGTTTGTGTGCGTGCGTTCGCGTGTGCTCGCGTTTGCGTGCGCGTGTGCGCGTGTGCGCGTGTAGCTTAATGTACATACCCGTTTATATGCATGTGATAATCATAATAACAACTGTTATATCATGTATTCGATTTATTTCAATTTTAACAGATTTCGAAATACTTAATTTGTGTCACCAACACAGCCATTACGAAGATACATATACTCTTATATACGGAGGCGGTGAGTATACATTATTAGGTTGAAGACACATAAATTACATTAGGTTTTTTAAACTGGCTTATTTAATGTTTTTATTAATCTCATCGTTAAGCATAATTGTAACTGTTGCAGCCGATCAACAACAACTATAAAAGAAAACTCTACCATTAATGAACAGTAGCTGAATATTTCATTAATGAATTAACATTCACCAGTATGGTGAACCATATGCAGACAAATGTATTAGATACACCTGTCACAATTAATGTTACTCGTTGACTACATGACTTCACGACAGTTATACAAAGGAATACGTTCTTGGTAAATATAAATGGGATCCTTGGATATTACGAACGTATCCGGTCAAATAGCCACGTCGAAAAAAATTTGTATCACTAAACTCAATAAAATTCGTCAATCACTATACAACCAGGTATCCTGTATAACGTCAAAATTAATATATAAGTGGCTTCGATCGATATGTTAAATTTGGAATAAATAATTTAAGCAACCTAATGAATCAATTTAATAAAGTGCTTTTTAATGCATATTTAATACCACTATTACTGTAATAGTTACCAGATCGCTGCGTTGCTTTTATCCGTGTGGAATATGCTAAGGTGTTTTATACACAGACGTGTTTTTTTTTAAGTAAGCTACCTGTGCACACATGATTGGGAATTCAAATCCTTCACAGTGTAACAGCCTGGCTAGGAAAAAACACAACATAACTGTTAAGTGTTATTAACTCACTGGAGACAAAACAAATTATAAATCCGCTCTCTGACGACGAAGGAAATGCTCACGGTTATCTACAGCTGTAAGTACCTATATTCCTTTATGAAATTAGGATTCACAAGACGTTTCTTTACCGCCGTTTACGGCCTGGCTTGGGACAAGACGGGCACGTTTAACCGTAATTCCATTCTCGTGCTAGCCTCTGGTGGCATACCAACTTCATTAGAGGTTTTTCTGTGGTCGAAAACCATGCTTGTTCTTAACGAAATGTCCGATCCCGTAATTCCGATAATTCTGGGCCGGAATCCAGGCCAAGATTGCCGCGGTTCGCTCCACGTCGGGTTTATTCTCAGACCTGCGCTGTCCGTGTTTTGACACACGGTAGGAATGCGGCGGCTACCAAAACGAGTCGCTGAATTAAAGCGCCGGCGACCCGTGCGCCGCTTTCGGACAAACAGGCCGTGTTCCGCGAGTCACGAACCGTGATTCGTTCGTGTGCTCAGGTGTTTAGATAACAGGCGAAGCGACTTGTTTCCGGCAGGCGATAGCTGTGGTTTATACGAGGAAGGTATTACAGACAAGCAGTGACACACGATTTTCGGTGAGTGTTTCGCAACGCACGTCGTGTCATGCAGAGGGCTGTGTTTACCTGTAAGCACTGACGCAGCCGTGTGCGGGGGAAATAGTACGTACGTCGTTGGTATGTTCTGGACAAACAGTCGTGCGCTTTGTCATCGCTCCCGACACGTCCGTAAAAACATGATTAGTTGTGTGTATACAACCAACGTAGACAGTCCTATTTTATGTACACAGTCTGGTCACTTTTATTGTAAAACAACAGCGGATCCAGGGGGGGTTTAGGGGTTTAAAGACCCCCTTAGGCCATGAAGGGGGATCTTATACCCCCTATGTCCGTGGCAAATATTACAGTAAAGGAACATGAAGGGGAGACCGGGACTAGTCCGCCCCAGGGTATATCCGCAAAAACCGTCAAGTTCTGCGAAAGCTGTCGAGTCCTTGCTGCAAGATCGATATAGTTCTGCGTAGAGTTCTTGTTGCGAGATCGATCGAGTTCTGTGAAAACCATCGAGTTCTAGCACATACGAACCAGAGTAGCCTCACACGCAACAGCGGAAGGATAATTACATAAAATGTGGGACCCCCAAGCTTACATTTTTCTTTCTTATAGGAGGCCCCTCTTGCCTTATGACAGGATCCCCAGACCGCCCCCTCATTTAGAACACTGATGTAGCGGGAAACTGACGCCCACGAGTTGCTGGCTGGAAAGTTGTGAACTAGAAAAATGATTTTGGTGACTGAAAGTATTTTTTTTTCGATCAAATTTCAGTACTTATAAGTGACATTGGTCAGACATTCCGAGTGCTCAGTAAGGCCCTTATATCAGATATATTGTTTGGAGCTTGCGTTGTTGCTTTATTCAGTGTCTGTGGTATTTAGTTGCCGCCCACCAAATATGTATCTGTGTTGGGGCACGTCCGCCTATGTGCTACGGGACAAGTTCGTCCCTAGGATATCTGATGTAAAATACCCAGGATCACTTGTGAACTAAACACACTAACATGCACTCTAATAAAAATCTCAAATTGTCCAGTTTGGTGTTATTTTCTAGTAAAAAAGTTACGAAACCAAATTTTATTTCACCATTTTCTAACCGATGCAGTGCCAAACGTTTTTATTTGTTTGCCTGGTTTATTTCATAGATATCACATAATTTGTGATGATTTTAAGTTTCTAACAAATGTGTGTCACAAACATGACGTTTTTTGACATAAATATAAAACAAAACTACACTGTTCTTGTGTATTTGCTGCTTAAAGTACGTGTCGAGCGAACTTGCCCCGGCCCCTGGGCGGACTTGCCCTGACATGAGGTAAGTCTGCCCTTGCTTGGGTAGGTCTACTAAGAGTCAGATTTGGATATTGGCTTGTAACAGTGTTGGCACTTGTTGATAGCACAAATGTGGACAAGATATTTTCGTTCAATTTAAGTCCGAAACTGATCCTCTAGCTCTACAAATACAGTCTCCAGATCTGTTAGAGTGTCCATGGGGAGCAGACTAGTCCCAGTCTCCCCATATAGGTCTACATAGGAACTAGTGTCAATGTAAAGACTGAAGTATTAGCAGCCGGCTAATATTAACCCTTATGTAAGTAGAACGATACATGTGTCGCTCCCCCCCCCCCCCGGTTCGTAAATAGAATGACATGACTACGACTGACTGAGACCCCCCTGCCAACAAGCCTAGATCCGCCCCTGTAAAATGATATCATACATTTTAAAATCTATCTATTCTAACATATTGACAGCACGGTGTGCTTCAATGAGTCATATTAAAAAACAATATTCATTTGAATGTCTCGAGGCGAATATCGTGTTTACGTTGCATGATGAGGAAGACGTTTGTTAATGTATTGGATGGAAAAGCCGGTATTCATAAATAGATAACGGTCAAATTATATTTAACGATTCGATAAAAACGACCAAGTGTTGTATCAGGTACCATTACCTCAGTGTTGTATCAGGTACCATTACCTCAGTGTTGTATCAGGTACCATTACCTCAGTGTTGTGTCAGGTACCATCACCTCAGTGTTGTATCAGGTACCATTACCTCAGGTACCATTAATATACGTTGCTAGGTTTTAGAGGTGCATGTAATTCTGTACCGCGTTACATTTAATATGATCGGTAGCATTATTAATGCGTAGATTATATAACTTGCTAAAGAAAAACATTTCACTATATAGTAATTTAGTTAAATATGTTGGAAGTTCACTGACCAATGTTGAAGATAGGACGAAATAAATTTAATGAATGGCATTTCTGATGAAGCCGATTTACTAACTGTGCGCGTGTGTGAATGCGCGTGTGCGTGCGTGCGTGTCCGTGCGTTGTCCTCCCACCCGTCGTGGATGACACGACAGCCTGCTGGCCCATGAGTGCACGCGTGCAACTGCAGGAGGGGCGATATTAATATCGAAGTGATTTATCGGAACTAAATAGAAGATGATTAGCACTAGTCACACATATACAGTTGATGTTGTCTCGTACAATTGCGATAAGCACGGCGGAGCAGTCCTATTCATCCCAGTGCCAGCTCAACTTCTGTGGGAAGTATTCAGCCACGCTGCAATTGCTGCGCGAAGACTATTCGTTCACATATTCACCACTGTCTGTATTGTCAGGTACTGTATACAGCTGAGTGAACTGTGGCAAACTCGTCAAAGGTTCGAAGAGACCGCAGTGGGATTTGAAACCGGGTTCCTTCGATTGAGAGTCCGGCGGCCTTCTAACCGGTATGCCATCGCGCCCCACGTTCACACAGTGAGAATGTATAAGGATATTGACCACAACACTGAGCTATCCTGTTTCTCTATGGTAGCACACCCCTCCCCCCGCCCCGAATAATGACAACGAGAAAACCTTGTGTCTCCGACTTTAGAAACGTCATGTGAAATATTTCACAGTTGTGATGAAACGCAGTACTCCACTGCGTTGTGCATAATTACAAGGATTGGCTCGAAAGTTGTTTTACCGGTTTCGGTTTGGTTGACAAAGGCTTGTTTGAAACAAAGCAAAATAAATTTAAGAATGATTACGATGTATGACGGGGGAAGTTTTGGGTTCTGGGGGTCTACGTGAAAGGATGTCTCGGGGTACTACACAGGAATTAGGAATACATGCTGGGGGTGGATTGTAGGGTTAACTTTAACATGTGCGGACATTACTCCCTGGCAATACTCACAGGGGGTAATGTATTAAGAAGTGATACATACATCGCCCCCCCACCCCCGGGCCATTACTCCTACCAATGTAAATGTCAAAACTGTTTAATACAGTGGATTTAACGTAAACGAAAAAAGCAGTAGAAAGAAACACAAGTTAAATTCAGAGTTTTATTTGCAATCTGCAAACACATGGCTATTGGTAACACTGCCGGTTACGGGGGCGTCGGCAGGATTGTTTTTTTGTGATCCGCCATTTAATTTCAAAATGATTTAAAATCTTTATACTTAATAATTGTGTATAGTAACTGAACAAATATATTGAATAATATATTTAACACAACTGGTGAACAATCTACTCGCCATAAAATACGTAAATTGAAAAAAAAAGTCCTTGGGGGCAAGTGCTCATGGCTGGTTACCAGGTGAAGTTCATGGCAATCATGATGAGTCACATCGCCCAATTCGGCTTCCTGGTCTTCCTGGTTTCATTTTAACTATTGACTCACACGATTGAATTTAGAACTACGCCACACGAGAAATCTAATTTTAGCTCGGCAGTACTTTTGTGTGTGTGTGTGTGTGTGTATGTGTGTATGGAATGCCTGGCACTGATGAGGGTTTTCTAGGGAACATCCGAGAAGTCGATCGATTGCTCACGGCACTAACCTCGTGCAGCCCGCCTGCGTGAGTCAGACACTGGTCGACTTCCGCCGAAGCAGCCGTCGCGGCCGCCGCCGCCGCCACCCGACCACCAAAGCTTTATAACGCCGTCTGGACGAAGAGCTGCCGTACTCGCTCAGTTTAGACGCGACAGAAGCTGCAGAGGCCGCGTGCTCGCCCTAGATACATTATCGCCGGGAGTCGTGGACTTCAACAGCGTTGAAACTACAACCATATCTGTCAGGTAGGTGTATGTTTACCCATACATCTACGTCTTATTATATCGCTTCGCGCCGGATATACGGTTCTTTGTTTCGTGCCGCAAAGTGTGCCCCCGTCCACGTAGTGTCGAGCTCGGCTTTATCAAGTTGTGATTAATGTTGTTTGTACTGTCCTGCACACGGTAGGCCGGTGCATTAGCGCTTTCATGTATGTTAAATATACTTACACAATAACATGCCCCCGGTCATACACACGCACGCACGCTCGCACGCACAGATACAATCACGAACGAACAAACGAATGCTCGCGCGCACATATATACACACGCACGCACGCACGTACGCACGCACGCACGCACGCACGCAAACACACTCAATTAAAAACTTCATGTTGTGATTCGATCAAGCGTCCACTATTGCGAGTGTGGGCATCATCAACGGTAGTCATCCGGCCTGCACACTGTGACGAATCTGACGACAGGAAAGCGTTTGTCAATTACTGTGTATGTAGGAAACGTTTCTCTCAAGTTATCACCACAGAACATATTGTGCAGTGTCCCCGGTAAACAATGGCGCGTGGATTTATTCTGGGGCGGGGGTGTCATGCGGGGTTAATAAGGCAGCTCAAATCACACGCTGCAGACAAAAGAACGATTGAACGCAGAACGCGGGTGACTAATAGGAATGACGTCATGCTTTGTGGTAGCAACACCCTTTCACAACGTATATTTACGTACGTTTCTTTTGCCAGCAATTGGTGAGTGGTGTATTGTATTGAGGCGTCGAGAGTACATTTTAAGCAGTAGGAGGAAACGTGGCGGTATAAAGAACACCCGAGCGCTGTCACACTACTGCCTGGACTGGGTGGTTTAATTTATCTGATTGTTTTTATGAATACGAAATGATAACAGGGTGAAAAAGATTGGGATTCATGCGTATCAGCGTGTGGGATAGGGATATCGACTAGGTGTTACACTCGAGAATTATATGATTTTGTCAAAAAAAGAACTGAAGTGTAATTATCTTTCACCTAGACTTTGCCAATCCACTGCAGGATGTAACCCTCTGATAGACCTGTCACTTACGTTTTGCCATCCACTGCAGGATGTAACCCTCCGTGAGACCTTGCACCTAGGCCATTCACTGTAAGACATTGCAAGATGTAACCGTTCGCTAGACATATCACCTATACTAGTCCATCCACTGCAGGATGTAACCCTCCTGTAGACCTGTCACCTAGGCTTTGCCATCCACTGCAGGATGTAACCCTCCTGTAGACCTGTCACCTAGGCTTTGCCATCCACTGCAGGATGTAACCCTCCTGTAGACCTGTCACCTAGGCTTTGCCCATCCACTGCAGGATGTAACCCTCCTGTAGACCTGTCACCTAGGCTTTGCCCATCCACTGCAGGATGTAACCCTCCTGTAGACCTGTCACCTAGGCTTTGCCATCCACTGCAGGATGTAACCCTCCTGTAGACCTGTCACCTAGGCTTTGCCATCCACTGCAGGATGTAACCCTCCTGTAGACCTGTCACCTAGGCTTTGCCCATCCACTGCAGGATGTAACCCTCCTGTAGACCTGTCACCTAGGCTTTGCCATCCACTGCAGGATGTAACCCTCCTGTAGACCTGTCACCTAGGCTTTGCCCATCCACTGCAGGATGTAACCCTCCTGTAGACCTGTCACCTAGGCTTTGCCATCCACTGCAGGATGTAACCCTCCTGTAGACCTGTCACCTAGGCTTTGCCCATCCACTGCAGGATGTAACCCTCCTGTAGACCTGTCACCTAGGCTTTGCCCATCCACTGCAGGATGTAACCCTCCTGTAGACCTGTCACCTAGGCTTTGCCCATCCACTGCAGGATGTAACCCTCCGTGAGACCTGCCACCTAGGCTTTGCCATCCACTGCAGGATGTAACCCTCCTGTAGACCTGTCACCTAGGCTTTGCCCATCCACTGCAGGATGTAACCCTCCTGTAGACCTGTCACCTAGGCTTTGCCCATCCGCTGCAGGATGTAACCCTCCTGTAGACCTGTCACCTAGGCTTTGCCATCCACTGCAGGATGTAACCCTCCTGTAGACCTGTCACCTAGGCTTTGCCCATCCGCTGCAGGATGTAACCCTCCTGTAGACCTGTCACCTAGGCTTTGCCCATCCACTGCAGAATGTAGCCCTCCGACAGACATTTCCACCTTTCTCTGTCGTTGGCTTCTGGTGTCCAAAGTGCCCAAAGTATATAATTCACTATATCATCGTCCCACCGGTCCGCCTCCTGCTCTTTTCCCATCTCTGGGTTGTCATTGTGTAGTCCTAATCATCAATATGTTGTCTTGCATTCTCGCTATGTCGTCTGTCCATTTATCTAACCAACGGATATTATATGTAAGTTCACAACATGTAGACACTTTCATACAGTACATCGATGTTCATTACTATTAAGTTTGGGCCGAAATCCCAATCCCGGACCGTGAGAACGTGCCTAATCCCTGGGGTATGTGATTGTTTCTGTGCCTTGCTGGATGGACGGGAGTGAACGACGTGATCGATTGTTTTAAAAACATCTTCTTGACAAAAATTATTACATAATAATTTGATCCATAATTTTGAGCAACTAAAGCCACCAGTTGCGCCGCTTGAGACAGACAACCATTTCAAGCCAATAATGAGGCTTGTAATGTGCTACGGACGATTTCAGATCACATAAATTGTACTTATTTTGTGCATCAAGCCTGTCAGAAATGTCATGTTTCATTACCCCTTTCCGTTAATCCAGGGGTGACCCCGGAATAGGGTCAAAGCACGAACAGACACGGTGTTGTTACTACCAGCGGCACGACCTGATAACGAGAGGAAAAAACGCGAGTCATATACGTTTCGAAATGAAACCCGCTGTCGTTTATTCGCTAATAATATCCACAGGCTATTAAGCGTCTCTTGACATCTTAAAAAAGCTTATTGCATCAGAGATTACACACAAGTGACGAGGGGATCTAGATAACGTAAGTAGTGTCCCTGGTTGACATAGTCCCTGACTCACGGCGCTCGGGCTGAAAGGGTCATACACTGTATATAAACACGTTACAAACACAGCTTTGTAAGTCGAAGTTAATGTGATGGTTGTCGTTGTGATCGACGCAAATACAAATGCTCAACTTCTCCCTACCATACTCTCACACTTGCCACGAGAGACCTGCCACCGCGACTATCGTTATAGAGGAAAAACATGCGGATAAATCAACGTGTGCCATGTAATTCTCACCACGACGATAAACCAGTTAAACGATAAACTGATTACGTTATTTAAAAACGTACACTAAATTTGTTACCACTCTGCAGGAACACGATGACGATGCGCACAGTTGTCGCAGACGCCCGGGTGGAGGTGATCGAATATGGCGGCTACCGACTGGTGCGACTGGTGGCGCCGCTCGGCGACTACTACCGACCCGACGACATAGTCGTTCGGCCGCACGACCAGACGCTGCTCGTGATCGACTCTCGCAACGATCTCGTTCTGCTCTCGCACGACCTGCCCGAGAGCGTCGACCCGTTCACCGTCGAAGCAGAGCTGTTGAACGGGGGCACGCTGGTCGTGGTTGCCCCGCTCAAGTGCTGAACTCGCTTCCCCGGACTCAGGAAAGGACCGTCTAATCGACGCTAAAGAATCAATGGCTAACTTCCACCGAAGGATCGCTGACTAGCTTCTGACGCGGCGTGCTGCTGATGATGTGCTGGACAAAGCCATCAATTGATCTCAGAAAATTGTATAACGCAAAAACAGTTCCTCGTTATTTGATGACGGGTTGATCTGAGGGACTAATGTTGAGGAGACATTGCAATCGTGCATGAATGTCGAAAACTTGGGGAATCTGTTTCAGTTTTCACCGGCTCTGATCACTTGACAGTAGAAACCAGTCCCTGTTGTAGCTCCTGGGGTTGAATCTGTGATATATTTTCGTAGTGTCCAAGACATGTACGATGTAAACGTCTATCAGATTGCGTCAATAACCGCATAGTTAAGCATCAGCCTTATGTGCACAGAATCGCACAGAAGTGGGGTTGTAGCAATGCATGACATAACGTAGATATCCCTTATTTAGAACGCCGCCTGCATAATGTTCTGCCACCAGACGACAGGTTTGGTAGCTGGCGATGCCATTTGACCGGATGCTTGCTTCCTGAACACCGCCAGACACAGTAGCCGTCCGTTACGGTATGACCTATAGATGCAGCTTCGCGTAGAGGCTTTTTGACTTAATAATTAGGCTTATTTATAAATCAAGGTTTGAATAGTGTTTTACATGAATTATACATACTTATGCCCACGTACTGGGTGTTTTCTTGCGCTATTGATACGGAGATGGTAGTAATGTGCTTCACGTTTAAACGAATCGTTCTCTTTACATAATATATCACATTATGCCGTTGTGCGTGCGTGCGTGTGTGCGTGTGTGCGCTAACCAATATAATGCAATATTATCTTCACTTTGCGATAAACATTATATATTACATAAATTGCTGTGTTTTTGCATATGTTGAGATCAAGTTTGCCATATAGGTGCCTATTATGAGGGATTAGTTTTATCCCGAGAATGATAATATTCCATTCTGAGACAGGCTAACGACTTCAGCAAGCATGTGTGAGTCAACCTGTTCCACGACAACGCGCAGCTACATTGTGTGCGTTTGGCCACGTTAATCGGATGTTCACACGGCCGATTTTGGCACGACTTCATCTAGCGACACCGTGTTGACCAGTTCGCAAATAATCACTTGTGTAAACCGGCCTTTATAAAGAGACGGTTCCTACAGCATGCTAACAAACACACATTTGTAATAACAGCCACACTTTATTGATGCTGAAGAAAATACATAAACGTTGCATAAGTGATATATACATAACCAGGGTCAAATCGCCTTCGAGCCACAAGCTATGTTCCTGAAGCTGAGCCAATCAGCGTCAACAATGAAGGGCTCAGCGACATGTGGTGGCGGCCATCTTGAATTTATGACACGCTGCGAAACGTTGTTTGACTCGGCAGCCATGTTTGTAGACAAACTCGGCGCAACGTTCTTTGACGTAATGGTCATGTTGTCACCAGAAAGCGTTGGTGATATTTGATTATCACAATCATTGTGGCATTTGAAGACGTTCTTTCACATGCTAAACTAGAAGCCACGACGAGTACGCCAGGAACAATTTTGCGCCCTTCGCAAGTTCTGGTGTACGCGTGCAGCAGAAATATAACACACCTACATTAAACAACAACCAGCATATTCACACAATAGTTTGTATTAAATGTTATCACAGTTGGTCGGATCATTTGCGAAATAAGTACCACATGGTATGCTAAGCTGCAAAATAGATGATAGCGAACCTGTTTTTACATCGGCAAACGAAAGGTCAATACACGTATGAAAAGTTTCCTCGATGTATATATGTGCATTGACCAAACTCACCACCATTTAAAGCAATTAACCGTAGCACACATTTCAACCAGCACAGCACACGTGCAATTATAAAATTTTATATATGTAAAGAGAGAGAGAGAGAGAGCGCGCGCGCGCAAACTCAACAACACATTTTCAAACGATTAGCTATGTATGCCAATAGCCTGCGTTATACACAGGTGAAAGAAATTGTAATACTGAATAACTCCCGAAATAGACTCGTCAATCTATCTCCACTCTCACCCGAAGTGATCACAAACGAACAAGTCTAGCAACTGTCGGCCTATAAAACATTAGAACCGATCGTACTACCGTTTCTCAAACGTGCGTGCTTTATTTCACTCGTACAACGCTTCAAATTTCGTCTAGGCTAAGAATGCATTGTTGAGCACACACAAACGAAAGTAATGCTGTTAGCATCATGATTTACCCACAATTTTCTGCATCTGTAACGTACAACGCAGTATCATATCATGAACACAGCACGCATATTCCAGATTATTATGCTAAGCATAATATTCAATTTTTACTTTTTTTAAATAATTTACTTTGTTCTTCCTCTCTCGTGGCATGGGACCGTTACGGTAGTTCAACAGGTGCAGCCCGTGCCTGGCATCTGCCAATAAAAACAACTGAAAGAGAGTTTGATTTCTAATACTGGCGTAGTGTGGCAACACTCTCAGAAGAGTGTAGTTTAAGTGTCGGAATCACAATTCAAAAGTAGGTGCTGTATGTTTTCATCAACCTCATCCCGCAGTAGCAAAACACACAAAAAGGAACAACGAGTTGCCCGTAAAGAAAGGACCCACTGAGGGTTCACACATACACACTCGTGACAGCGCGCACACATGCACGCACGCACTCACACACGCACGCACAACGGAATGCCCAAGTACGGTGCAGAAAACGACGGGCGTCCAGGCTTTGGAAACCTCGTGGGGCGAACGGCGGCGAACGACATACATTCACCTACATGTTATCATTGTTACGTAACACAGCCGAAGCGTAGCATGTTAACTTAGCACGAGGCTCGTGCGAATATACACGAATCCAGTCCGACTTTCACGTAGCAAACACACCCAAAACCCTACTCGGTGTTAATGTTAGGCTACGTCTATGTGCTCATTATGCAAAAACGCCGAGGCACGTCTCTTCGTATGTACCTCCCCGGCCAACAGAAGGCGCCACTTGTGCGTCAATGGATCTCCAAATATGCGGGCGGGTTCTCGAAATGGATCTGCTGCAAAGTAGTTCCGGCGACGTCCGTGTTCCGACATCCTAGCAGCAGCAGCGACGGCGTGACGTTAGTACGTCACCAGCGGCATAGTGAAGATCGGGCCAACCTTCGGATCCATCGGCATCTCCTTACGCATGCCCATACAGTATTTGCCGTCGATCGTGAGGCTGTTCTCCTTGACTCCGATGTCCACCTCTAGCGTCGCCTTCGTCTTGAGCAGACGGACCAGCGAGTTCTCGGCCGTGCGCAGCTTCTCCTTCAGCAGACGCACCGACTCGCGGATCTCGGCCACTTCTCGCTGTAGCCTTCAAGAGCGAGAGTACGATGTGAAGCAAGCGGGAATTGATAAAATGCAGTAGATATGTAGGCTTAATCATTACGATGACATAATACATGCTGCACGCAATTGGTCAGCAATTGGGTTACGGTTGATTTTGGTTTAAGAAACCCGCTTAAATAGATATTTCATCCGCAGTATAGAAAAATATGTTACTATGTATATTAACTTCAAATAAAATCATTTGCCCTAAGATGTAACAATTCGCAATTACGAGTGTTTTGGACATTCACGTAGACACGAAATGGGATGTACACCTCATGGAGACTTAAGCATTCCTTTACGAAGTTTCGATAGACGATGTTACTTGGCAGACTAGTACACTTACCCCTTCATGACAGGGTCGTTGCAGAGTTCGACGTTTATTCGCCTAGTACGTTCATCCAGTCGGGTCTGCGCGACCTTCATTGGTCCCTCCTTGTCGTGGATGGCCTTCCGCAGAAGAGCGATCGCCCTCTCCATGTCTCGTATCTCCCCATTCACCTACAAGACGACAAACCATCTACATAGCCTTCAGATTGTGTTTCCATAATCGGCCCGGCTGCCATGTCCCGTTTTTGTTGTTTGTACACACTCAAAGAATCGGTTTTTGAATTTCTAGAAAGTGATGGATGGACCGATTGATACTCCAGTTGACTGACAGAAATCATCTTTTGAAATGCAAGCACAAAGAATAGATGCAAACAAATTGTAAATACACGATTATCAACTTGACAGTGCCACACATAGTTGATTATGGTGAAGATCATGACAGTGGTAATGCTGCTAATAGAAAAGCTGACGATATCAGACAAAGTGGCATGTGACAGAGAAGATTAGCGAAACTAACGGTTGATATTCATAATTAGAAGACAATTTGAATAAATGGACGTTCATATATGCAATAGAGGAACTCGTTAGATGAGTGTGACAATGGGGTAAGTCAAGTAGTGTTTGACTACATGACACTATAAATACTTTATTATTGCAAGGGTGACGTCACGATATCGGCCACGACTGTGGACTTAGCGACGGTCTCCCTGACCAACGTATTTGTAAAAAAAATTTGCGGCGTAAATGAATATAACTTTAATTTTCTGATTTGTATTCGTCAATATTATTATTATTATTAACATGTATTAGTCGGTCAAATAAAACACATCTCATTTAATCGCATTATCAGTTATATGATCAGCGGGAAAGTTGTCATTTATCATACCCTCTGGAGGTGCGCCTGCAACTTGTTCTTTGCGTCTGTCGTCTCCTGGAGACGGGCGTTGAACGAATTGTTCACCGAGTTGAACTGGCTCCACATCTCGTTGGCGCATGCGCGCAGCAGCGCATCGATCTCGCCGCGCAGCCGCTCAGACATCTCGCGCTCTCGCTGAGACCTCGCGATGTTCTCCTGCGTGAATTTCACCCACGAGTAAGGGACGGTGATCCTGTAAAACAGCAGACGCTATCTTAGTTTGTATAATTCCTTGAGCGTTATGCTCTGTGTACATTTGTGGGTTTTATGACGGATGGGTGGACGGTATTTACGTAATGCTGGTTATATTGTATTTATATGCGTTGCTTGGTACGTTAGGCATATCCGCCAGTGTGTGTCGTAACGTATTTGCAGCGTGGCCAAACCCACAGCAGCAACAACGAGGAACATAAACAGCAAACGTCACACTGCACACCATACCAGACAGAACGTGTATGAGGACCAGCATGTAGTAGTGTTTCATATAGCGCCAATCGGTACGACGGATTGACGTTTGCACGGTAAGCTCCGTTTGAGTATGCACCGAAAACCACCGGACATAGTCATACGGGTTCATTTGCGATCTTGCGGATTTCTTGTACCATGTGTGCACCACTCAGGGCTGGCACGTAAGGTAGCACGAATTGACAAGCCACCACGACAAGTTTAAAATGAGTCGGTTTCCTTACGTGTTATCGACGCCCTCAATACCGGGGTGGAATCCGATCCCGCCGGAAGTGTTGCGTAGCTGCTGCATACGGTCGTCGAGGTGCTGGGCGTGGTGTTTGTCCTTGGCGTCCTTATCGCACGCGTGCTGAGCGGCACGATCCATCCTGGCCGGACACACGCACAAACACGGTGAGAACTCAACATCAGGCAACACAATCATCGCGATTTTCGTAAATACAAAGACGAACAATTCTGCTGACTAAAGCACGCAGCACACTAGCCGATTTTTTGTCGGCCGATTAATAATCGATTACTGTGCTGGGAATTCCGACAAGTCTACGACAAGGTCTGGGCGTGTCGGTCAATATTTGACATTGCTAGATCTCAAGACGTCATGTCGACTATGCTGCAGACCCATACAAACTGTCGGAGCTCGCGTGCATAGCGACCAACAGGAAGCATGATTGTAATCATGTGCACACATATCTTTTCACATGTTTTAACTGAACTCCAAATTCGCCAATAGATGCGTGCTGGTCTCGAAAAAATATCTGCTAATGTGCTGCAAGCTATCTGGCCCGACAAATGTGACCCCGATAAAAAATCTGTAGTCCCCCGATGAAGAATCGGCTAATGTGCTGCTGGCTTCACATAACTGCTTTTAGTCGCACGGTACAATTTTTTGACAGGAGGTACTCGACTACATTGCATCAGAGCATGAACGTACACAATCCCCATCGGGCTGGCCAATTGAAGAGGCTTACCTCAACTGAATGTGAGCTTTCTCAATGAGTCTCTTCATCTTGTCTTGGCATCGTCTGATCACTTCCACTTCCTGTCAAAAATGCAAGGAAATGATGTGAATCGCAGCACGCCGACGTTATATCATTTATAGCAACATGAACGGGGCTTTCATACATACCTAGCTGTAATATGATGGTTCAATCAATTGCTCTTTCTTGTTTGATAATTGATAGAGCAATTTTGAGACTTTCCCGGAGTCGAAATTAACTTAAATGACACCCTGTCGTTAACCAATGTCTGGTGTTCCAAACAGAAATTCTGTTGACGTTAAACGTCCATTGCTTCAAGCCATCTTCACTGCTGAAGTGAAGGTGAACCCAAACCATGCCCACACCTTAAGAGAATAATAATAATAATAATTATTATTATTATAATAAACCATTAATGATTACTGAGGCACTTGGGCATCTGTTTCATATTCACTTACTTCTTCTTTTATGCTCACCGTTTCCTACCTTTCTGTCTAGTGTTCCTTTGGGTGGATCATTGAATTATTACTCTCATTCTCTTATACTTTTATTCTGTAACCACCAGGCTAATATTGTATAAATATCTATGTGTGTTAAACAGCTCTGTTTCTCAACCAATTTCCAACATGAACGGAGCTTTCATACATACCTAAGTGTAATATAAGAATTAAATACATCGACCTTTTGTGTTTTTTCGCGAGTCGAGATTCACTTATGTCACCCTGTCCTCAACTAATTTCTGGAGTCCCAAACAGAAACCCGTTTGACGTTAAACGTTCATAGCTTCCAGCCCACTGCTGAGGTTAAGGTGAAGCCCAAGACCGTAACAGAAGGTCCTGCCCAAGACACGTGAACTGCTGAAGAGAAGGCCATGCCCAAGACGTGCCCATAGCTGAACAGGTCCGTCGACTCACCCTAGACAGGTTCCTCTCTACGGGATCGTGTACCATGTCAATGCCCATTCTCTTCTCTCGTTGTAGCAGACATTCCTCGGCAACAGCAAGTGGGTTCTTCGTATCGTGGTAGGCCTTCTCTAGGACACGCTTATGCTCCTGCCAACAGCCATATTAACGAGTGAGGAATGGAGTAGGTGTCTGCAGTGATTGTGAGAATACCTAACTTATGGTAGTAGTAGTAATAATAATAATAGCAACAATAATAATGACAATGATAATACACCAATACCGATTACTGAGGCATTTGAGTTCAATGAAACCAATGTATTAGTAGGGAGACCGAGGTACTAAATTTGTCGATGCATTTCCATATTATGTGTTTGTCTCTGTGTGTACATTTAGCATGATTCTTGAGTTAAGATAGTACATTGATTTTGCAATACGACATACACTTATCATATATTGACTTAATAGTGGTTGTGGTTAGCCAACAATTCGCGAAGTTGGTGTGGTTCCAATACAATTACCACCTCCGTTATTTTTTGAAATATTATTGTTGGATTGTTGAGTCCACGTTATTAGTAACAAACCATTAGGTATGTGTTATGTTGATATTTCAATAGTATTCAATGTGTCTTCTTTGCAACCAGTGTATCTGTACAATTACGACACTGTAGCTATTCTCGCTTGAGACTACTGGATGTTTCTGCGGGCAACACAGCGAACGCACTCGGAAATACCATTGGCAATAGGACGACGGTGGTACACTTGTACCACCAGCTAGAAGAACAATCGTTTTGTTAGTTCTACGCTACCTGCAAGTTCTCAATTTCGTGATCCATTGCTCGCATTTCGCTGTTGAGTTCATCCTTCCAGAATGATATATCCGTGACACGCTCGCCTGGTTAGGAAATGCAGAGGTTAGTCAACAACACACCAATTAACGACGACGAGGGCACTGCTACCCCTTATATCGCCCACCATGTCACGAAACAAACACACCAAAACACAACTTGTTAAGAACATGTTAAGAACACCGGACGACCATATAAAATGGAGAGTACTAAAAGAAACCAGATAAATTGGCCGTTGTCGATTGGTCACACTTCCAGTAACGTAACTGAAAGTGGTAACTTCCAAGAGCAACAACACAAATCTTGCCACACAACGAGCGAGTACGACTGCGATCGGTGGATGGCGAAGATATGTTACGAGCAAAGATGGCGGCGGTTAGTCCTGGAGAAAATCACTTGACACAGTCGTTATTTCTACGTTTCTTCACACAACAAACAACCAGATGTACCCGCAGATTTTCGATCTCATGTGCCATGAATGAGGCCTCTTCGGACAGTTCCCGCTTCCAGAAAGTGATATCGTAGACTCGCTCGCCTAGAAGTGAAGAATTTATCTTTCCACCTTGTGTTTCCTCAATTACTGATTCCGACAACTGTTTACGTTCGTTCCACACGTTGTTTGACCGCATACAATACAATTAAAATCGTTTGTGTTTTAGCACACGAAACTGATCAGGTAAATAACTAACACAAATATTGTCCATTTGTTCGACTATTGTTTTATTATTTGATGTCAGTGCCACCAGATTGGAGACGAACGTCTATACCATCCTTGTTAACAGATGGTGTTGTGTTATTATCAACCTTGGTGGACCCATCAAACTGTAGAACATTGTCCTAATTGCTGAATATATAAGGTCCAGAGGGCGCTGTTGAGCTAAACCACGTCTACAACGAGGAAGGTCTGTACAGTATTTACGCACGTCAACAAATGTATTGATGCAAACACTAGCGAACATCATCACATAGATAACATTCAACTGTGCCTTTCCGGTGAGATGCCGCCGCACTCATTGCTGTCACTGTAACCGGTTAACAGCGTATGACATGCGTGTATACTTCCGCCAAAAGACACGTTCACGTTAGTTGATTTCGCGCCGATCCAATCGTCGGACTTCGCGCAACAGACAAGTTTTGAAAAAATGGAAGCCAGCTGTGGAAGTGGAGGTCGCACTTACCTAATCTCTTGCTGTTGCTCGTCTGACGATTGCGCGTGCGCTGGTCGGTCGATTTGACGGTACGCCATGCGTCTGCCCTTAGTCTCTCGGCCAGGCTTCGCTCCCGCTCCGAGAGGTTAAAGTTGGCCTTGTTCGACGTGTCCCAGTCACATGTCGAATAGCGCGAGTAGATTGTGTTCCTGGTGAGACAAAGAAAGCATACGCTTCTGAGGGGATGTCTACGAACTATCGACTTGACATAACGCCGGTCACTAACGTACATACAGTGTGGGTAGGGTATCTGATTGTCCTTTACAGTCATTGGCATACATGCAACATCGCGTGAACAACATTTGTATGTTCTCTTCATGACACAACACTTTGGCAAAGAAATTTGGCGTTGATTCTTTTAGGAAGCCACCACTAATGTTTTTTAGGAAAATGCGTCGGCGACATCTTGCGGACTATCGTTTTGTAGACTTACAAATAATATTATCAGAAACTACACTATACATTTTCCTTGTTCTGCACTCCTTTCATTGGTAAAAGAGCTATCCAACTCCAGAAAGTGTACGTACTGCCTTTGTTTTTTATGTTGAAGTTATATTTCAATACGAAAATATTCGTAATTGTTATAATTAGATGCAGAAACCGGCGCCATCTTTTCTCGAGTTGCTATAAGTTCATCAAGTGAATATCGCTGTTGTTATTATCACCGACTGTGTTTTACACACAACCGTAGCCGCAAAAGTCGAATGCCTGATTGCACAGTCTGCTTCTGTTTTGTACGTAGCAAAACTTATTGACCGTTCCTGCAGGCGATGCCAGAAAGGAGTGGTAAATTTATAATGAAAAATTAAAGGCGTTCGCGTTTCCATGCGAGAACGCGGATGAAGCGAACCGTGCACTAAGGTAAACTTGAACAGGTCGATGTAGCCAATAAATCATGCGTTAAACGCTAGTGTGCGTGGATGCCAAAGCGCGGCGGAGTTTCCTATTCGTGAGTATATGTCTATTATTAATGATTCTCTGTTCTGGTTTTCTGTTGCGTCAATTCGCTCCCACAGCCTACTAGCGGCTTCAAGTAAAAAATTATTATTGTAAAAAAAACAGCAACAATCAAAGCGTCGTTCTTGTCAGTTACGTAAGAACTGTAGCCACCGCTTAATTACGCACGCGCGTCAAAATTTATGAGAATTGTTCACCCTTACGCGCGTAATAATCACTTTTGTGCGCGTGCGCAATGGTAGGTCGAAAAACCTCTCAACAGAAATGCATCGTCATGCCTGCTGTGAAAAAGAATGGTATCATGACATTAGAAGGAATATTATCCAATGACCTCGTTGTCAGTTGTATGACATCGTCGCCAATACCGGAAATGCACAAACAAAGCAAATTGCTATGCATACATACATTGCATTATTGTAGACATTGTTCGCGTGCCCCAGATACCCAAACATGGTTGGATATCTTCTTGCTCATCCAAAATGTACACTCTGTTGTGGCAGTCACGACACTGTTGTCGGTGAGCGGTAACGAGAGCGTGCCGCTCCCAAGATTACAACGACATTGTTGTGTGTCAGCATAGACCGAATGTACCACAATTCGTTGCAGCAAGTTATGACGCGTTAACATAGCGGAAGTGATATTGTCACCGCAAAGACATCTGGGTAAGCGGGAATGGCAACAAACAAGTGCAGGGTCACTTCGCATAAGTTTACGTTAGCTCAGGTAGAACTGCAAATATTGGACTGCAAGTTACGTTGTTTCTAGATGTTTGGCACATTTTGAGATTTTCTGCGGAATTTATGTCGTCAAGAACTGTGTCTAATTAGTTTATAATTAAGCCATTGTTTACCATGTGTACATATAGCTGGATTTTGCTATTGGCTTCGATATTCGATTGCAATCAATCTCATACTTTATGTAATTTCTATGTATTTATACAATCAGGTCTCATTTTACACCTACCATACCACTCCTGCTTAAGGCCGGTATATCCATCCGCCAAATTCCTTCTTTCAAAGAGCTGATGTTTTAATAGTTATCAACTAATTCCTAATTTTGCATGTTGATTGTCGGATCATCATCAATGTCCGAACATTTATAAAATTAGACAATCCACAGCTACAATCTCTAGCCTCTACGTATTTGTTGGCTAACTGAAAGTCCAGTAATATTTGATCTATTTTTGGTCCGTTCCTGTCAGATTACATCTTCGTTCATACATGCGAGAGAAATATTGCTCATTTATTGTTTTTAAAAGGATTATGACATATATGTTGATGTTAGGCAAAATTCACTCACCGGGCCGGGTTGTACACGTTCTTAGCGTGTCCGAAGTTTAGCGACCGGCTCAGGTGGTTCGCGATGTTGTGGTCAGCGATATCCGGCAACATTCTGCGGAACCAACAATTGGCGCTTACATGCATGCACGCATAAACACACG